>JAJQQW010000002.1:3073952-3211452 GCA_025583905.1 Ia io | reverse complement strand
CCAGGGGCTGGGGCATCGGCTCCCTATTCTGCACACCCCCACCCCGCCTGCGCGCAGCCCTCCCGGGAATGAGCCCAGGCGTGTGCCAGAGTCAGCGGGTTTGGGAGTGAGCTTCGTCTCTGTCACTCTCCCTCCCAGGACTTTCACAGGACACAGAGGGTCACATCTCTGATGGGAAACACAGAGCTTTTCTGAGAGGCCTTCTCTGTTGGCGGCACGAACGTGTTACCTTCAGAGGGGTCACAGCCAAGTTGGCCTCGTGTTGCTTTCTCTGAAGTTCATCAACCTGGAGAAGACACGTGTTGACAGGGCTGAGCCATTGTCCCCCGCCCCTGTCCCCCCCACCCCCCCCACGGGTGGCTCACCCAGGCCGGCTGTGTCCCCTCCTCTCCCACAAGAAGTCTCGGGGGAACGGCCTCTCCCGTCACCTGTCACCTCGGCAGGGTCGGGGCAGGGGTGCCCTGAGCACGGGCGAGCGAGCCCCACACCAGCTCCACCGCCCCTCCCTCAGGAAGGAAGCCTTCCCAGGTCCCCGCCAGGTGCCAGAGCCCCTGGCGCCACGTTACCCCTGCGGGTTCCCGGCCCGTCCACTCGCTGGGACGGTGGCCTGTGCGAGCCACTTTCTCTGCCTCCGTTCTCCCATCGGTGGGTAACATTAGTGCACGTGCAGGGGTGGTGACTGCAGCCAGGACTCCGTGAATGAGGACCAGGCCTGGCACCCGGTCAGCACCCCAGGACTGTGCACCAGGGCTACCACCTGGCCAGAGGGGCCAGGCACGGAGAGATGCCACCTGGGCCTTCCAGCCCCGCCCAGCGCCGGCTGAACCAAGTGATCCGGGTGCCTGTGGGGCAGGACCACCCGGCGAGGCCTACCCGAGTGCCTGACCCACAGCATCACAGGCCGTTCCACGGAGGGCGTCCGAGTTCTCACTCACGCTCCTGTCCCCACGAGCAAAAGTCCTCCTCCTCCTCGCACCTCTCTGACCCCTAAGCACACGCCCGGAATAGAATGTGTGTGGGGTGTAATGAAGCTACATGCAGAATGCCTTGCATCTTGTTTTTGTTTTGTTTTGTTTTTTATTTTGTTTGTTTTATTGTTGTTGTTAATCCTCTCACCCAAGGATATTTTTCCATTGATTTTTAGAGAGTGGAAGAGAGAGGGAAAGACAGAGAGAAACATCGATGTGAGAGAAACACATTGATCGGCTGCCTCCTGCACGCTCCGCAATGGGAACAGAGCCTGAAACCCGGGCATGTGCTCTTGACCGGAATCGAACCCGGGACCCTTCAGTCCACAGGCCGATGCTCTTTCCACTGAGCCAGACCGGCTAGGGCTCATCTTGTTTTTTTCATTTGATTTAATATCGTGGTGTGATTTCCATGTCAACACAAATGGATCACGTTCTTTTACAGTCTTGCCTGTTATTTCATCGTGAGGCTGAAACATAATTCATTAGCTAATTCTTATTTTGAAAATGCATATTGTTCCTGCTCCTTTATCTGCAGACCAGTGACCACTGTATCTGTATCTCGGCTCCTTTCTGGATAAGCTCAGAGTAAAAGGCCAGCTCCTGGCGGACTGTCTGACGCCGAGAGGCACTCGGTGATTGGCAGGCGTGGGGTAAACCTTCTCTCTGCTTCGGTTTAGGAAACGGCCTGACTCCGTTGCCGTGAGCTGTGTACCGGGCCGTTTCCAGTCACAAAGTCAACGAGAAGAGAGTGAAAAGACAACCGATGAGAGAAGACATTTCCAAATCAGATCCCGAACAAGGGACAGGACATACAGCAAATTCTTACAGCTCAACAACAGCAAAAGGCAACTACAAGATGCACAGAGGGTCTGAACAGACTTTCTCCAAAGAAGATCTACGCATCTCCAAGGAGCACCTTTTTAAAACTGAGGTAATTACAGCTTCACATGCAGCTGTAAGAAGTCATGCAGAGTCCCCCGGATAGTTCGCTGGCTTCCCCTGAAGGGAGCATTTGCCACCAAATAATGTCAATTCATTATATTGATACACTCCACCAGCTTCATTCAGGCATTTCCAGTTTGCTTGTACTTGTGTGTGTGTGTATGTGTGTGTGTGTGTACATGTCTGTCTCTCTGTGTCTGTGTATGTCTATCTATCTATGTCTGTGTATATGTGTATGTCTATGTGTCTCTGTGTGTGTACGTGTGTCTGTATGTGTCTATCTGTGTGTGTCTGTGTGTGTCTGTGTCTGTGTACCGGGCTCTATATAGTTTCCTCACCTGTGTAGGTTCACGTCTCCACCACACAGACAGGTCCCTGAACAGGTCTGATGCCACAGGATCTGTGTTCTTTTCAGAACGGACAGGTAAGCTGCATGGGGGCTTTCTCTCTACGCTGCCCTGTACTTTGTAAATCTGATAAATAGCAACCAGTTGCTGAAAATGGCCAGCGAGAGCTGACCCGGTTCCTTTTTCCGTTCTCAAAACTTCCCGGAGGGTGGGGCCCCCGGTTCACGAGAGAGGCCGCCCTGCCTGCCTACCTGGCCCTGGAGCTGGTCCCGGCGACGGAGGGCCTGGTCGTGGGCCGCCTGCAGCTGCCGGCCTGCAGACGCCTGGTCCCTGAGCTGGCACTGCAGGGTCAGCACCTGGTGGTGGAGCCGCCGGACACGCAGCCGGAGGGCCTCCTCCGGGGTCTCGGCCTCGGCCTCGGCCGCCTCGGCGTCCGGGGGCTGCGGGACACAGACTCAGTGACAGTCTTAGCTTACCTTCCAAGTAATTGGCCTTCGCAAATGCGTTTTTTTGTCATTGATCCTCACCTGAGAATAATGTTTCCGTTGATTTTTAGGGAGAGGGGAAGGGAAGGGAAAGAGAGAGAGAGACACACACACAACGATGTGAGACAGACACATCTCCTGGCTGCCTCCCGGACACGCCCCACCTGGGACTGGGGATCGAACCCGCAACCGAGGTAGGTGCCCGTGACCGGGAATCAAACCCGAGCCCCTTTAGTGCTCGGGCCCGTGCTCTAACCACTGGGCAACAGCGGGCAGGGCAGGTTTTTTTCTGCTTATGTTTTCCTAACAGTTAAAAACTTTGAGAAGGTAAAGGAGCAGAAATCACGCCTAATCCTATGAGCCGGCATCACCATCATCACGATCCACGTGTGTTCTTCCCCTTCGCTCTGTGCTCTTACGCACGCGCTCATATCATGTGTGTGTGAGTGTGTGGCCCGTGCTGGGCTTCTCCAGGGTGGATGTTGGGCGCAGGTCTGGGAAACTGAGGTCTGACAGTAACATCTTAAAACATTATTTTCAGAAAAATCTCTTTCACCTGTATTTTCAAAGGTATGGGGACAGCACGGCATTTCGGAGTCTGACTGACAGCTGCCGGGCGGTCAGCACTGCCCTGAGCACAGGGTGGTGAGCGGAGTTTCATGTTCAAACCCAACTGTGAGCAGCTCCTCACAGGGACGCTTCATAGGGCATTTGTAGAAAACAGAAGATACTGCGTTTTAAACAGCCTTCTTTTAAAACTATGTTTCCTTTATTGACTTCAGAGAGGAAGGGGGAGAGAGAGAGAGAGAGAGACATCAATGATGAGAGAGAATCGACCGGCCATGGAGCCTGTAACCCCGGTATATGCCCTGACCGGGAATCGAGCCCTGATCTCCTGGTTTGTAGGCGAGCCATGTGGCCAGGCTAAACAGTTTTATTAAACCCGTGCAGACTCACACTGTGGGTCCCACGCAGCGGGTGGGAGGAGAGGGAGGCCGTGGGAACTGTGGTTAAGTAATTGGGATGCTGCTGCCCCCAGTGGCCTGGAGTCTACATTTTTATTTTTAAGAGCATTTATGCAGACACCCAGGCGTGCATATACATACACGCATGCCCACATATCTATGTTCCTTTCCTTTATTTATATATATTTTTTATTGATTTCAGAGAGGAAGGGGAGGGAGGGAGAGATAGAAATATCAGGGATGAGAGAGAATCATGGATCAGCTGCCTCCTGCACGCGCCCTAATGGGGATTGAGCCCGCAAACCAGGCATGTGCCCTTGACCACAATCAAACCCAGGACCCTTCCGTCTGCAGGCTGACGCTCTACCCACTGAGCACACTGGCTAGGGCTATTTTTCTATATAAAATTCAGTCTGTATCTTTGTGGCTCTGCTCCCTCTGGCCACGCCAGGAGCAGCTGTCCATGTCACGAGAGGAGGCTGAAGACGCGGTGCGCGTGGCTCTGCGGCCTGCTGGGTGCTCAGGTTAGCCTAGACACCGCTCACTGACTCCCCGGGCCTGTGTTTTCTCACCGGGTCAATGGCGGTGGCGGTGGCGGCGGCGCCTCCTCTCCGAGCTGCGGGAGGGTGGGTGGCATGCGTGAGGGGGTGGGCACAGTCTAGAACGTTAGCAAGAGGAGATGAGGCAGCTACACAGAGTCAACCTACCTGGTGGCCGCTGCCCAGGGGCGTCAGCGCTGGCCCTGGGCCTGCAGAGCGCCGCGGTCCGTCCTCCTCTTCCCCCACCGTGGCCTCCTTCACTCCCGTCCCGCGGGTGTCTCCTGGCAGGGCACCCACACCGGCCCTTCTCCTGACCAGCGGAGGAGTGGCCGCCTCGGCTCCGTGCCTGGGACTCTCTGTGCCCGCGAAAGGGCCCATCCTCTCTCCGGGCAGTCCCGTGTCCTTCTCCAAGGGCGGCCCGGGGGCTCCCGCCGTCAGCGGCTCTGAGGGCGGACTCGCCTGCACCGCCCTGTCCACGGCGCCCACCTGGTCCACGGCGCCCACCATGTCCACGGCGCCCACCTTGTCCACGGCGCCCACTTTGTCCACAGCGCCCACTTTGTCCACGGCGCCCACTTTGTCCACGGCGCCCACCTTGTCCACGGCGCCCACCTGGTCCACGGCGCCCACCTTGTCCACGGCGCCCACCTGGTCCACGGCGCCCACCTTGTCCACGGCGCCCACCGCCCACCTTCCACGGCGCCCACCTTGGTCCACGGCGCCCACCTTGTCCACGGCGCCCACCTGGTCCACGGCGCCCACCTTGTCCACGGCGCCCACGGTCCACGGCCCACCTGGTCCACGGCGCCCACTTTGTCCACGGCGCCCACCTTGTCCACGGTGCCCACCTGGTCCACCGTCACCTGGCTTTTCTCCTGGGGGCGCTGCTCTGCTCCCCGGAGACGCCCCGCGTCTGAGCTCACCCCCAGGGCGACCTCCCTCTCCAGGACCCGGATCCTGCGCAGCAGGTGCGCGTTCTCCCCGCGAAGGGCCCGGATCATGTCCTCTATCCCCAGCACCACCTCCCTGACCAGCTCTTTGTAGCCCAGCCCGAGCTCCGAGATCAGCGCCTTGAGCTCCCGGTTCTCCTGGGCGGCGTCCTGCATGAGGCCCCGGCACCGCCGGGTGCCCGCGGACACGGCTGTCTGCAGGCGGCCCAACCCCCGCCGCAGGCTCTCGTTCTCCTCCTCCAGCTCGGAGATCCGGCGGTAGCTCCTCCCGTTGCAGTCCTCCAGGTCGGCGAGGAGCTGCAGGTACTGGTCCAGCTCCCCGCGCAGGCGGGAGAGGTCGCCCAGCAGCGCGCTGTTGTCCCGCTCGAGTGCGGAGACTCTGCCCGCCTGCCTCTCGCTCTGCGTCCGGAGGGCCCGGATGGTTCCGTGGCATCGCTCCCGGTCTCGCCGAAGCCGGGCGTTGTCCTGTAAAACGCGGCTCCTCTCCTCCTTCAGTCCGGAGACCAGCTGACGAAACCGGCTCCTGGCTCGCTCCAGGGCCCTCGGTGGCGGACGGGGACTCTGGCCCAGCTCCGAGGGCCCCCCTGGGCTGGGGCGCAGGTCCCCCGAATCAGGCCCCGCCCCTGGGAGAACGTGGCCGGTGCCCAGGGCCTCGGTCTCTCCTGGCCTCATGTCTTCACGACTCTCCTCGGGGCCTGCTGCCTTCCCCGGACACGTCTCCAAAGCCTCGGCGCACTCCCAGCCACCATGCCCTCTCCCGGCAGAGCCCCTGTCCTCCCCCGCCAACGGGGCGGCCGTGCGCCCCCAGCCCCCGCTCCCACGCCTCGGGACCCAAAGCTGCTGGAGGCAGGCCTCCATCTCCTCGGCGAACGCCTCTATTGTGAGCGCGGGCCCGGCCTGTCCTTCGCGTGGCGGCGTCGGGGGCCTGGCGGGTTGGGCTCCCGCGGGCGAGAAGGCCCGTGTGGGAGGCGGCAGCAAACCGCCCTCTCCCCCAAGGAAGAGGGTTTCCTCCGCCTCCCATTCCTTGGCGCCCACGCTGGATCCTTCCAGACACAGTGGCTGCTCCTGGCCGGGCCCCCCATCCCCGGGGTGTTCCTCCAGCAGCAGTGGGGCAGTCACAGCCCACGCGGGGCTGTCCTCGTGGTTCTGGGGGCTCCTGGGGGCCCCGTCCTCCGCGGAAAGCTGAGCACTGGGAGGAGACGGCCCTTTGGCACTGTGAGGCCTGAAGGAGGCGGCTGCAGGGGCCTCCGCCTCCTCCTCCTCCTCCTCCTCCTCCTCCTCCTCCTCCTCCTCCTCCGATGGAAACCCTCCTAGGAGGCCCCACACGTGCCCTTCCGCCCGCCGCCTGCTGCCCAGGGACGAGGGGCCCTCGGCGGCCGTGGCAGCCTCCCCCTGCGGAAGAGGCGGGGGGAGCTCCCACCCGGGCCGAGGGCAGGAGGCGGCGGCCGGGGGCCCGGAAGCCCCACATGTGTTCTGCATGCCTCCCAGGGAGCCAGCACCGTCCTCCACGGTGGTGTCCTCCTGGCTTTCCTGACGCCGCTGGCTCCTGTCCCCGAGGTCTTCCTCCTTCCTGCCCCACGTCCTGCTCGCCCCCCACACCTCGGCTCTCCACTCCGCGGCTCCTCCTCCCTCCTCCCACAGGCAGCTCAGATCGCCAGGCCCTGTCCCAGGAAAGCGGTGGGGTGGAGTCTGTGGGGTCTCCCGGCAGAGGGGGGCTCCGTGGCTCCCTGTCGGGGGATGGTTCCAGCAAGACTGTCCCACGGCTAGGGGCACAGGCAGGGGCCCAGCGTCCAGCTCCTGTTGGATCTGGGGCTCTGGAAACACGGCCTGGAGAAGCAGGGCAGCGGGGCCACCGGCGGGTCCCCAGGGCGGGAGCACGGACGTCTGCACCAGGAGAAGGGACTCCTGGGCCGCGGTGGCTGCTGGCCTCTGTGCGGGGATCCAGGCCAGCTCCGCGGGGAGGAGGGAGGCGTCGGCACTCTGCCCCGAGGGGCAGCCACAGAGCAGGAGGAGAGTCTGTCCGTGCCGGGCAGGCTCAGCCGGAGCAGGCTAGGAGGGAAGAGAGGAGAGGTGGGAATCAGCCCCCTCCGCCATGTACCCCCTCTACCCCATCTTCTCATGTCCCGGGGCTTCCTCACCAGCCACATAGGCCTCCCTAACGCACCCCAGGGCCGTGGCACCTGCTCTGCCCTCTGCCCAGAATGTCCTTCGCCCAGAGCCCTCCTGGCTCACCCCTGGCTCCGTTCATCTCACCTCACAAGGTAGTTCCTCAGAAAGCCCCCTGAGCACGTCCACTCCCTGTCTCTGCAGCTGCCTTCTCCTGCACGGCACCCCCACCCCGTTAGTTCATGTGCGAGGGCGAGGGCGCAGCTCCTCTATCACCCGCCCTGTCCAGCGCGGTGGCCACGGGCCTATGGGACTTTTCCAGCGGGAAACGCAATGAGAGTCAGCGCTCGGCTCTGCGGCCCCAGGGCCCGTGTCGAGTGCTTCATGGCTGCCATCCTGCACAGCAGGGATGCAGAACGGGGCGGCGTCCGGAAGGTTCTGGGGGCGGCGGGGTGCAGACTGCTTCCCAGGCAGGGGCCCTGTCCTGGAAGAGTGCTGGGCACATGGGTGCTCCAGAGATACCTTCAAGTGTATCTTATCGTCTTTATTCCGTTCTTTTTCCAGAGGGGAGGACTGGCCCCACTCACAGAACTGACCCAGCCTGGGCTGGGCCTCGGCCTGCAGGGAGGGAGGGGCCCTCTGGCTCACATGTGACCACGGCCGCCCTGCCCACAGGCTGGCCAGTCTTCCCACCCACCGCCCCTGCGCTGCCCGTCCCTGTCCTCCTGTCTAACTCCATCCTGCCGCCTGGATGGAGCTGGGGGCCAGTTCCTCCATGAAGCCCTCCCAACCCCCCCCCACACACACACACATGCACACACACGCACACGTGCACACACACAGGCACACACACGCACACAGCGCCTCGGTGAATGAAGAAAGAAGCAGGGAAGACCCTCTGCTGAGCCCCAGAACCAGCCAGGCGGAGCGGCCTGAGCTCTGCTCTGCCCTTCATTTGCAGGAAACGCTGGGCCTCAAAGCGAGCCAGGCAGGGCCAGGGGTCTGGGGGCGGGTCAGCTCCTGACCTTCGGGGGACAGATAGGTGGAGTGTGGGCTGCAGAGCCAGAGCTCGGGTCCAGCCCAGGGCTGTGCGGCCTTGGGGTCCCAGAGCCTCTTCTGCAGAACAGGGGCGTGGCTCCTGCCTCCCAGCTGGTCGGAAGTTTCCATGGGATGAGGCATGACAGGTGGCAGCTGGGCCTGGCACACAGCTGGGGTCTTTACCCGCTCCTCCCACCTCCCACAGGGAGGGCACACACAGGGCTGATCAGACCCAGCTGGCACCTGGGCACACAGGAGGCCTCTCCTTACCCGTCCGTGGTCAGGAGCCACCAGCTCTCCCAGGAGCCCAGCTGCAGTCTCCAGGCCGGGCACCAGCTCTGAGGGGCCTCGTCCAGCCTCGATGCTACCCCGGGCGCAGGGCACCTGGGCCGGCTCGCCTGGGGAGGGACAGGACCCCGAGGTTAGAATTGTCGCCAGTGGCCCTGCCCCTGCTGCCGGGGCTGATGGCACTGCCCTCTGACTCACACCCTTCACATCCCGAAGGCCTGGGGATCACCATCGCCCTCCGGGTGAGGAACCAGGGGCTCAGAGATGGGAAGCGACCGACCCTGCGCGCAGTGGGTCTGCGTCTGGCAGCCACTTCTAACCACAGAGCTCGTGCAGGTGACACAACCTACGCCGCCTTCCTCCCAGCTTCCTCACAGGCCACAGGGGCCGCCATCCCACCTCCAGCCCCCACGGTTGGTGTGCGGGCCAAGGAGCCGGCTCTGGGCTCCTGCAGGCACACCCGTGCCTTCCAAGGACGACTTTGACCTTGTTTGCTGGTCAGCGCAGCTCCCCGGAAGGGGGCCTTGCGGGAGGGGAAGTGGGCCTTGGGGTGAGTGGCTGATGGGATATATGACCCTCCTGTGCACGCCGCACCTGGCCGGGGGGACTGTGGAACCCACAGACACCCAGGGGACGGGTGTCCCTGGGGGTCCCGGGAGCAGCGCGTGTGCAGCAGGGACCCTGGGAGCCGTGGCTGAGCCTGTCATCAGGGACATGGTTCCCCTTGGGGACAAGGTGGGGACAAGGGGCTGCTAAGGCCAGCAGCTCCCAGGCCTGGCGGTCACTGGGGTGTGGACGGGGACAGAGGAGCTCGGCCTTCAGGGAGGACAACTGCCTGAGGGGCCTGCAGCCCGTGCTGGCACGCGTGTCATGGGCACTGTGGGCTCCGACCCCTTTACCAGCTGTGTGACACCGAGCGGGGTTGCCACCTCTCTGAGCCCGGCTTCCTGTCTGTAGCCGGGACAGCCACCCCTGCATCCTCAGTGATGTAAGTGAGCTAGCCCAAAGGGGGGTGTCCACACAGACCCCCCAAGCTCCACGCACAGTGGCTCCCACATACCTGCGGAGGCGCGTGGTCCTGGGGCCCCGTCAGGGTGGGGAGGTGTCTGCCAGCCTGGGCGTCCGCAGGCCTCCAGCGCCTCCTCCCAGGGCAGGAGCAGCCACTCATCCTGGACACGGCCCCAGGCGTCCTTCAGGAAGACACGGAATCAAGAGCTGAGTGTCCATCCAAGCTGGTCCCCGTGTGTCCCTCCCAATGGATGCAGTGGGAACCCAGGGGAAACTGAGGCTCAGGGAGCAGAGGCCCACGGCCTGGCCTGCAGCCCTGTCCCATGCATCCCTGTCCCGTGCAGCCTGTCCCGTGCAGCCTGTCCCGTATAGTCCTGTCCCGTATAGTCCTGTCCCGTATAGTCCTGTCTCGTGCAGCCCTGTCCCGTATAGTCCTGTCCCGTATAGTCCTGTCCCGTATAGTCCTATCCCGTGCAGCCTGTCCCGTGCAGCCTGTCCCGTATAGTCCTGTCCCGTATAGTCCTATCCCGTGCAGCCTGTCCTGTGCAGCCTGTCCCGTATAGCCCTGTCCCGTATACTCCTGTCCCGTATAGTCCTGTCCCGTGCAGCCTGTCCCGTGCAGCCTGTCCCGTATAGTCCTGTCCCGTATAGTCCTGTCCCGTATAGTCCTGTCCCATATAGTCCTATCCCGTGCAGCCTGTCCTGTGCAGCCTGTCCCGTATAGTCCTGTCCCGTATAGTCCTATCCCGTATAGTCCTGTCCCGTATAGTCCTGTCCCGTATAGCCCTGTCCCGTATAGTCCTGTCCCGTATAGTCCTGTCCCGTATAGTCCTGTCCCGTATAGTCCTGTCCCGTGCAGCCTGTCCCGTGCAGCCTGTCCCGTATAGTCCTGTCCCGTATAGTCCTGTCCCGTATAGTCCTGTCCCGTATAGTCCTATCCCGTGCAGCCTGTCCTGTGCAGCCTGTCCCGTATAGTCCTGTCCCGTATAGTCCTGTCCCGTATAGTCCTGTCCCGTATAGTCCTGTCCCGTGCAGCCTGTCCCGTGCAGCCTGTCCCGTATAGTCCTGTCCCGTATAGTCCTGTCCCGTATAGTCCTATCCCGTGCAGCCTGTAGTCAGCCTGTCCCGTATAGTCCTGTCCCGTATAGTCCTATCCCGTATAGTCCTGTCCCATATAGCCCTGTCCCGTATAGTCCTGTCCCGTATAGTCCTGTCCCGTATAGTCCTGTCCCGTATAGTCCTATCCCGTGCAGCCTGTCCTGTGCAGCCTGTCCCGTATAGTCCTGTCCCGTGCAGCCTGTCCCGTATAGTCCTGTCCCGTATAGTCCTGTCCCGTATAGCCCTGTCCCGTATAGTCCTGTCCCGTATAGTCCTGTCCCGTATAGTCCTGTCCCGTGCAGCCCTGTCCCGTATAGTCCTGTCCCGTATAGTCCTGTCCCGTATAGCCCTGTCCCGTATAGTCCTGTCCCGTATAGTCCTGTCCCGTATAGTCCTGTCCCGTGCAGCCTGTCCCGTGCAGCCTGTCCCGTATAGCCCTATCCTGTCCCTGTATAGTCCTGTCCCGTGCAGCCTGTCTGTCCCGTATAGTCCTGTCCCGTATAGTCCTGTCCCGTATAGTCCTATCCCGTGCAGCCTGTCCCGTGCAGCCTGTCCCGTATAGTCCTGTCCCGTATAGTCCTGTCCCGTATAGTCCTGTCCCGTATAGTCCTGTCCCGTATAGTCCTATCCCGTGCAGCCTGTCCCGTGCAGCCTGTCCCGTATAGTCCTGTCCCGTATAGTCCTGTCCCGTATAGTCCTGTCCCGTATAGTCCTGTCCCGTATAGTCCTGTCCCGTGCAGCCTGTCCCGTGCAGCCTGTCCCGTATAGTCCTGTCCCGTATAGTCCTGTCCCGTATAGTCCTATCCCGTGCAGCCTGTCCTGTGCAGCCTGTCCCGTATAGTCCTGTCCCGTATAGTCCTGTCCCGTATAGTCCTGTCCCGTATAGTCCTGTCCCGTATAGCCCTGTCCCGTATAGTCCTGTCCCGTATAGTCCTGTCCCGTATAGTCCTGTCCCGTATAGTCCTATCCCGTGCAGCCTGTCCCGTATAGTCCTGTCCCGTGCAGCCTGTCCCGTATGCCTGTCCCGTAGCCTGTCCCGTATAGCCCTGTCCCGTGCAGCCTGTCCCGTATAGTCCTGTCCCATATAGTCCTGTCCCGTATAGTCCTGTCCCGTATAGTCCTGTCCCGTGTCCTGTCCCGTCCCTGTCCCGTGCAGCCTGCCCCGTATAGTCCTATCCCGTGCAGCCTGTCCCGTGCAGCCTGTCCCGTATAGCCCTATCCCGTGCAGCCTGTCCCGTATAGTCCTGTCCCGTATAGTCCTATCCCGTGCAGCCTGTCCCGTGCAGCCTGTCCTATGCAGCCTGTCCCGTATAGCCCTATCCCGTGCAGCCTGTCCCGTATAGTCCTGTCCCGTATAGTCCTGTCCCGTGCAGCCTGTCCTGGCTCCTGGCCTTACAGCCCTAACTGCCTCCTGTTAGCATCCAGGCTCCGTTCCACAGACAACAAGGGCCTTGTTTGCCAGCCAGGACGCCTCTGGACTCCGGTCCCCTCTCCCTCGTGTTCCCGCTGTGTCCCACCAGGGGCTCTGGGCAGTCCTGTCCCTCAAATGCCAACAAGTCCAAATGCTATGGCCAATGCCCTTGGGCGGCGCCCCTGCCCTCGGCCTCTCCCCAAGCCGGCTGGTATGCAGCGAGGCACCCTGCAGGGCACTATAACACAGCGCCTTCTCCCGGCTGAGGGGAGGCGTGGGGCCCGCAGGAGACTCCTCTCTGACCACCACCCACCGCCCCTGCCCCGGGCTACTTCCAACCCGGTCTAACGGCGCTGCCTGCTGCCGCTCTGCCCACACCAGACCCTGAGGTCCTTCTGGAGGGGAACTTGGCTCCGTCCGGTCTGCACCCGCACCTTAGCCTAGCACACAGTAGGTGCTTGACGCATGTGTGATAGGCGGATGCGTAGGCAGACCCTGCAGACAGGCAGGTGTCTCAGACTCCCTATGCGTCTCTGGGCAAACACTTACCAGTTCCTACGATGTGCCAGGGGTTGTTCCAGGTGTGAGGAACGGAGGTGAACAGGTAATGGCCCTCCCCCTCCCCTGTCCCCGGGTGCTGCCCTGCTCCCAGCAGCCCCTGCATCAACCGCTAGCTGGGCCTCCTGCTCGGAGCCGCCCCGGCTCCCTCAGGCTCCAGCGCTGAGATAGGCCCTGGAGGCCACCATGGGGTCACAGGCTGACGGACACTCCTCACCGTGGCCCTGGCTCCCACCCACGGTGGCCTCTTCCCCAGCCGCCTCCCCACCCGGCCCTGGCTGGCCTGCTTCTGTGCGCCTGCGTCTGCTGTTCCTTCTGCCTGGCTGGCACGTAACTCCTGGGGGCGGGTGCTCATCGCCTGCTGCTTGCTGGGCACCCCCCCCCCGCCCCCCGACACACACACACACCTCAGTCTCAGCCCCGCCCTTCCACACGCTCACCTCCCAGCACCCCCACTGAACTGGAAGCGGGGCAGGCTGCTCTCCTGTTTCCAGCCTTCCAGGGTTCCCGCTGCCCTGGAGGAGAAGCCCACCCCCACCCGGCTCGGTCCGTTCCTCCCACCCCATCTCTGCTCCTCCCACAGACCCTCTCCTTCCTGCTCAGAGCCTGTACCCTGCTACCTGCTGCGGGCACCTCTCCTCCAATGGAGGGCATCCAAAAAGACGATGCTACACCCCTTTCACTTCCCAAGTGATGAGATCCATTCTCAGAGAGGGCGAGTGGCTTGTCCCAGGCCACACAGCGCACACCGTGGGAGGACGGGACCGAGCTCGAGGCTCTGACCTGGATCCAGGCTCTCTCCCCCTCCCGCACCTCTCCGCCCCCTCTTGTCAACCCTTCCTGCCTCCCCCACTCACGGGAGCCTTGGCCTGTCACTGTGCACGGTTTTCGCTTTCATTTTACTTTGAAAGATAAGGACGAAAACAAGGAACTCCGTGAGATCCAGACACAGAGTTCATGTGCGAGACTGTATCCTGCTGGGCTTGTCTGTGCAGACACATTTACATCCGTCCCACAGCCAGGAGGCTCTGTCTCCACAGAGCGCCGGTTCCGGTTCCGTGCTTTTCCCGTGATGTGTTTGAAGGACCGTTTCCTCGCAAATTCTCCTGCGTCGTGGTGTTTCGCGCTGCCTGATGGTCCCCGGAATAAGGACTGCCTTCACTTAGCCAGGCCCCCGGGGGGCATCCAGGTTGTTTCCGATGCTTACCAACGAGGAAACGTGCTGAGGTACTTGTAACGTCTGAGAAGCATACAGAATGAAACGCCATCTCGAGGTTGGGCCTACTTGTAATCCCAACTAATGGAACGGGACTGACCTTTTGTGTAAGGTGACTGGCCTGTCACCTGGCCTTTTACATCAGTTGTAGGTCACAGCTCCCGCCAGTGTTTTAGTTCTCACACTGTCGGCACGGTGTTTTAAAGCCCCCGTTTGCTGCGGGGCGTGAGGGTCAAAGGTGAAATAGCATTTCTGCCCAAACGCAGGCCAGCACAGGGAGGGGCGGCCAGCACAGGGAGGGGCGGCCAGCACACCCTAAACAATGAAAGATTCCAGTCACGGCCACCAGGGGTCGCTCTACTCACACTGCGGGGCAGAGCACCCAGCATTCCTGATGCCGCTGTCACCCAGAACAAGGTCTCAGCTCTAAAATAACAGCCCGACGCTGGCAAATTAAAGACTGTGACTTAATCCCCTGGCGACAGCCTCCCTGCTACCCTCCGGGCCAGGCCACAGCCTCTGGCTGGCCCCTGCTGGAGCAGCCAGCCACCAATGGCCACCTGTGTCTGTCTCCCCGGTCAGCTCGCCAGCCCAGTGCCCGGCGCCTGGCAGTGCCATGTGCACACTTGCTAAAAAGAACGGGGGTGGGGGGTGGCATCTGCTTATCTGGCAAACCACAGTCCTTTTTAAAAATATATTTTTATTGATTTCAGAGAGGAAGGGAAGAGGGAGAGAGAGAGAGAAACACCAATGATGAAAGAGCATCATTGATCAGCTGCCTCCTGCACGCCCCACGCTGGGGATCCCAGTCTGCAACCCGGGCCTGTGCCCTGACTGGGAATCGAACTGTGACCTCCTGGTTCATAGGTCGATGCTCAAACACTGAGCCACGCCAGCCGGGCAAACCAGTCCTTTTTAATTTCCTTTCACCCGGGACCCTGAGCAGAAACACCTCCCAAGCTCCTCCCGGGCCTGGGTTTGTCCTTGGAGTGGCCTGTCCTTCCGGGACCGGGCTCGGAGCGGCCCGCGCTAGAAACCGCAAAGTGCGTGACCCAGGCAAGGCCTTGCCCCCGCGGACTGCGGGTTTGGGGACAAGAACGCTGATCCCTGTAGCTACCTGCCAGCGTCAATGGAGTTCTAGCTGGGAAATTACTTTTAAAATATGAAGCAAATAAGTTATCTTCCCATAGTGACTGCCTTCCCCGTAACTCTCACCATGACACCCAGAGCGCATCAGGTGCCGCCAACAGCTGCCAGGGCGGCGGCGAAGCACGCACCTCGCTGCTTCCTTGGGTGAGCGGCCTTGCCCCCTGCCTCAGTTTCCTCATCTGCAAAGCGAGGATCAGGAATCCTGCGGGTCCTTGTAGGGAACCAGTAGAAGCTTGCAGGGAATGTAGCACTGTGCCAGGCATGCAGCAGGCAAGCAATAAGCGCCATCTTCTGTCATGGTTTTCTGCCTGATGCACAAGGCCCTGGGGCTAGCCCCACCCCGGCTTCCCATCCCTGTATGTCACAGCCAGCCTTGCCCTGCGGTGGTCCCTCCGGCTAGAAGTTTCCGTTCCCCAGGGGCCAGGGGCCGTGGTGCAAATATCACCTTACGTTCATTTATTGCCGGAGTAGAAGCGCCTCCCCAGGCCTCCCAGGCGAGGCCCCTGCTCGCCGCCCAGGTGTGTCACCGCCGTGGCTGGGACCGGGATTTGGGGCCGAATGGGCCCCGGCTGGTGACGGGGAAGAAGGCGAGCGGTGGAGGAGAGGTCGCCAGGCCTGTCCCAGTGTGAATGGGGGCCCCCGGAGGGGGGTCATGGCATCATGGGCACCGAGGAGAGGAGGAGCTGCTGTGAGGTCAGGGAGTCTTCTTAGAGGAAATGACCTTCCCGCCCAATGGGGAGAAGGTAGCAGGGACTTAGGGGCTGCCTGGGGAGGAGGCAATGGAGGCTCCTAGACACGGGGAAGGCGTGCAGGCTGTGAGAGCCTGTACATGCAGGGGCGCAGGGTGCGGGGGGCAGGGGAGGGCTGGGCACGGCCTGGAGCTCCGCCAGAGCAGCAGGGGCCTCGGGAGCTGTGGCAGGAGGCTACACTCGGCCCTGAGGGCCCGGGGAGCAGGGATACAGGCCACCGGGGTGCTCCGGAGAAAGGCCCCCGACGAGGGCCTGCTGGCCCTCAGCCCCCGGGTCCCGCCCCTTTGGCAATGCCCCTCGGCTCTGGGGAAGCGCGCATGTGCACTGCTCTGGTTCCGAGGCCGACCTCACAGGTGCGCGGCCACGGCTGCCACGGCTGCCACGGCCACGGCCACGCTCACACATTCCAGACCCAGACCCCGAGGGCAGCGGCTGGCTGTGCAGTTTCCTTATCAATAGGCTAGAGCATTTTAATTTTAAAACCGCAGGCCACCCTCCCCTCCGGGCTGGGGGCTGGCGGGCCCCTTCCTCTGCCCCCACCCCTTCACCAGGTGGTCTTGTCCCCACCGTGGGTAGGGGTCTCGTCTTACTCCCCAGGGTCCCGCCAACCAATGGAGACCAATCAGTCTCATTGGACTTGTCCAGTCTGGGGGCAGCCCTGGGGACAGGGAGCGGGCAGCTATCATGTTCGAAGTGTGGATGCGTCCACCCAGCTTCCCCCGGGACCACACAAGCCCAGGAAGAGATGATGGCGAAGATGGTGATGATGGCGGTGACAAAGATGGCACTGAAACTGAATCTGACCGCCCACCCACGATGCACCGCACAGGGCCAAGGCCTCCTCCGAACCTCTCGTCTCATCCTCACCAGCCGACAGGAAGCAGGTCCCGGTCACTCCCAGTTCACACCTGGGGACACGGAGGCCCAGGAAGTTCAGCAACCTGCCCACAGGTGCCACAGCGCCAGGAGGCAGAGCTGCCGTCCACGCAGGTTCCCCGCCTCCGGCGCGCACACCGCTCGCCCAGTTCGCAGCGCCAGTGTTTAAGGTTCGTGTTCTCTATCCTGCGGTCCCTACACAGCAGCCTCTGCTGCTCCCTCTACTCCCGCCTAACGAGGGGCCGGCTTCTCCCAACGCTAGAGGCAGGCTGGCTGGGACCGCACTTTACGGCCATTTAGGGAACTTCCAAGAGGATTTGACTGCGCCGCAGTATCCAGCAAAGCCTTGAGAGCCAGAGCCTGGGGCGTGGGGACCTTTAAATGATAACTGGCGAGACATTGGGGTCACAGGTGCACGCTGACAAGGGGCTGGTGGGCTTGGGGGCGCACGGCTACCGAATCCGGCCGACGCTGCCCCACCGATCTCAGGAGCCATCCCTGGCCTGGCATCTCCAGGTGTGGCTCAGCCTGGAGTCAGGGCCCCAATCCGGCCCCTGTCCCCTCCTGGCCCCAATACTTGGTAGCTGAGTGCCCATGGCCAATTCACTTAGCATCCCGGGTCTCAGTTTCTCCATCTGTTCCGTGGGTGACAGCCTGACTCCCAGGCTGTCCTCAGGGTTAAATGAGAACACAAAATGTCCAACATGTCAGGTCTCTTAACTATTTGGGTACTCACCCTTCTTCTTAGGGAAAGAAGGCGTGAGTCGAGGTGTAGGGGGAGGTAGATTGGGTGAATGAGGACTGAAGCCAATAGCCTAAAGCAGGCGTCCTCAAACTACGGCCCGCGGGCCACATGCGGGTGTTTTTGCCGTTTTGTTTTTTTACTTCAAAATAAGATATGTGCAGTGTGCATAGGAATTTGTTCATAGATTTTTTTTTAAACTATAGTCCGGCCCTCCAACCGTCTGAGGGACAGTGAACTGGCCCCCTGTTTAAAAAGTTTGAGGACCCCTGGCCTAAAGGATCGTCTTACGTTTAGGAAAATTACAGAAAGGATTCTAAAGGACAATTTCCATCTAAACACGATTTATTTTCTAAAATTACAGTCAGGTGCCAACGTTAAAACGTACAGTGCTCCTTTTATCCATGAACATAGCGAAGGGAGAGCGAGCAGGACACACGGCCCGGGGACGGAGGAGGATAAAGTGAAAGATAAACAGACCACAGAGAAACGCTCGTTGAAAATGGTCCCGGCAGGATACACGGCATCGTGCTGAGAACGTGCGCACTTAAAGTTCCAGTTCCTTTGAAATAGATGGTCCGGTCGGAAGATACATTTGATTTTTTTTTTTTTTTTTTTTTAATGAGCCATGTCGCTTGGGCTACGGTTGCTCACTGACTTTTCCTTCAATGCAAACTGACCCCCCGGAGAGAAGCGGAGAAGCGGGGCCCCGGGGCCCCGGGAGGGAGCTGAGCCAGCTCTCTTCGGGGAGGCAGGGGAGTGCGGAGCAGACGGCACTCGGACTCGGACTACAGCGTGACCACAGGTCAATGCACGACCTCTGAGCCTCAGCCTCCTGGGAAGTGAGGGTGCTGACCGCGCCTGCCTCCGCCGTCACGCCTTCAATGAAACAGCGCCTGAGACACCCCGTAGGGTGCCAAGCACAGGGCAGGATCGATCACATGTAAGCTTTTACCTTCCCGCCAGTCACGTGACTAAGCAATGGCCTCTGCCCTCGCCTCCAGAGCCTCAGAAACCTGCCCGAGGTCACCCCGCTACAAACAGGAGAGCCGGAAGGTCCGTCCCGTGTGCTTCCCACCGCGCAGCCCGGCGAGCTCGGGCACCTGCAACCCCATCAGACCTGGGCCTGCCCTCGAGGAGCTCACAGTCTCATGAGGGGGAAGGCAGATGCACACGGCAGGCCACGCCGGGACCGTCACCGCCTTCGGTGCGGTGAGGGAGGCCGAAAGGGGGTGACTGCTGTCCCAGGGAGCGGGGACCAGGGGACCCTCACAGCACACGAGAGCTACATAATACCGCACGCCCAGGAGCTCAGCCAGCCCAGGGCCTGGCACACAGCTGGGTCATTAGATGTTGGCGATGGGTGGATGGACAGCAGGGATCAGACAATGAGGGGTGAAGGGTGGCTGGCTGGCTGCCCGGACGGTGGTTGGAAGCAGACGGTAGGGTGAGTGAGATGATGGAGCATGGGAGACACATGGAAGGGTGGACAGGCGGATGAATGGGTGGGGGGTGAGCAGGGCTGTCTGGCTGGCTGGGTGGGTACTGCCCGGGATGAAGGGTGGACCGAAGGGGCTGGTGGGGTTGGCTGGGTGGATGAAGAGGAAGACTGGAGAATGGGCGAGTCAGTGCCTTAACCGAGTGTCTGCACCAGAAAGTGAGAGAAGAGCAGTCACTCCTGCCCCGGGGTGCCGCCACTTACCAGGCTCCCGTGGCCAGCAGGGGCCGCGCTGCGCACTCGCTCCCCCGGGGCCTGGGCCCCCAGCTCCTCGCGCAGGCGCCGGTTCTGCTCGGCGAGGTCCTCCACCCGGCTCTGCAGGCCGATCTCCGACAGCTGCAGCCCGTAGAGGCAGCAGCGCAGCTCCTCCAGCTGCCCCAGGAGCTGGCGCTGCGTGGCGTGCCGCTCCCGCAGCCGGGGCGCCGCCTCGTCCCGCTCCCGCTCGCCGCGCTCGGCCCTCGCCTGCAGGGCGCGCACCGCCGCGGCTTCCTCGGGGTCGCGCTGGGGGCCGGCCGGGGCCTGGGGGGCGGCGGCGCCCGGGGGCGGAGTGCTGCCCAGGGCCGGGGCGTCCAGCTCGGCCAGCAGGAGGCCCGCGGCGCGGCAGAGGCGCCGCACGCCCCGCTGCAGCCGCTGCACCTGCGCCCGCAGGGCCCGCTCCTGCTCGCGCTCCAGGCTCAGCTCGCGCCGCTGGGTCCGCCGGCAGCGCTCCAGGGCCGCCGCCCGCCGCCCCAGCGCCTCGTCCTTGTGCCGCAGCTGCTCCCGCAGCCGCCGCAGCCGCCGCTGCTGCCGCCGGGCCGCGCGCTCCTGCTCCAGAACCTGCAGGCGGCGGTGGGCGAGGTCAGGGAGCAGGCAGGGAGCCTGTCTTTTTCGTTCGTCGGAGAATGTTTTTACATTAAAATGTCGCATCAAAACCCTGTTTGTCTCAGTTAGTGAGATTTCCGGCGCCCCCCGCCCCCCCCCACATCTTGCCCCGGAGCCAGGTGGTGCGGGGACAGTCACCCAGGGAGCGCGGGCAGGAGGAGCCGGAGATGCCCAGGGCCGCCAGCAGGCACACCTGGAGACAGTTCCCCGCGAGGAAGCTCCCGGGGTGCCCCCGTGTGAACCTGTCACCGGTGGTGCTGGGTGCTCTGTCCCCCCACAGGTCTGCCTCCAGGGGCTGTCAGCGTGGCCACAGGCCACTGCGGAGACCGGGCGCCCATGGCGCGCGCACAGGCTGCCTGGAAGGCTGGCCGCAGGGCGGAGCCGCCGCTGGGCCAGTACCAGGCACAAGGGCGGCCGAGCTCCTGCTGCGGAAGGCACGGATGTCGGGGAGACGGCCAGAGGCAGAGGTCCAGGCTGGGAGGTAGCTGGGCCAAGGGGTCACCCAGGGGCCCTGAGCAAGCCCCCCGTCACTGACCGCCCACGCCTCCCCTGGAATGGGGTCCTGACGGGGGTTTCCCAGGAGCTGCAGGTGTCCTGAGGCCAGAATAGGGATGGGGGGGGGCCTTAGTGTAAGGTGACCAGATCGTCCCGCTTTCGGCGGGACAGTCCCAGATTTTTAACCACTTGTCCCGGGTCCCACAGCGTTTTAAAAAAAGTCCCCATTCTTTCCAAAAACAGGGACTTTTTAAAAACGCCGTGGGACGCGGGACAAATGGTTAAAAATCGGGACTGTCCCGCCAAAAGCGGGACGATCTGGTCACCTTACCTTAGTGTCTACAGAACTGAGGTCCGTGGCCTTACTGCGCCCCACGCCATCTCCCTTGCTGCCTCCCCCACAGACGGTGAGCATCTGTGATTACAGGGCCCAGTCTGATTCACCTTGGAAATCTTACATGTACTGGAGGCACGGCTCAGAAATGCGCATCAGTGTATCTGCCACAGAGATCCGTGGTGGAATCGCACACACCTCTGTGTTTTGTATTAAAAACTCTTGGGCCCCGCTGGTGTGGCTCAGTGGTTGAGCGTGGACCACTTGCAGACTCGATCCCCAGCAGGGGGCGTGCAGGAGGCAGCCGATCGATGATTCTCTCTCCTCAGTGTTTCTATCTCCCTCTCCCTCCCTCTCTCTCTAAAAATCAATAAAAACGTATTTTTTTAAAAAACACAAAAACTCTTGGGACACTGCTGGTGACGTGCTACAAGCCAAGGAGGGTAATGAACTCGACTTTCGGCGCCTGTCGTTCAATAGAAGAGGAAATCGCCACTCACGTGCCCCCCCCCCCCCCCGCCACCCCGCATCGCAAAGATTTCTTTCAACTTAACTGAACGCCTTCCCTAAGCCCGCGGTTATGAGCTTTTGTGAGCGTTTCTGACTGCTCCCACTGTAAGGAACACGTGGCAGCCGCGTACCCCTTCTGCACACGCCCCGTGCCGTGTCCTGAAGCAGCGCCCGCTCAGCACGGAGGCCCTTTCTCACTGCCTAGTCGGTTCTGTGTGTAAACCCGGCTGTGACTCACAGAACTGCTTTCCCAGCCCGCGGGCAGATGTCAGCCTGCAAGCGGACAATCACGCTGCGCTGCCCGTCACAGCCCAGGACAGGACACCCCTGAGGCTCTGGGGGCGCCGCTGCATCCGCCTCCCACTCCTGTTGTTTTTGCCTCCGCAGTATTTCCTACACGTGTCCCACCCTCCTGCCTGCATCGCCTCTCCCCTGAGATCTTTCAATAAACACTACTAACAACAAAAGCGGCCACTGCTGTGAGTGTTTTACACATGTTAACTCACTTAACCCACATCACAATTTGAGGGTGTTGGTGCTATATCATTCCCATTTCACAGAGGAGAAAACTGAGGCCCAGAGAGGTTAAGTCACTTGCCCTAGGACACACAGCCATCTGCCTCCAGCTCTGATTTGTCCCCCACCATCTCTCTCTCTCCCTGCAACTAGAATGACACCCCCCAAACCCTGACCCGGAGCCTCTCCTGCTCAAGTTCCCCAACGCCTGCTCTCTCTCGCCTTCAGAATCGGGTCCGCGCAGTGGCCCTGGCGGTCTGGCCCCTGGGGACCCTCCAGTCTCACCAACTCCCTCTCCCCATCCACACTTCCTGCCGGGACCTGGTATGTCTCCCAGACCTCCGTGCCTTTGCCCAGGTGGCTCCCCACGCCTCACCTCGCCTGCCCTGCCCGCAAGGCCCAACTCTCCAGGCCCAGCCCTCTGTAGCTCCCACCCCCTGCACTTGCTCCCCATGCCCGCACATCCCTGGTGACACCAGCGTCCAGCTCTGAGTTCCTGTTTCCTATCTGGGTCCCCACCTGCACTCCAGCCCTGGAGGCGGTGACCGGGGTCAGCCATCTCCCTGTCCTTAGGCCAGAGCTGGCTCCCCCGATACAGGCATGGAGGCCGCATAAATGAACCTCTGCCCAGAGCTCCCAGTGAGTGCCCAGCCCCACAGGTCACCCGCACCCTCCCCCCCCCCCCAACCCCAGCGGGTCCCCGTGGGAGCCTGTGAGGCAGGCAGGGCAGGGGATCCCATTTTCCACATGACCTCACCCAGGGCCCACAGGGCGCTCCCAGGCCCCCCACACACTGTCTCTGCTCAACTGTAGCTGCGACCACATCCAGACACAGGGGGGCCCCGAGGGGAAGAGAAGTGGTGCTGGAGGGAAGGCGGCCGTACCTGGCAGGCGAGCTCCCCCTGCAGCGCCTCCAGCTGCTCCTGGGCCCGGAGGGAGGCGCTCCGCTCCCGGCACACGCGGGCGCTCAGCTGGTCCACCTTCCGCAGGAGCTCCCGCTCCGACCGCTCCAGCTCCCGGATTCTGCGGCGGGAAGCAGGCGGCGCTCAGTCCGAACCGGACGCAGCAAACACGGCCGGGGGTTTTCACACGCAGCGGACCACCTTTTTGTGGTGATTTGGCCCATTTTGTACTCGGACACAATTGTATTTTGTAAAACATTCCCACGTTTCTTTCTAGGGATGCTCTACCCTACTTCAAAGGCCTCTGTCGACTAAGAAGGCTCCATGCGTCAGAAATCTTAACAGGAACCTCATCTTTAAGCCAGGAACCCCGAGGCTGGCGACTCGATGAAGAGCTGCGCCTGGAGAAAGGTAAGTACCACGTGATCTCACGCACTTGTGGGACACGATGAACGATGAACGTAAACTGATGGACAAAAATAGAGCCAGAGGGGGGAAATATTCTAGCCCCGTGGTCGGCAAACTGCGGCTCGCGAGCCACAGCGGCTCTTTGGCCCCTTGAGTGTGGCTCTTCCACAAAATACCACGGCCTGGGCGAGTCCATTTTGAAGAAGTGGCGTTAGAAGAAGTTTAAGTTTAAAAAATTTGGCTCTCTCTAGCCCTAGCCAGTTTGGCTCAGTGGATGGAGCGTCGGCCTGCGGACTGAAGGGTCCTGGGTTCGATTCTGGTCAAGGGCATGTGCCTTGGTTGCGGGCACATCCCCAGTGGGGTGTGTGCAGGAGGCAGCTGATCGATGTTTCTCTCTCATCGATATTTCTAACTCTATATCCCTCTCCCTTCCTCTCTGTAAAAAATAAATAAATAAATAAATAAATAAAAAATGTGGCTCTCAAAAGAAATTTCAATCGTTGTACTGTTGATATTTGGCTCTGTTGACTAATGAGTTTGCCGACCACTGTTCTAGACTATAATAGAAGTAATCCTGTTATTTGCAGATTTTTAATATTTCCTACAACTTCTGTGATATCATACTATGTTAGTAGAGTTTTGATATTATTATACTTAAAATCCTTTTTTCTTGAAATATTAATGTTTATTGCATGTAATATTATATTAAGATCGTTTTCTTGAATAATTGGTGTTTATTGCATGTAACATTATATATTTAAGATAGTTTTTCTTGAAATATTAATGTTTACTGCATGTAACATTATTATATTTAAAATCATTTTCTTGAGCTATTAATCTTTATTGCATGTAACATTATTATATTTAAGATTGTTTTTCTTGAAATATTAATGTTTATTGCCTGTAACATTATTATATTTAAAATCATTTTTCTTGAGCTATTAATGTTTATGCATGTAACATTATTATATTTAAAATAGTTTTGCTTGAAATAAAAATAAAATAAAGGAACTGAGCCTGAAGCAAGCACCTGCATTGCCTCAGTGAATCTTCACCTTGCCAGCCCACAGGTGGGTTGCATGACCCCTTCTTCACACAGGAGGAAACTGCAGATCAGAGAGGCCAGGCAACCTGCCCAAGGTCACACAGCATTTTGGAGCCCAGGCTGTTTGATTCCCAAACTGACACTTTTAACCCTCTGCTCCGTTGCCTCCCGTCTGAGCTACATTCCTGTGAATCTCTTCTGTAGAAGTGATTAAACTCAGGAAAAAAAAAAAAAGTTTCTGCAATTAAAATAATTAATCTGTATTACTACAAAAGTAAGAAGTTGGAGGGGGGCTAGTTGTCTGGCAGGGACGGCAAAGGCATGTGAAGGCTGTTTTGTTTTCCTGGGGAAATGCTGAGGTTGTGTCACATGCAACGTAATACCCAGCCTGGACGAGCACGCTGACCACGGCCACGTGACAAGGGGAAGCGCGCATGCGTGTGGGAACCCAAGGCCAAAGCCTGGCTGCTGGTCCCACGGGGAGAGAAGGAACCTCAGAGACTTGCCTGCCACCTGCGTGCACCTAGCACCCAAGTCTCTAATGTGCCGATCTTACCTCCATAACAGAAACCAGGGACACGGGGAAAGTGTGTGCTCAGCCTGCATGGTCTGCCCATCGCCACTCCTTTACCAAGTCCACCCCGGCGACCCGCTCATCCAGGACTGCGTGGCTTCCCTAGAAGAGGACCTAGCTTTGCCTGCTGGCTCTGCCGCTTACCAGCCATGGAGCCAAACTGGACTCATTCACCACTCTGACCCTCAGTATCTTTATCTGTTAAAAATAGAGGTAATTGCACCTTGCTCAGAAGGTTGTTGTGAAGATTAAATAAAAGGATGCATTCTTATTAATAACTAGAGGCCTGGTGCATGAAATTCATGCACAGGGGGTCCCCTCAGCCCAGCCTGCACCCTCTCCAATCTGGGACCCCTTGGGGGATGTCTGACTGCCAGTTTAGGCCAGATCACCTGCAGTCGGACATCCCTCTCACAATCTGGGACCGCTGGCTCCTAACTGCTCACCTGCCTGCCTGCCTGATCGCCCCTAACTGCCCCCCCCTCCGCCGGCCTGGTTGCCCCTAACTGCCCCCCCCCCTGCCAACCTGGTCACCCCCACTGCCCCCCTCCCCCGCCGGCCTGGCCGCCCCATACAGCCTGCTGTTCAGTTGTTTGGTCATCCTTCACTGCCCCCCCACCTGCCAGCTTGGTCGCCCCACACAGCCTGCTGTTAGGTTGTCTGTCCATTTGTTTTGGTCATGAAGGCCCCTGGCTTTTTATATATTAGGATAAGCTAAGAGTCCCCTCTCCTCCTCTAGCTCCGAGGCCCTGGGGGAGAGCTCTGAAAGCGACAGAAGGGCATGTGGATTATAATCGCGTCCCTTCCAAACTGCATGAGAGGAGTGGCCCCAGGTTCATCGGTCAGAGCTGTCCCGAGTACCTCTGATCTGTTATAAAACGGGGTGGCATCTAAACAGAACAAGGAAAGCCTCTCTTTAAATGCTGAGACCAGCCTGAAACATTAGCTAGGAGACAGTGTTTCATTCGACATCATCCCGTCAGGGAATGATGAGTCTTGCTGCGGGCAGGCGGAATAATGGCCTGTAGATATATCTAGGCCCGGATCCCTGGGACCCAGGCGGAATAATGGCCCACAGATATATCTAGGCCCAGATCCCTGGGACCCAGGCAGAATAATGGCCCGCAGATATATCTAGGCCCGGATCTCTGGGACCCAGGAGTGTTGCCTTCAAGTGCAAATGAGACTGCAGGTGTGATTAAGTTCAAGAACTTGAGATTATCCTAGACTGTGTGGGTGGGCCCCAGAAGAGAGGCAGACGGCTCGGACACAAAGGGTGCAGGCGTGCAGGCTGCTAGACTGGCGGCATTGCAGACGGAGGCCAGCGCGAGCACTGCCCCTGCGGCCGCTGGCCAGGCCAGGAAAGCCCCCGCAGCCTGTGGCGTGCACGCTGGCCAGAGCGCAGGGCCCGCCTGCACCTGACCCGAGCCAGGGAGGCGTGCAGGCCCTGCCTCCGGAAATGCAGGGCTGTGCGGCCGCTGTTTGAGCCACGGGGCTGGGCCCACAGGAAACTCACACACTGGCCAACACGAAACACACACTGAAGTACAGCTCTGCACCAATGAACGCCCAGTTA
This sequence comes from Ia io, assembly GCA_025583905.1. Lineage (NCBI taxonomy): Eukaryota > Metazoa > Chordata > Mammalia > Chiroptera > Vespertilionidae > Ia > Ia io. The sequence continues at coordinate 3,185,295 of JAJQQW010000002.1, read as the reverse complement.
GACAGACCAGCATGCAGGGCGGGAAGGAGTGCTATGAGCTGGGAGACACGCGCGGGGGGTGGGGGAAAGTCGTGGCCGCCACTCTGGCCAGGCTGCCTGGGTTCCAGTCCCAGCCCCGTGGGCTGGGCGCAGCCCACCCTCAGAGAACAGAGGATGTGGCCCACATTTCCCCACAGACGGGCCCAGGCTGCCTGGCCCAGGACAGCCTCAGCCCAGCCACAGAGGCCACTCGCTCACAGTGCCCCGTCTCCGTCCCTCCCTCACACGGAGGGGTCTCCTGTGGCCGGGGTGCCCGCCCATCCTCCCCACGCCTGCTGACCTCCTGGTTTTCACTGTCAATCTTTCTGGAGGAAGATTTGAATGGACAACCCTGTGTGGGCCACACTACTCCCCTGTCCAGGGCTGGGGCCCTGTCCTCCCGCTCCCAGCCCCCTGGACGTATGCTATGGGATGAATGTGTCCCCCCAAATTTGTACATTGAAGTCCTAACCCCAGTGCCTCAGAATATGACTGTCTTTGGAGATGGGGTCCGTACAAAAGAATTAAGTGAAAATGTGGTCCCTTGGGTGGGCCCTAACCTAATCTGCCTAGTGTCCTTATAAGAAGAGATCAGGACACGGACACACACAGAGGAACGACTGTGAGGACACAGGGACAAGACAGCCATACATCAGCCAAGGAGAGAGGCTCAGAAGAAACTACCCTGCCCACACCCCGATCAGGACTTCCAGACTCCAGAACTGTGAGAGGATAGATGTCCGATGTTGAAGCTGCTCAGCCTGTGACACTTGGTTGTGGTTGTCATGGAAACTTATATAACTTAGTGCGTGGCTCTTGGGGAGTGGGTGCAGGTTGTAGAATCAGTGGGTGGCTGGATGGAAGATGGATGTTGGATGGATAGATGGATGGGTGGATGGGTAGATGGATGGATGGATGAATGATGGATGGGTGGATGGTGGGTAGATGGATGGATGGATGGATGGATAGGTGGATGGGTGGATAGATGGATGGATGGATGGATGATGGATGGGTGGATGGTGGGTGGATGGATGGATGGATGGATGGATGGGTGGGTGGTGGGTGGATAGGTGGATGGATGGATGGATGGATGGATAGATGGATAGGTGGATAGATGGATGGATGGGTAGATGGATGGATGGATAGATGAATACATGGATGGATGGATGAATGGATGGATGATGGATGAATGTATGTATGCATGGATGGATTGATGAATGAATGGATGGTGGGTGGATAGGTGGATGGATGGATGGATGGATGGGTGGATGGATGGATGGATGGATAGAAGGATAGATGGATAGATGGGTGGATGGATGGGTGGTAGGTGGATAGGTAGGTGGATGGATGGATGGATGGATGGATGGATGGATGAACAGATGGTGGGTGGATAGATGAATGGATGGGTGGTAGGTGGATAGATGGATGGATGAATGGATGGATGGTGGGTAGATAGATGGATGGATGAATGGATGGATGGTGGGTGGATAGGTGAATGGATGGATGGATGGATGGAGAGATGGAAGGATGGACAGATGGACAATCACGAGAGTGATACATAGAATAAGAAAATAATTTTTTTGATATGTGAATTTCTCCATGTAAAACGTATTATAAAGAAGAAAAATAGTAAAGCAGATGTAAATACACATTTAATGACTTGCCTTTATTAAAATGAAGGGGAATACAAGGAAAGGCCGAAGTCTCAGGCAGATCCCAGACTCTGGCTGCTGGGATACTGGGAACCTGTGGGAGGCGATCCCGCCATGACCACACTGCCTTTCTCCTCTGAGGCCCACGCAAAGCCCGCCTCATGCTGCTGGCCCAGGAATCAGACAGCGATCCCGGAGGAGCCTGGGCTTCGGAGAGAGGCCTGGAGCCCAGGCCCAACCTCGGGACCGTGCTGGCTCCCTCAGGACAACAGCCCCACCAGGGAGCTCAGGGTCAGCAGCGAGAAACAAACGCAGAACCTGCTGCGCAGGTGGTGGGTGAGCCGAAAAGCCCATCAGAGATGACGGGCAACCCAGGGACTAGTGTCTGCCCACGGCCACTCCTGTCCCTGGGCTGGGGGGCCCCGGGAGCAGGTGGTGATGCGGGGGCGGGGTGGGCCCACAGCAGGAGCAGGACTGAGCTGTAGCCACAGTCAGAAATGTCATGCCGAGCAGCAGAGAGGGGGCAATGCCCTGGATTCCCCCGCCCTCCTCCCGCCAATGTTCCCGTTGGCCGGCGAGCCCGGGAGACCTCTCTGCAGGCTCAGCCCGGCGGCGCAGCGCGGGGACGGGAGAGAGAGAAGGCATTGACAGCAGGGCCGGGGCAGGCAGGCCGTGTGACGTGATGCGCCTGCTTCCTCGCCACAGGAACGATGCAACACGCCTTCCGACCAGCTCTGACGGCCCGGGCCCGGGCCGCACACACAGAAGAGGCCCACATGGCATATTTACCTGCTCCTGAGCCCAGACTCCGACCCCACGTATTTGTCCACCGCGGCCAGCAGCTTCTGCTCCGAGGACTCCAGCTGCCTCCGGAGCGTCCCCGTGTCCACGTCGGGGGTCCCGGGGGCTGCTCCTTCTGGGAGCCGTCCCTGCTCCTCGCCGCTGTCCTCCGCGTCCTGGAAGACCCAGGACGTGTCGATCTTCACGTCCACGTTCATCACGTCAAAGCCGTCCCTGCCGGGGGCTCTGACCACGTAGCTGAACGTCTTCTCTGCGTGCCCGGCAGCCGCGGGCTCCATCCCGGCATAGTGCGCGGGCCGCGGCCTCACGCAGTCAAGTGGGTTTGCAACATGGACTTTCAGGAGATTGCGAGGTGGGTGCAACGCCTCCAGATTGTGCAGGAAAATGTCCCTGAGGAGGCGAGAGCAGTGGATTATTCATGAGGGGGCTCGGTTACATCGCCAAGCATCATGCAATATGCACGGCTCTCTCGGGTTACGCACCGGCATGCCAGCACGCTCCCAGCGAGGGCACCCGCATAAAGTCACTGGGAACCAAGTGCTGAGCCAGGGCACAGGAGGGGACAGGCAGGCGGGACCGCGAGGGGGTACAGGGTCTCCTAGCGCGGCTCGAGCTGACACCAATGATGCGGGGTCTGTGCCCGCGCGGCCAGGACAGCCAGCATCCACCAAGGAGCCGGCCTCATAGGCGGCTCACCTGACCCGTCCAGCTCCCCAGGTAACCTTGGCGGTGGAGCCACCATAACCATCGCACAGGTGAGGAAACAGGCCGGGAGGGGGCGCTCGTCCAGGCCCACAGATGGGGGCAGAGTCAGGGTCACAGCTGGGTCTGACTCCGAACCTTGAGGCAGGATGTGCCCAGCCCGGGGGAGCAGCACTTCCCTTCCCGCAGGGAAAGCCCTGGGGCCTGGAAGGGGAGCGTTTTTCTCCTCATTCCTGGAGGAGCGCAGGCCTGAGGGAGGGCGCCCCCCCGCCCCCCAGGACAGGTAAAAGGCAGCCCCCACTCCCCCAGGACAGGCAAAAGCACCCCCCACTCCCCCAGGACAGGTAAAAGGCAGACCCCCGCCGCCCCCCAGGACAGGCAAAAGCACCCCCCACTCCCCTCAAGACAGGTAAAAACACCCCCTGCCCCCCCAGGACAGGTAAAAACACCCCCGCCCCCCCAGGACACCCCCCGCCCCCCAGGACAGGTTAAAGCACCCCCCGCCCCCCAGGACAGGTAAAAGGCAGACCCCCACACCCCAGGACAGGTAAAAGGCAGACCCCCGCCCCCCAGGACAGGTAAAAGGCAGACCCCCGCCCCCCAGGACAGGTAAAAGGCAGACCCCCACACCCCAGGACTGGTAAAAATACCCCCCCCACTCCCCCCAGGACAGGTAAAAGGCAGACCCCCGCCCCCCAGGACAGGTAAAAGCACCCCCCACTCCCCCCAGAACTGGTAAAAAACACCCCCCCCCACTCCCCCCAGGACAGGTAAAAACACCCCCTGCCCCCCCAGGACAGGTAAAAGCACCCCTCCCCCACTCCCCCAGGACAGGTAAAAGGCAGACCCCCGCCCCCCAGGACAGGTAAAAGCCTGCCCTGCCTCCCAGGATAGGTAAAGGCAGCCCCCCCACTCCCTCCAGGACAGGTAAAAGGCAGCCCCCCCACTCCCTCCAGGACAGGTAAAAGGCAGCCCCCACCCCCCAGGACAGGTAAAAGGCAGACCCCACCCCCCAGGACAGGTAAAAGCATCCCCCACTCCCCCCAGGACTGGTAAAAGGCACCCCCACTCCCCCCAGGACAGGTAAAAGCTCCCCCACTCCCCCCAGGACTGGTAAAAATACCCCCCACTCCCCCCCAGGGACAGGTGAAAGGCACCCCCACTCCCCCCAGGACAGGTAAAAGCTCCCCCCACTCCCCCCAGGACTGGTAAAAAATACCCCCCACTCCCCCCCAGGACAGGTAAAAATACCCCCCACTCCCCCCCCAGGACAGGTGAAAGGCACCCCCACTCCCCCCAGGACAGGTAAAAGCTCCCCCCACTCCCCCCAGGACTGATAAAAATACCCCCACTCCCCCCAGGACAGGTGAAAGTCACCCCCACTCCCCCCAGGACAGGTAAAAGCACCCCCTGCCCCCCAGGACAGGTAAAAGGTAGCCCCCTCCACCCCCCAGGACAGGTAAAAGGCAGCCCCCACACCCCAGGACAGGTAAAAGCACCCCCCACTCCCCCCAGGACAGGTAAAAGCACCCCCTGCCCCCCAGGACAGGTAAAAGCCAGCCCCCTCCACCCCCCAGGACAGGTAAAAGGCAGCCCCAGAGCCTCAGCTGGGGAAGCACCCAGGCTCCTTGGGGTATGTGACTAAGACGTCCAGATCCACGGCAATGAACCCCCTGGACCTGGGGGAGGAGAGAGAGGAGGCCCTCCCTGATTATCAACCAACTCCCTGGGCTTCTTGGGGGTGGAGACCTGGTGGGAAGGGGGGGACATCGCCATGGAGCGGCTGTAAGGAGGGGCCCTGCACCCTAGGGAGCCTGGGGGAGGTTCCCCGAGGCTGAGGGTGGTCCCAGGAGGGACAGCTGCCGAGAGCTGGGCACCTGGAGTTCCCAAGTGAAATGTAACAGCCCAGAGAGATGGGATGAAGGGAGGCGGGAGGGGCCGCCGCTGCACCCCACTACAGAGCTGGAAGCGGGGCATCGTTTGGGGTCTGCAGAAGCCCCCGAGAGTTCTCAGACAAACTCCGGGAGAGGACCCCCACTGGCTGGAGGGACCGCCCACCCTCGCTGGCAGGCCGCTAGCAGGTTCTGCTTAAATGCGAGAAAACAAACCAAGAGCAGGAGCCACTGCCTGGCCTGGGGTGTCAGGTGGGGTCCTGCGGGTCCCCACCTGGTGACGGAAGAGGAGGGCAGGGCAGGAGCCACGGACCCTGAGCCCCTCTGCCTGCAGACAGGATGGAAGGTAGGAAGGCGTCAGCTGGCGCAGGCACAGTGGCCAGGTCTCCAAGGTAACACGGTCCCCGCCCCAGCGGGACAGTGACCCCTGGCCTCTCGGCCCAGCTCCCCGCTGGTCACACCGCCTGCAGAGGAGCCAGGTGTCGGGTGCAGAGGGGGCGGCCGCACCACACGTTCTGCTGCACCGCGTGCCCAGCCCCGTGCCCAGCACCTGGCCGGCCCGCCCCTCCGCCTCCCAGCGGCTCTGTGAGGGTGGGGGTGAAGGGTGGACCCATCCCGTCCCTCTTCATGTGAGGATGTGACCTTGGGTCCAGTTGACCTTGTAGCTCTGCTCCCTGGAAACCACACATGTGGAACATTGGCTGCGTTACTAGGCAACCGCCACCACAACCACCCTGAGGGGTGCACCTCACCTGGGCGCCAGGGCTTGGCTACCAGAGCGCTGAGGTTCCCTGAGAAGAACGGCTCTTGGCACCGGGCCCGTCCCTGGCAGGGACCGTGGAAGCGGCGTCTGGACTGTCACAGCAAATGCTGGCTCTGTCGGCGACGCTGGTCTTCCAGGCCATGGCAGCTCCCGTGCCTTGCTGGCGTGAGCCTCAGCCCTCACACCTGGGCCGTCTTGGAGACGGGCCCTGTTCCCCTGGGCTGTGCAGTCTTCTTGGAGGACGCCTCCCGCCAAGGGAGCAGGGTGCGCCTGCTGCACCTCCTGCCAGGGTTCCGGAGACCCATGGGCTGCTAGTTGTGCCCAGAGAAGCGCTCCCATGAGGCGCCACAGAGAGACCGCCCCTCCAGCCACCGCTGAAGAAACTGAGACTCAGAGGGGCAAGCGTGCTGCCAGTGTCCGCTGCAGGGAGGAGGCCGGGCTGCGAGTGGACCTGCGTGGGTCTGACTTCAAAGTCCACGCCCTTCCAGCCCTGCCGCCAGAGTGTGAGGGCGAGCAGACAGCAGGTGGACGCATGAGGGCCACCCTCCTGCGCCCTCCAAGAGCGGGCAGAGGACCCCGTGCCACAGGAACCGCTTCCCAAGGCCCGGCATGCCTCCTGGCGCCCGCCGACTCAGGCAGCAAAGCAGGGTCTCTCTGCGCTTCCTGGGCCCCGGAGAAAGCAGACGGTCCGTGTTCCTCACTGCCCACGTGGCCCCACATGCCCGTCCCTGCCGCGTGCTCAGATGCCTGGGTCTTCAAGCACGGGCATCGGTTCAGTCATGTTTGGTCACTGAATGTTGGTAAGTGAGGGGGCTGGGGTAGCAGGTGCTTTGGGTTTAGATTAAAAAGAGAACAAGTATTTCTCAGAGGTTCTGGGGCGTTTCTTCAGGGCCCCCAATCCTTTGATTTGGTTGGAACACCCCTCCCCATGTGACTGGGATGCTCCCTCTGTGCCCATGGCCGAGTCCTTCTCCACCCCTGGGTTTGCCCTTCCGAGAACTCCCCTCTCTTCTACTGGGCCCCCTCCCCCACGCCTCCTTCAGTGGCCTGAACTGCAGGCATTTTCCTTTTTGCCAAAGGCTCTTCTCACCAGCTGTCCCAGGAGGGCCCGCGCAGCCCCACAGGCACAGAGCAGTGATTCCCGTCCTCGGGATCAACCCGCCCTTGCCTTCCGCTGCCTCTTCCAGCACAGCCGCGGCTGTCCTTCCCTTCGCACTCACACCGTCTATTTCACTTGATCTAGTCTGTCCAAAAGTCTTCCTTCCAAAAGTTTGGGAGACGACAGACATGTGAGCAGGAGCCTTCTTCTGGAAACAACCCCCCCCCCATTCTCCCCCCCCCCCCCCACACCCTAGGAGAACAGCAGCGACAACGCCCAAACGTCTTCTCCAGGACCTCTCTCCCGGATGGCGCCCTGGCCTCCTCTGCTGCCCCCCTCTGTCCTCCTGGGAGGCCTGACTCGGGGGCTGGTCTCCGCGAGCAGGAGGGCGGCCTGCTCCTCCGTGGTGGCAGGACCGCGGCCTGGTCTCAGACCATTGTGGAAGGAGCGCCATTCCCAGCATCTCTTCCTCTTGCAAATCACAACCAAGATGAAGACGGCCCCCGTGGTCAGCGGGGGCCGGGCCTCCCAGTCCTCACTCCACGTGGCCCCAGGCACTGTCATGCTCCGGGACTTTCTCCACGTCACACACACGGGAATGATGGAGATCGGGGTTCCCTGGGGTCCGCCCTCCACAGCGGGTGAGGCCCCAGCCCCCTCTCTGGCCGTCAGCTGCCGATCCAGCTGCACACACATCTGGAGGGTTTTGTGGGCTGGGGCTTGGCTTTGGGCTCAGGTCACAGGGACACTGGCCAGTCCCTCTGGGTGCACAGGGCGCCGTTCACGGGGACGTATGTACACGGTCTGCGTCCACCGGCAGGCAGGCCGCGGCGGCGCGCACAGGCAGGGACGGGCTGTCCCCAGGCCGCGCAGACCTCTCCCGGGCGCAGTTTCCGGTAATTGCACTTAGTTCCCTGGAAGTCGGGTCTCTGCCCCATGGGCTCTTGAAGGCCCCCCGGTGGGGCCTCATTGGCCCCGAGCTTGACACAATCCCCGTCATCCCTGCGGAACTCCCGCGTGGATCCCAAAGGCCCCCTCCTAGCCGCCGTCAGGTCTGTGAGCTCTGGCCCCAGCCGCTGCACGTGGAACAGCTTGTGAATTTTGGTTCAAGTGGGGTGGGGTTGCCATAGGGCCTCAGTTTATCCCACAAGCGCTTTTTCTACCCTGTGGAATGGAAAAACAATGTGATCGGATGCAGGAACAAGGGATAATTAACATGGTGGGAGAACCCCAGGCTTATCGGCCGCCACCTGCCCCAACTGCTGTCCTGACGCTCCAGCTGAGCCCACTGGGGACCTTCCCCCAAATCCAGGGGAGGAGGAAACAGGACCCACCCCACCCTCACCCCATGGCTTCCCCGCCCCCATGGCTTCCCCACTCCCATGGCTTCCCGCCCCCATGGCTTCCCCACCCCCTGGCTTCCCCGCCCCCATGGCTTCCCCACCCCCATGGCTTCCCCACCCCCATCTGAAGAGGCCTGGGGCACTCCCTGGCTCTGCACAGACCCTGAGTGAGCATTGCTTATGCTTGAAGGCTGACCCCAGCCAAGCAGAGCGGAGCCTTCCCCCGCCTTGCTCCAGGGAAGGTCACAGGCAGCCTGGTACTCGCCCTTAAAGCGCTAAGATTTTCTCTGAAAAGGAAAGGGTACCAACCCCAGGTCTCGGCTCCCTGCAGTCATCAAGGCCACAGAATGAATGCTAGTGAGAAAAACAAACAGGAACAGAAACTATAAAATAAGACAAAAGAAAATGAGACAAGAAAGGAAAAAAGAGAGAGGTGTAAGAGATGTCGTATGGAATTCAAGGGCAGCATTTTATAAGAACATGGGCCCTGGGATTGGGTGTGGAAAGAGAAACAGGAAGTAAGGGGGTTTCGGAGCGGCCCCTTCCCAGCCCTGGGTCCTGGCCAAGCGTCTGAGCTTCTCAGGCTCAGTTTCCTCACCCGTAAAATGGGGATAACTGTAGCGACACGGGCTGGGTGTGAGCACGTGACAGGCTGGCCTCGCTTCTCTCTGGGAGGGAGGAGACCTCGAGGACACGCCCTGGCTTTGGCAGAGGAGGCCACGGACGGGGCATGGCCCCCCGGGAGAGCCCCAAAGCCTGTGGCCGGGGGTCGCTCACAACACAGCTCGCCTCATCCTCCCAGGGAGCTGATGCGGGGGTGTGGCGGAGGTCTTTTGTGGGAAAAACGACATCACGCACACCCCCCCCAACACACACACACACACAATTCACCCCAAACTGCACTTTTCCTCCCAGAAGCATGCTCGAAGCAGCTACTTGGTCCTTGGACGTGCCGATTTGGGGGGCACGGGGCAGAGAGGGGGTGTCTGGAGACGGCCCGTTCTCCGGCAGCAGGAGCAGGCAGGAGAGGAGATTTCCCACTAACGTGGCACTTAGCACAAGCCCCGCACGGCCGGGCTCGAACCACCCACCTTTTCCTCCAGTTCCTTCAGGTGCCGCCTCTGGGCCTCCAGCATGCCCTCCAGCTCCCGGACTCTCTGAAACACACCCCTTACGCATCAGCAGTGACACCTTCATGTTCTAAACCCGACACCCTCCCCCCCACACCCCCCCCCCCCCCCCCCCCCCCCGTTCACCAAGGAGCAGCGTAGACGCCCGCGCGCGCGCGCAGGGACACTAGGTGGGCAGCCCACCAGCTGGTGCGCCCCACAGACGGGCATCGCCACCGCCCGAACCAGACGAGAGCCTTTCCCTCCCCGAGGAGGCGCTCTCAGCGCCCCCGCCCCTCAAACTCTGTTCTGATCTCACTCACTAAAGGTGGATTTTGCCTGTTCCGGAAGTGGAAATAGAATTTTACAGCGTGTGCTCTTAAGACAGGGTCTCTTTAAAACGTAAAATAAAGACTGGACCACAGCATGGCGGTGTCCTGGGCAGGACCACCGATTTGAGGGGGCGCCAGACCCCGGGGGGCGCGGGGCAGAGGGAGCGACAGGGGCAGGCATCTGCAGCGTCCACCCAGACTTGCCCAGGGTGCTGAGGGCCTGCCTGGGGTTCGCCCTGAAAGTCCAGGGTCCTGGGATCCCCCCCCCCCCACCCCGCAAGTCCTGGAACAGTGCTTGGTACACAGATATTAGAAAAATCACAAACAACAATGGTGTGACGAGAGAGAGGAGACGGTGCATTTGTAGAGGGGGGCAGGGGTCTCCGGGTGTCAGGCTAAGCAACCCAGACTGTATCCTCTGGGCCAGTGGTCGGCAAACTCATTAGTCAACAGAGCCAAGTATCAACAGTACAACGATGGAAATTTCTTTTGAGAGCCAAATTTTTTAAACTTAAACTTCTTCTAACGCCACTTCTTCAAAATAGACTCGCCCAGGCCATGGTATTTTGGGGAAGAGCCACACTCAAGGGGCCAAAGAGCCGCATGTGGCTCGCGAGCCGCAGTTTGCTGACCACTGCTCTGGGCAGTGGGGAGCCAAGGAGGGTCTCTGGAGAAGGGGGGTGCTGTGCTGAGTGTTAGGAAGGGGTGAGGTGGGGGATGATTGGCAGGGAGAGGGACAGTGTCCCGGGAGGGTGTGGTGATGGCCTGTGGTCCCAGCAGATGTCCCTGCAGGCCGGCTGGGGCTAGGACACTGAGGCACAGGGCGCCCACAGGGCAGGTGGGGTGAGGAGTGGCCGTGGCCGTGGCCGCCGCCGCCTCACCTGCTGGGCCTGCTGCAGCAGCTCCATGCGCTCCCGCAGGATCTGGCTGTCGAACTCGCGGCTCTGCCTCAGGATCTGCCTGCGCACCTTCTCCACGGCGGCCTGCAGGTCCTCCCGCTGGCCCGCGCTCAGCGCCGCGCCGGCCTTCTGGCCCGGCTCCTGCTGCAGCGCGTCGTACAGCGTGGCCTCCAGCTCCTGGATTTTCTGAGTGGCCAGAGCACACAGACAGTGGCTGGTCGCAAACGGGTGGACAGCTCCGGCCAGCGCCCCGGCCAGGACCCTGCAGCCCAGGGCGGCAGAGCCCCGGCAGGGACCCCGCAGGCAGCCAGCGGCCACAGCAAGGGGGTGAGGGAGCCGCTCCCAGCCCCGCACGCATTTCTGAGAATGTGCCTTCCTCGATCCGAGGGCAAAAAGAACAAATGATCATAACCACCCCTTAAAACGTGTGATTCAGCCGGCCGGCGGGGCTTGGGGGTTGAGCATCGACCCAGGAACCAGGAGGTCACAGTGCAATTCCCCGTCAGGGCACAGGCCTGGGTTGCAGGCTTGATCCCCAGTGTGGGGCGTGCAGGAGGCAGCCGATGAACGATTCTCTCTCATCATTGATGTCTCTCCCTCTCCCTCTCCCTCTCCCTCTCCCTCTCCCTCTCCCTCTCCATCTCCTTTCTCACCCTCTTTCTCTCCCTTTCCCTCCCCTTCCTCTCTCTCTAAAATTCAATAAAAACGTATTTTTAAAAAATGTGTGATACAACTGGTTCTTAATTTACCCCTGACCTTGGGAGCAAGTGCCCCTTCATCACGGTGCTGAGGGAGAAATATGTCCCAAATCGCTCACATTCGGGTTCCGCTGGCGGCTTAGGAGAGGCGCAGCTTTAACCCGCAATGGGTGCCATGTGCGAAGTGACCCTGCGCCCTCGGAAAGGAAGATGCCCCACGTAGCAAAGCGGCTGCAGATCGATGGCCAGCGTGGGCCTGGGAGAGCTCCCTGCTCCCATCGTCAGAGGAGGGCATTTCTTCTCAACTCCGCAGCGAGGCCGGACGTGCGGTTCCCTCATGTGAACGTCTAGGGACGAAGGAGCTACCTTCTCCACCCCCTGGATGCCCGCGCACACCCCTCCCCACGGAATAGCTCCGCGCCCCAAGACGGCACAGCCAGGCATCCGTTTGGGTGGGAACGGACAAGATGAGGCGCGCGGCGGTGTGGGGCGGGGGCAGCGCAGGGGACCCTCTCCTGCGGCGTGGGCACTGGCTCCCCCACCCCCCACCTCTTCAGCGTCACACAGCTGTGCTCACCCCTGGAGGACTCCGGGCCCAGTGAGCCAGGACCAAGTCCCGCCCACAGGCCTAGTCACCTTCCCTCTCTGCCCTGGGGGTCACCCCTTGGGGTCTGCTCACTGGTGTGTGGAAGGGTCCTCATGTGGCTCCACACGGAGCGGGAGTTGGCCTGTGCCTGCTGTCGAGGGCCCCTCTCCATCCAGTGGCCCAGCTCCCCAGGGATTCCCATGTTGCCAGCCCCCAGCCAGGACCACACCACCCCGCTCAGTGACAGAGGGGTGCGCGGCCCTGCCTCCCTCTCGAAACATGGCTCCCTGACCACGCACTCAGCCTAGCGCTGCGGGCCTGGCACCCCCTTGGGCCTCAGCGCTGTCTGTGGTGTGAATGCAGCTGCGGAGCCGGCTGAGCGTGCTCGGTGGACACCAAGGTTTCCCCGTGTGTGTGGGTGTGGGAAACACCCCTCTCCGAGCTGCCCCTGGAGGAGACCCCTGGCTGCGAGCCCTGCAGATTGTCGCTAATGCTCCGCTCCCATCTCAGCCCACCCTTTCGCATCATAAGGACCAAGAAATCCTTCAGTTTCCCAAACCTATTCTATTGCAGCACCCCCCCGCCCCCGCGCCCCCCCGCACTGCCTTGGCCCGGAGTTCCTGTAATAACTCCCGAAACCTTATCCCTCAGGCTTTGGGAGGGCTGGGCTGCATGTCAGAAAGGACCCGAAGCTCAGGGGGGCGTGGGGGGGGTGGTGGTGACAAAAGGACCCAGACTGTAGGGAATGAAGGAAAAACCAAAACTGTGGGAAAAGGCAAGAGAAGGGTATGTTTCTGTCTTTAAGTCCCCCCTCAGGTTGTGTGCCCAGAAGCAGGAGCTGGCAGGCGGGGGCTCGGTCGTCCCAGCCCCCGGCACCCCGGCTTGGAGCCAACGCCAAAGGCATCCGTTTGGGTGGAAACGGACAAGACGAGGGTCGCGCGGGACTAGCCGCACGCGCAGAGCTCTCGCCTGAGCTGGGCCCGCCACCTGCTCTCGCTCTCCCGGGAGACACTCCCAGAAACAGGAGTTCTGAGTGTTTCCGGTGATTGACGGCCTTCTCAGGGACGAAGCCATTATGCACAGTGATTGTAACGACACGGGATCTGGCACAGAGGTGCCCAGACTGTGTACACTGCCCTGCCTCTTCCTGCTCGGCGTGGCCTTGACCTCGCACTTCTCGCCTCTGGAAAGGCCGCCACCCGAGCCCTCGGCTGTGGGTCCTCGGAGCCTCTGACAGACGTGGGACCCTGACCATGACCTTTGCATTCGTCACCAGGAAGCCCAGAACTAGTCTGTGGCAAAAGAGCAATACTGGCCTGGCAGGTGTGGCTCAGTGGGTGGGGCATCCCCATGCACCGAAAGGTTGCCGGTTTGATTCCCGGAAAAATATTTAAAAAAAGAAAAGCAATAGAGCAAAAGCCCTCACAGCAGGCCATTTCGTTCTGATGAGCAGGCGGCCGCTCACTGCTTCCCCCTGTTCCTTCATGACTGTCTCTTTCCTATCCACAGGAACACTGTCTTGCAGGTTTATTTATTTATTTACTAGAGGCCCAGCGCACAAAATTCATGCATGCAGGAGGGGGGTGTCCCTCAGCCCAGCCTGCACCCTCTCCAATCTGGGACATCCCTCTCACAATCCAGGACTGCTAGCTCCCAACCACTTGCCTGCCTGCCTGCCTGCCTGCCTGATTGCCCCCAAACGCTTCTGCCTGCCAGCCTGATCACCCCCTAACCACTCCCCTGCCAGCTTGATCGATGCCTAACTGCCCTCCCCTGCCGGCCTGGTCACTCATAACTGTCCTCTCCTGCAGGCCTTGTCCCTCCCAACTGCCCTCCCCTGCTGGCCCGGTCACCCCTAACTGCCCTCCCCTGCCAGCCTGGTTGCCCCTAACTGACCTCCCCTGCCATCCCAGTCACCCCTAACTGCCGTCCCCTGCCGGCCTGGTCCCCCCCAACTGCTCTCCCCTGCAGGCCTGGGTCCCCCCCAACTGTCTTCCCCTGCAGACCTGGGTCCCCCCCAACTGTCCTCCTTTGCAGGTCTAGGTCTGGTCCTTCCCAACTGCCCTCCCCTGCTAGCCATCTTGTGGTGGCCATCTTGTGTCCACATTGGTGAGGCCATCTTTGACCACATGGGGGCGGCCATCTTGTGTGTTGGAGTGACAGTCAATTTGCATATTACTCTTTTATTAGATAGGATTTACTAGTAGCCCTGCGCACAAATCAGTGCACCAGTAGCTCTCTGCAGGGCCTGGCCACTCCGTGCCCGCTGCCCAGAGGCTCTCCGCGGCGCAGAGGCCCATCCACGGCCAGGCACGAAACGCTTGCCTAATTGCCGGGGCGACGACGCAAGCATTCCCCCACCCCCCAGCTGCTCCATGCCCACTGCCCAGAGACCCATCCACGGCCAGGCACAGAACGCTTGCCTAATCGCCGGGGCAATGACGCAAGCATTCCCCCACCCCCGTGGCCGCTCCGTGCCCACTGCCCAGAGGCCCTCCGTGGCTAGGGTGGAATGCTTGCCTTGTTGCCACGGCGAAGAAGCAAGCATTCCACCAGGATGCTCATGTTGCCTGCTCTCAGCGGCCACCCCCCCCCCTCACCAGGACTGGGGGACTCTGGCAGGGCTGAGAGGACTGGGTGCCGCCATCTTGTGGCTATGGGTGCCACCATTTTGTGATGGAGTGATGGTTAATTTGCATATTTATTAGATAGGCTTTCAGAGAGGAATGGAGAGGGAGAGAGAGAGAGAAACATCAATGAAGAGAGAGACTCATTGATCAGCTGCCTCCTGCACATCCCCCACTGGGGATTGAGCCTGCAACCTGGGCATGTGCCCTGACTAGGAATCTGAACCATGACCTCCTGGTTCATAGGTCGACGCTCAACCACTGAGCCACACCAGCAGGGCTGCTTTGCGGTTTTAAGCATAAATAAATATTTAAGTATAAACAAGCATAAGAAAGAGGGTTGTTGTTTTTTCCATTCGTCTGAAATGATTGCTAGAATTGGACAAGCATGTCTAAAGAAGCCACCAAGGTGACTATGCTTGAAAGTCATGATTGATTTGGAAAAATCAACCCTTCATCTGTGCGGCCATTCCCATCCCCGCGTGGAGGTGGCGTTTTTATGGCTCCCACACGGCACGGGTGAGGACTCGGAACGCGGTCTCAGCCCGAGGAAAACGCGGCCTCCACTGTTGAGTCTGAAAAGCCACAGTGCCCACCCCAGCCCGGTCCTACCAGGTGAGCCTGGTCCAGGGCCTGCTTCCTGTAGTCCAGCTCCTCCTCCAGGTAGCCCTTCTGCTTGCTGAACAGGTCCTGAGAGAGGAGGCGCCCGTTCAGAGGCACAGGAACCACTGCAGCCGGCTCTGCAGCGCCCACCGCTGCCCTCGGCTCCATGCGTCTCCCCAGGTTGAGGAGGGGGGTCGGGGCCTCAGGGGAGAAGGGATGGGTGGGCTGCCTGCTGGCTCCCTGTCTGAGTCCTCTGGCAGGAGCCTCACAGGCCCACAAACCCGGATCAGGGCTCCCGTCCTAGTGGGTGTCTAACTGCAGAGAAGGGTCCCCCTCCAACCCCGTCCCCAAGCCTGGATCTCCGGAATCTAGAGAGCGGCTGCAGTGTTTGCACAGGTTCAAGCCTCGGACTGAGGAGAGGGCACCGTCCTCATGGCCACGTGCAAGTCCCAGCCTGGAGGGCAGAGCCCGCCCAGCACAGTTATAGCCAACAGCTATAGGTGTCAGCTTGAACCTCTGGTCCCAACACGTGGCCCCACGTGTCTGAGTGATGTGGGCTTGGTAGGGTTCAGGTGCATGTAATTGGGTAGGATCGAAACCCACGAGAATGCTGTAAACATCTTGGCCACGCCCTTCCTTTGCCTCGTGGCATCAGCTGTAAAATAAAGACACGGCTTACAGGCCGTGGCGCTGTCTCTCCATCCGGGAGCAGTGTCCCACCCAGACCCAGCTTTCATTCTCTCGTCTGTCTTTTCTCAATCCTTCACCGCCCCCTCTCAGGGTCACTGAACCTGGCTGAGCTGGCGTGGCATATAGGCGCCCTGGGGCTGAGTATGCCGTGGCCGTGCCGGTTCGCCACAGGAATCCTTTCTGGTCCTCTTGCCACATCCTGAGGCTCCTGCCGACCGTCTCAGTCCTTCCCAGAGGCAGCTCCTCTGCCCCACGTGACCGATGCCACCACCCCCCCGA
Organism: Ia io; assembly: GCA_025583905.1. Classification (NCBI taxonomy): domain Eukaryota; kingdom Metazoa; phylum Chordata; class Mammalia; order Chiroptera; family Vespertilionidae; genus Ia; species Ia io. The sequence goes on along the minus strand of JAJQQW010000002.1, from coordinate 3,169,202 downwards.
TGAGTGTCCCTGCCCCACGTTCCCTCCCCCGCCCTCCAGGTCCCACTGTCAGTCCCAAGCTCCATCTCTCCAGATCACAAGTCGCTCTCTATTGCGAATGTGAGGGTTTTGGAGTTAGAGCTCCTATACCGTAGCCATTTGACTTTATTGATGAGGAAACAGAGGGCCCGAGTGGACCAGAGCCCAGTTGCCTGGTGACAGATAGGACTAAACACCCAGGCCCTGGGGTTCCAGTCGGGGGTCTTTCCACACCACACATGGCTCCAGGCCTGTGCTTTCCGTCCACTCCTTCCTTGTTTCTCACTTCCACTAAGAAAACTCGACTGGTCTCAGAAGGCTCAACAATTCTCTCTTCTGACACCCCCGCCTGGCTCCCTCCCCGTCCGGCTGCCCACAGGCGCCTGGTGAAAAACCACCAGCAGGTGCCCGCAGGCGCCCGGCACTGTGCAGAAACAGGCTGTGCATCTGGGGTCTCTCAGCTCCACAGCCCCACGAGGTGGAGATGGAGCCCCACTTATTGCTAAGGAAACTGAGGTCCGGGGTTCCTTCCCAGGCCCTCCGGGCCCGTAAGGAGAGACGCCTCCGTATCCCCAACGTGCCTCCCCTGACTGCACGCCGCACCGTGGCCGTCACTCATGAGCCCGCGGCCCCATGGGCTTGGGGGCCGCTCCTGGCAGCAGGCGCCCCGCTTTCGGTACTGAACCTCTGAACCAGGCCCCGACAGCAGAGACGCCGGAAACATATAGTAAGTGAATAGCGAAGTGGATGGGTGATCATTCATTACCCAGAAAGTCGCCAGGGCAAAGCAAGAGAAATGCGTGCGAATAAGTAACATGAAAACGCACGCCGGGCTTCCTGGGGCGAGGGCGGTGGGGGTCACCTGAGCTCTTCCGGCCGCCTCCTCCCAGCTCCAGGCGCTTACCTTTTCCTTCTCCAGGTCCAGCATCTTCTGGGTCAGGGCCGCCTCCGTGCCCTCGATCTGCTTCAGCCACTGGAAGAGAGCGGGACGGAGGAGTGGCATGAGGCCTCGCACCGGGGCTGCCGCGAGGCGGCGTGCGGGGACCTCCTCCCAGGGGGCTCCTGTCCCAGAGGGTGAGGCCCCGCCACGCCCCAGGGGAGTCCTCAGGATGGAATGTCAGTCTCTGCAGATGTCCCAGCTGTTTGCTCAGGAATCGGCCAGGTCATGGACACACACGTGTGGGCACATGCCTGTGGATGGGTGTGGGGGTTACCCAGGCGAGCCCCCGAGTACCAGAGGCATTCGGCACGCGTGGTGTGGGAGCCTGCCTGGCACATGGTGGGCCCGAGCGTGGAGGGCTGCGAGTGTGGCATCTGGACTCTGCAGCTGGCCGCATGCCCGGGACCTCCTCCAGCCCCTCACAGCCGTCCTGGGGAGAAGCCAGCATCACCCCATTTTACAGGTGAGGACCTGGGGGTGAGGACCTGGGGTTAAGTCCCTTGTCCAAGATCACACGGGTGGGGAGCGGGGATTTTGAACCCAGCCCTCAGCACTGCCCCTGCAGCTCCCCCCCGCAGGCACGTCTGAGCAGCCAGTGCACCACGGGATGCAGGCAGGAGAGGGGTCCAGCCATGCAGTGGTGCAGCCGCAAGGGCCTGAGAGTCCCACATGTGCCCAGTACCAGTGTGTGAGGGGCTCAGGGAGGCGGGCACAGCTGCCAAGGGCTGAGGGCAGGGGCTGCTGTTTCCCAGGCTGTAGGCATGCGGGCGAGTCCTGTGCGGAGCCCACCTGAGAGAGGAAGTCCACAGGACTGGGGCCCTGGCCTGCGGGGGCCTGCGGGGGCCTGCGGGGGCCTGCGGGGGCCTACGGGGGCCTGCGGGGGCCTTTGAGCGGGGGCCTGCGGGGGACTGTGGGGTCCGGGCTGGACGACAGGTGGGAGTGTGCGCGTCTGACCTCATCGCTAAAGCCAGCAGACCCCTCCCTGCCTCTGCTGCCCGGGGGCTGATCCTTCGCGATGCCCAGCTGCCAGGTGCTCCCCCTCCTGCTCCCCTCATTCTGTGCCCCCCTCCCCTGCCCAACCCCTGCTCTCTCTGCTTCCTCTGAAGTGTCTCCAGCAGCCCAGGCCCGCCCACCTCACCCCTGTGCACAGCTCCATCCACGCCTCCCAGGCCTCATCTCACCCAAACCCGGAAGCTGGGAGCACCCTAGCTCCCCCCAGCTTCCCGTGCTGTTTCTGACCGCCTCAAACCCTCCCACGTGCTCCCCCCACCTCAACCCCTGTCCCCATCCAGCTCAGCCCCTCAGCTCCAGGTGAGCCTGGACCTCTCCTGCCAGCCCCCCCGCCCGCCCCCAGCCTGCCAGCTCCCTCACAGACATGCATCTACTCCCTGCTCCTGCTCAAAGCCCAAGGGCCTCCCGCACCCCAATCACACCCCACGACCTCTGGCCCACAGACAAGCCCGGCTGCCCTTGCCCTCGGGGCCTCTGCACCTGCTGGCTCTCTCTGCCCCGAACCCGCCCCCTCCCCACCCCGTCTCAGCCCCAGGCCTGCACTAGCTGCTGCCTCCCCCAGGAAGCTGGCCCTGCTGCCTGAGTCCATGGGGCCAGGCGCCCCCACGGGTCCCCACGTCCTCTGCAAATGCCTGTCACCGCACTCACCTGACAGACTGCTGTCTGTCCCCCGCCCACAGTGGGGACCACAGGGGCCACGTTCTGTTGGGCTTCCTGGCCCAGCACAGGCCTGGCAGGGAGGGGCGCCGGCCAGCATTCGCTGAAGGAAGGAGGCGGCGAGGGGGCGGGGTCTGGAGGGGCTGTACAGGCCCGGGGCCAGCGCAGAGCAAGGGATCTGACCCCAGGTCCTCACCCCCAGGTCCTCACCTGTCCCTAAGGCCCGCACGCACCCCGGGGGCTTTGCTGAGAGGCGTGTGGTACCTTAGGAACAGGTGAGTGTGTTTTTGACGGGAACGATTTCGTCCCTCACATCCTAACGTAAGCAGTCGTGAGATGAATAGACTAACACGGGGCAGCCGGGTGTCAGGGACCAAGGCCAGCTGCTCTCAGGACAGGCTCTGTAGGACGTGACGTCCATCCTCTTTCCGGGCAAACAGAGAGCGTGGCGCGTGCTGTGCACACAAAGGAAATGGGACAGGTCCTGCCCCGAGGGGAGAGGACACCAGGACAGACGTCCCGCCACGAGCAGCGTGGGCAGGCGAGGTCGCCAACTCCACATCGGAGTCTGCCATGTGGGCCTCGTTCCGGGAGTGGGAGCCCTCGGGGCTGGGGCAGGCGGCGGCGAGTCCGCCCCCCAGGCCTGGAGGAGTCTGGGAAGCCCAGCAGCTGCTCTCCCCCACGGCTCTCACGGCCCACACTTGCCGGGCAGACCCTCTAACCCAGCTCCCCCTTCAGGGACGCCCCAGGCCTGGACCCCAGGCCAGCCATTAGCAAGTCTGACCGTGGGGCGCCTAAGTCACATTCCCTGATCCCGCGTGACCAGCGGGAACAGGGGCTTTTTCCAGCTCCCATCTTTCTGGTGAGCTTTGAACTGGAGGGAAAGGAGGTGACTCACCATCACCTGTGCACCTCCAGGGCCCTGCGTCCAGGCCTCTCTGCCGGGCATGTGCCGCGCTGGAGGAGGGGCAAGACCTGGTCCCTGACCTTGGACTCCCCTGACCAGAGGTGGGTCTGGGTGCTGAGATGGGGCAGAGCTTCCCCGGCGGTGAGGGGAGGAGGCCTTCGCGCGAGGTCACCGAGGACACCCTGGGACGTCCCTCCCTGGTTTGCCCGACGCTCCACGCCCCCGCTAGGAAGCAGGCCTGTGTCTCTAACCGGAGAACTGCGAGACCTGTTTGCTCAGGTACTGGTTTGAGTGGCAATCCTGAGCTGCGGTGTGATGGGTGGAGGGGCTGACGGAGGAGTCGGCCGGGCCTCTGATCCCGCTCAGAACTGCTCTGCAGGGTGACCAGCCTGGCCGGCCGGCCGGCCACCTGCCCGTGCTGTCTGTCAGGGACCGCCCCTATTTCAGCTGAGATGCCCACGCCCCTGGAAAACCCTGGGTCCTGAGCAAGCCCCACGGACGGCCACCCCAGCTGTCCTGTCATTGCTCTCGGCGGGTCCCACTGACCCACTTTCTGGGGCGCTCCCTCTCAGCACCCACATTCTCTCTAAGGGAGAGAGCCACTCCTGGGCATCTCACCTTTGCTCACGGACAGGTGGCAGGGCGTGAAAACACCCATCTCAGTCCAGTCCCTAAAACTGCCCCAGACGGGGAGCTGGACCCCGTCCACCTGGCAGAGTTGGGATCCTCAGCATGAGACCTGGCAGCAGCTCCTGCTCCTACCCACCAGCGTGGGATCTGGCAGCCCGGGGAGGAGCTGTCAGGAAGGGGAGGAGCTGGCAGGGGGAGGAGCAGGAGGAAGGGAGGGGCTGGCAAGAGGAAGGGACTGGCAGGGGAGGGGAGGAACTGGCAGGAGAGGGAGGAGCTGGCAGGGGAGGAGCTGGCAGGGGAGGAGCTGTCAGGGGGAGGATCTGTCAGGGGAGGGAGGAGCTGTCAGGGGAGGAGCTGGCAGGGGGAGGAGCTGGCAGGGGAGGGAGGAGCTGTCAGGGGAGGAGCTGGCAGGGGGAGGAGCTGGCAGGGGAGGAAGGAGCTGGAAGGAAGGGGAGGAGCTGTCAGGGGAGGGAGGAGCTGGCAAGGGAGGAGCTGGCGGGGGGAGGAGCTGGCAGGGGAGGAAGGAGCTGGAAGGAAGGGGAAGAGCTGGCAGGAAGGGGAGGAGCTGGCAGGGGGAGGAGCTGGCAGGGGAGGGAGGAGCTGGCAGGAAGGGGAGGAGCTGGCAGGGGGAGGAGCAGGAGGAAGGGGAGGGGCTGGCAGGAGGAGGGGCTGGCAGGGGAGGGGAGGAGCTGGCAGGGGAGGAGCTGGCGGGGGGGGAGGAGCTGGTGGGGGAAGGAGCTGGCAGGGGAGGAAGGAGCTGGAAGGAAGGGGAGGAGCTGGCAGGAAGGGGAGGAGCTGGCAGGGGGAGGAGCTGGCAGGGGAGGGAGGAGCTGGAAGGAAGGGGAGGAGCTGGCAGGGGAGGAAGGAGCTGGCGGGGGGAGGAGCAGGAGGAAGTGGAGGAGCTGGAGGGGGGAGGAGCTGGCAGGGGAGGGAGGAGCTGGCAGGAAGGGGAGGAGCTGGTGGAGGGAGGAGCTGGCGGGGGAGAGGAGCTGGCAGGGGAGAGGAGCTGGAGGTCGGGGGAGAAGGAGGCTGATGCAGGTCTTTGTGGTCAGGGCACAGCATGGCGCCAGACTGACCAGCCTGGTGGATTCTGGGGGTCAGGGCAGATGGGAGCAGCTGGAAGAGGCTAGAGGAAGTGGGTGGGGGTGACAGAAACCAGACAGACTGTAGCCACATGCCAGGCTGGCCCCAGTCCCTCAGCTGTGCAGGGAGAAGCCAGCATCACGGCCCCTCGGGCAGCTCGGAAACCGGGCTGACAAAGCGCTCAGAACCCTCACTGTCACCCAGCCAGTCCACTTCCGGAGCCTCCGGCCGGAGGGTTAAATGGGAGACAGAAACTTAGCCGCGGTGGTGATAGGAAGAAAAGTGGAAATGCCCTCAATGTCTCACACTCAGGGAAGGCGGAGTGTGGCGTGGCCACCCGGCGGGACAGCAGGGCCACAGCGCGGGGAGCTGATGGGGAGGCTCGGCCCTGGAAGGGTGAGGAGTTCAAGTCCATGTAAGTGGGCGTGGGCAAGGCCGGAAGGAAACACCCAATGCTGGGGCCGGGCCTGACGGCGTTCACTTCCTGCCGTGGTCTGCGGAGTGACCCGCTAACAGGAAACAGGAGGCGTGCACGTACGCATGCAGCGACCGACAGACAGATGACCGACGGGCCTGCGTCCTAAGCGAGACCCCGAGTGCAGTGCGGTGCTGGGGACTCTACCTTCTCACACAGCGCCAGCACAGTCCCGGCCTGGATGATGGCCACCTGCTCTTCGTTTCTCAGATTCTAGAACACAAAACCGGGCAAGGGTGTTTGGCACGGGATCCCACAGACCTTCAGCGCTAGACAACCGACAGGTCCTCTCTGAGCAGTGTCCTCCACCCTCTCAAAGTCAGCCCACACTCTCAAGGTCAGCCCCCACTCTCTCAAGGTCAGACCCACGTTCTCAAGGTCAACCTTCACCCTCTCAAGGTCAGTCCCACCCTCTCAAGGTTAGCCCCCACTCTCAAGGTCAGCTTTTAATGGCAGAGACATCCTCTCTGAGGTCTGGCCCTCTGCTTGGGAACCTGCCACAGGGTGGCACCAAGCCAAGCTTTTAGGAAAGTAAAAACCTCACTTTGTGATTTCAGAAATCTTAGGGGACTCCACTATCTCTCCTAGGATTCATTCTTGTGCTTTCCCCGCTCATCACTCACGGGCTCAGGGATGAGCTAACTGGAGAACTCCACTTCTGGCAAGTGCAGGCCCAGCCGCCCCCAGGGAACACGGCCATATAAAAGCCGTACATTGTACGTATTCCATCCCTTACGTTAGGAAGAAGTGAAAACAGAACAAAGCCACACAGAGTACATCCGGACCACAACAAGAACACGGAACCCAAAGCCAGTCGCTCATAGTTACCCCGTTATCACCAAGGATATCTAACTTCTTCATGAGGTCGGAAACATCCACATCCTGGAAGAGACGCCAACGTTCATTTCTGAGTGAGCGACAGAGCGCATCACGCCAGCCTCTCGTGCCACAGTCCTCACTGCTCCCTACGGCCTCCCCTTCCTCCTCTTACAGGACACCCAGGCTCCTCCCCTTCCTCCTCTTACAGGGACACCCGGGGCTCCTCCCCTTCCTCCTCTTATAGGGACACCCAGGCTCCTCCCCTTCCTCCTCTTATAGGGACACCCAGGCTCCTCCCCTTCCTCCTCTTATAGGGACACCCAGGCTCCTCCCCTTCCTCCTCTTACAGGGACACCCGGGGCTCCTCCCCTTCCTCCTCTTACAGGGACACCCAGGCTCCTCCCCTTCCTCCTCTTATAGGGACACCCAGGCTCCTCTCCTCTTACCCCTCCCTCCTCCTCTTACAGGGACACCCAGGCTCCTCCCTTCCTCCTCTTACAGGGACACCCAGGCTCCTCCCCTTCCTCCTCTTACAGGGACACCCAGGCTCCTCCCCTTCCTCCTCTTACAGGGACACCCAGGCTCCTCCCCTTCCTCCTCTTTCCTCAGGGACACACCCAGGCTCCTCCCCTTCCTCCTCTTACAGGGACACCCAGGCTCCTCCCCTTCCTCCTCTTACAGGGACACCTGGGGCTCCTCCCCTTCCTCCTCTTACAGGGACACCCGGGGCTCCTCCTTTTCCTCCTCTTACAGGGACACCCAGGCTCTTCCCCTTCCTCCTCTTATAGGGACACCCAGGCTCCTCCCCTTCCTCCTCTTACAGGGACACCCAGGCTCCTCCCCTTCCTCCTCTTACAGGGACACCCAGGCTCCTCCCCTTCCTCCTCTTATAGGGACAGGGGGCTTAGTTATCCCAGCAGCCTCTTTGGGTAGGTCCCTGCTTTTGGAGTCGGCCAGGAGGACCGTCTCTGTGCCCATGGGAGGGTCTCTCCCACTCCCAGGAGCGGGACAAACACTAGGCTATTAGACAACCACGGCTGCCCTGCCTGATGGGCACCACGCTGAGTGTTCCTCTAGATTACCGGACCCGCCCAGGTCTCATCAACAAAGAAGAGACAGAAGGTCAGGGAGGTCACGGGCCAGGGCAGGGGTCGGCACTCAAGGCCACCTCCTATCTCTGTTCTTTTATCGTGGGTACAGATAAGATAACCGTATTGAACTATGACTTTCAGGATGAGGTGGGGAGGGATCTCTTATGAAAAAGCCTTCTATCCCTGGCACCCCTCCCCTCCCAGCCCTGCCCCGCACCCCAGCCCCTGGCACGCTACCTTAACTCCTTCCTGGTGGCAGAACAGCTGGAGGGCGCTGCTGTGGTTCTCGGGGAAGCTGGCGATTTGGAGGTTAAACGCGGGCGACCTCCGCTCTCTCTCCTGGGGAAAAGATTTGGTTGAAACACAGGACTTTATTGAATTAGTTACCACTTGCCACTTCCCCCACGTTACTTGGCAAAAACTAGCGAATTCCAGCGGGCAAAGATGCTCCTAAAAAGCGCCCATTCACACTACGGCCTCCTGGTCCGTGGGACAGCGCGACCTCCTGCAGACACCTGTTCACCTCTGACCTGGGAGCTGGGAGGAAACGGTTAACCGCGGGCCCGGGAGAGGGGAGCCAGGAAAGCACACACACCAGCGAACTTCCGTACCGGCAGCGAGCGCCCAAGGCCCCCACACATGTGCGGTGCCGCGCCCTGGGCACATTACCCCGTGTGACCCGCGCACAGCCCCACGAGGCAGGCGTAGCGCTTTCCTTCTGTGGACAGGAGACGGAGTGGCGGCAGGGCGGGACCCTGGCCCCACGTACTTTGATCTAATCTGCTGGCTTCGTTCAGGTGTTTTCTAACCCACGCACACACCAGTGGCCATCCCTTGTCTGCCTTGGATGGAGTCAGATCTCAGCGACCACGGGAGGAGAGCAAGCGTTCTCCTGAAGAGGCTCTTACTCGTCACCGTGAGGTGGCACGTTTTTAGAAAGGACAGCAGCAGCCCGGGCACTCGCAGGAAGAGCCCAGCAGCTGACCGGCCGGGGCGAAGGCTTTCTCCCTGGGCTGCCCTTCTTCCAGGAGCCAGGACAGGCCTGCGGCAGGGACCTTCGCAAATGCTCCCTTGACCTTGCACCGCCCCTTCCTCCGGGCTACAGTGAGGTCACAAGCGGGCTTCGGCCACGCCGCAGGCCTCCTGAGTCATGGCTCCCCCACTGAGGGGGGAAGTGTCGCCAATGGGCCTAGTTTAGGGCAGTGGTCGGCAAACTCATTAGTCAACAGAGTGGGAAACCGCGGCTCGCAAGCCCCATGTGGCTCACGAGCCGCGGTTTGCCGACCACTGGTTTAGGGGAAAGGTCGTAGCAGATAAAGGGGAGAGGAAGTCATTCATTCAATCAGCTTCCTTCTCACCTGGGCTTCACACAGTTTAGAGAAACCTTATTCGGCTTCTGAGCCAAAAAAACAGAACTTGCCATTGCTCCACCCAGTGGAGGCCTTTCTGCCCACTGCAATGGCATCTCCGTAGAAAAGGTCGGAAGTGCCGAAACCGGTTTGGCTCAGTGGACAGAGCGTCGGCCTGCGGACTGAAAGGTCCCAGGTTCGATTCCGGTCAAGGGCATGTACCTTGGTTGCGGGCACATCCCCAGTGGGGGGTGTGCAAGAGGCAGCTGATCGATGTTTCTCTCTCATCGATGTTTCTAACTCTCTATCACTCTCCCTTCCTCTCTGTAAAAAATCAATAAAATATATAAAAAAATGAAAAGGTCGGAAGAGAAATCTCCTATTCCGTGTGAATGGAAGTTAGGAAAGTACTTTCGAATGGCTCTGAAGGACAGCGGAGACGCCTAAAGACAACTCTAGTAAACTGAGCAATGCTGGTAGAATGCTCACGAGAAAGAGGAATAACAAAGCCCCCTCAAAGGCTTCCTAAGAGGGCCGACGCATGTATAACGCCCTCAACCTCACGTAACTCCCGATTTCCGCTGCACAAATGAAACACCGGCTCTCACGAGCGAGAGCCACAGGCAGTCCCACTGGCTCCTGAGACCCCGCCGCGGTCCAGGCCAGCGACCAACGACCAGACGCCAGGTTCTAGCGCAAACAGAAGTGTAACGGAAGCCGGAGGAAAAAGCAACGTCAGAAACGTGGCCCCGAGGGTCCCGCACATGCAGAGGCCAGCGGAGCCGTCCTGCAGGGACCGTCACCAACGCAGGTGATGTCCAGGACGCCGGCGAGAATTCAGCGAAAACAAACACACAGGAAGGAATGGGAGGTGACATGGCAGCGAGGCGCTAGTGACAGGAAGGTTTCCACGGGAAGCCATGAAACCATCGGCATTGTCACCCGAGGCCCGCCTGTGCAGTGGGGAGCAACTGAAGGTTTAACACGATGTCTAGCCTGGCCGGAAGGGCTCAGGGGTTAGCATTGACCTGTGAACCAGGAGGTCACGGTTCGATTCCCGGTCAGGGCACATGCCCGGGTTGCGGGCTCCATCCCCAGTGTGGGGCGTGCAGGAGGCAGCCGACCCATGATTCTCACTGTTGATGTTTCTCTCTCTCTCTCTCTCTCTCTCTCTCTCCTCTCCCTTCCTCTCTGAAATCAATAAAAATGTCTTTTAAAAGCAAGCAAACAAAAACCCCACGATGTCTACCGTGTACAATGCTCAGTCACCCTCTGGGCCAGGGAGTGGCCTCCAGCTGCAGCTGAGTTACCGGAAGGAACTTGTCAGCCACAGGCTGCGATGCCAGGTCCGCACGCCCTGGAGCAAAGAGCCAGAGCGACGTGGTGCGTTTGCTGAGCTGCCTGCGCGAGTTCCTCCTTCTCCCCGGTTCACTTACCTGTGTTTCCTTGGCCAACAGAACATGGGCCAGACTAGCGCGCACACGGCACAGGCCGCCGGGAACAGCGCGGAACCTGCCGTCTCGGGAGGCGCCACGCACAGCATGCGGGGCCGCTTTATGTGCCACTACCTGCAGCAGGGCTGTGGCCCGGCTCGCAGAGGGCGCACCGGGCGACCGGCATGCAGGCAAGAGGTCGTTGTGGAAATGAAACACAAATAAAAAAGGCAAAATATTGCAAAAACAAATTATTTTATTAAGTGCAAAACAAGCCGTAGGCAATAAATAGGTGAGCTCTGGTACAGGTCCAAGGACTGCGGCGAGCACTCCCCCCGAACATTAAGGCAGTGAACTCATTCTGAACATACAGGTTTCGAAAAGGGAAAGAAAAAGAAGGGAACCACTGGGCCGCGTCCCCCGTCCACATGCTCGGGGCGTCCGGGAGCGTTACAGGAATTTCAGTTTGGGCTCAAAGAGAATGTCTGCGCCCTTTGAGAGCTTACAACAGAGGGAGTCCCTTACTTCGAGCTCTAGCACCCTGAACTCGAGCAGCTCGTTCTGGTCCCGCGCGTCCTGCATGTCGCTCTTCAGCTGACGCTCTTCCATCTCCAGCCGGTGAACCTGGAGCAGAAACAGCCGCGGCTCAGTGGGCAGCACCGCCGTCCTCACGGGGCCACGAGAGGCGTGTCCCCAGACCAGGAGGGCGGGGCGGGAGGGGCTGCAGTGAGAGCTGGGCTGGTGCAGCACCGGGGTCGGCCCCGCAGCCCTGAGCCTGGCCCAGAGAAGGGCCGCCTCATGTATTTGCTGAATAAATGGGTGACGGGAAAACTGAGGCCCAGAGCGATGAAGTCCCTTCCCTGAGGTCCATGGTGGGGAAGGAAGAGTGGTCCTGTCCATGTCCTAATCTGGGCGAGTCCAGCAGCCACAGAGGCAGCACATGGAGGCCCAGGGCTGGAGAAGGTCATGCTGGCTGCCCTCCAGCTCCAACCCTCCCCCGCCCCGGCCCCCGGGGAGCCCCTGGCCGAGCTATGAACTGCCCTGCACCTCAGTGGCTTCCGAGGAGAACAGCCGCCCGAGTTCCCTGGCTGCAGGACTGAGAAAGTCACGGAGCCAAGGACCTTGTACGTCACGGTCACTCTGACCTCACGCCAGGAGGACTGGAGAGGGGGTTCCGCCGCCGCGGGCATGTGGAAACAGGACCAGAGCTTTCTGTGGCTCCCGGAATTGAGCGAGCCGGTCAGACAGCTCTCCCAAGGCACAGGACCGCCTCACAGGACAGCGGCCCAAATGTGCGAAGTGACACAGGGCGGCGAACGGCCACAAGAGGTCAGTGCAGAGCTGGGGCTGCACGGAAGCCCTGCCCCGCACCAGGGCCAGGCCAGGCTATCCAGCCCTGGCATCTAGGACGCCTAAAGCCAGACCTACCCAGGCCTGGTGCCTGTGGCATGGAGGGTGCAGCAAGGCAGATCTGGAGGGACAGAAAGTCCATGGTGGCTTGCCAGGGCCTGGGGGTGGGGCGGGGAGGGACTGCAAGTGGGCATGAGGGACCTTTATGGGGGAGGGCACTGTGGCGGTGGCTGCACGACTCACTAAATTGTAGACAGGAAAGAACAAATTAAGCTAAAGGTCTGTCCCAAAGCATGAGATGTATTTCCCCAAGCCAACTCCTGGAGAGAGTTCTGGAAAGTTCCATGACCGGAGAGGGAGGGCAGGCTCAGCCCTGCCAGCACCATGGCCTCCAGTCCATAAACTGGACCAGGACAGCCAATCAATCAGTGTCCTAGGCCCGTCCCCTGGGGGGGGAGGGGCGGGGAGGGGCTCTGGAAGCCCCATCCGGACAGACACATGACCTTGTCTGTAGGTGCTGTGGCCTTGTCTGCAGGTGCCCGTGACCTTGTCTGCAGGTGCCCTGGGGAAGGTCCAGTCAGCCCTTCTGCCCCTCCCCAGGACAGAGCCAGCACCAGGGGCCGGGAGCCCCCAGGAACGGGCTCTGATGAACATAAGGAAGGGGTCTCCCCTCAGAGCCAGCCCGGGGTGCTGCCAGGAGAGGCTGGGAGACACGGGGTCACAGTGGCCTCGGAGGCCGGCTGGCGCACGTACCTTCTCCTGCAGCTCCTGGTTGGTCCTCATGAGCAGCTGCTTGTCCTCCACCCACCTGGAACCCTAAAGGAAAGCACTGGGCATGTTCCCACGCGCTGATGCGGCGCACGGCCAGGCCACAGTGGCCACGACAGAGCCACTGGGGGGGGGCGGGGCTTCCAGAGGAGGACGGCAGCTAGAATGACCTCGCCGTCCCCCAACCCCGAACCCCAGAAGAGAGAGACGGCTGGTTTGCGGAACGACCCTGCTCCCCGGCTCACGTCCCTAAAAGCGCAGGGACTGGGGTCTGTATCAGCGACAGAGAAACAGCCGCACTGTGACCGGGACCAGGTCGGCCGCAGACCCCTGTCCTGCTGGTTCGCTGCGGCCACGGGCCGGCGTCCCGACAGTGACACTCTCGTCCCCCGGCCGTGCCGCCCTGACCACGTCCCACCCGGTTCAGCCCCTGAGCACACGGCACTAGCCCATCCTGTCACTGTGCGTCCCCAGCGCATGGCCAGTGCTCAGTGAAGACAGAGGGCGGGTGAATGACTGAAGGAAGTCACTGCTTCCCCCTCTGCTCCTGGGGCTCCGGGCTTCCTTCTCCCAGCAGCTGGGGTGCGCCCTCGGAGGCTCCCACCCCGGGGGCAGGCCTGGCTTTGCCTCTCCCCCGTGTCCTGCTGTCACCAGGCCTGACCAAATGCAGGGGACGCATACACGGAGGTGGCGCTAACCTGAGAAGCACAGGGCCCGGATTTTATGGGACAGTCACAGCGTGGAGACCTGGGGCGGGGGCGGGGCCTCTGCCGAGATTGATAGCTAGTGGCAGGCCCAGCTCATTGTCACAGTTAAATCTCTGGCATCAATGGCAGCTTTTCCTCAGAGGCAAGTCAGAAAAGATTTTGGTCACCACTTTGCTTTGGGAATTGTGTCCTATTTTGTGCAAACAAACAAAAAGTGAGCCAGGTTAGAGCTTCGGAACGTGTGGGTTTTAAAGGCCCAACGCAGGCCGCTCCGCGGGGGTGTTCTTGCCTGGCTTCCACTAGTGCTTTCCCCCTAACGTCTCGGGAGCGAACGGCAGGTCGGCAGAGCCCCCTCGGCCCCCGGCCCCAGGGACATCACACAACCGCGGTGCTCACCTGACCCCTCTCGGCCAGCAACTTCTCCAAGTCCTCGATTTTGGCCTGACACCTCAGCAGATCGGCTTGCAGCTGCTCCCGGGTCTGGAATGAAAAGGCCAGGTGAGCAGGTCACCTCGACAGGCGGCCGTCGTGGGAAGGGTCACGCTGCAGCGCAGGCCTTAGAGACAGGCCCGTGTTCAGAGCACGCGCTCCGACGCGGCCCACCTGGGGGCTGCAGGCTCTCCCCTCAGAGGTAAACATCCGAAGAACAAAAGGCCTGCGAGGTGTCAGGTCTGACCCTGTGTTACAGACAAGGAGGCCTGGAGGAGGGGCAGGGCCTCCGCGGGGCTGAGGGAGCCCGAAGCTGGACACGGCAGGCTCTCACGGGCGCTCGGCCAAGTTCAGCGGCTGCTCACGCGCAATCACCAGCACTCCTGGGCACTTTCATTCCTGCCTGGCGCATCTCAGGGCCCTCTATCGCCAGGGCGAGGGCTGAGCACTGAGTGTGGGGTAACAGGGAGCGGAGGGGACTGGGGCACACTGGACACACACGGTCCATCTCGGGGAAAACGGCCCCTCAGCTGACGCCACATGCTGCCCGCAGAGCCGGAAGCCTGCAGCTGCAGAAGTTCTGACTCCCCGAGAGAAGCGGCACCTGGAGGTCTATGCGAACTCTCTTTGACTTTTCAATGTTGGCAACCAGATAAAATTTCTAATAAAACCCACATGGCCCTGGCCGGTTTGGCTCAGTGGATAGAGCGTCAGCCTGCAGACTGAAGGGTCTCAGATTTGATTCCAGTTAAGGGCACATGCCTGGGTTGTGGGCTCGATCCCCAGTGTGGGGCGTGCAGGAGGCAGCCAATCCATGATTCTCTCTCATCATTGATGTTTCTATCTCTCTCTCCCTCTCCCTTCCTCTCTGAAATCAATAAAATATATTTTTTTAAAAACAACAAAAACAAACACATGGCTCAGCTCTAACCACGCCCAGCCATTTATCTCCTCGGACTTACACGTTACGGGCCGGAGTCTATCGTGGCTCAGGAGCGCCCTCCCCGCAGCCTCCCTCGCCATCCGTGCCTCGTGGGATGAACGGGGACACCCCGGGTGTGCAATGGCCTGGGGTGTGCTCTCCACGGTCCCCTCGCTCTCAGAAGGAGGGGCAAGCAGCCCCTGGTCTGTGTGACCCCCGAAGGCGGGTAAGGACCAGGAGGGGGACGTTAGAGGGAGACAGAGCTCAGCCCAGCACGAGGGCAGGCGTGGCCCGGAGCCAGTGGCCGGCAGGGACTGAGGGCACCCTGACAGGCCCTCAGGTTTCCCTGGGGTTTGACAAACGCTGGGACACTGCCGCCACGAGAGTTTGCGATGTGTCCCCCCACCCCGTCACCTCTCAGAATCCCCTCCAAGCCGCCCCCCAGGGCGACGGACAGAACCACAGGGCGATGGGACAGAACCAGAGCGCGAGGAAGGGCACGGCCGGCCCCTGCCCAGCCCTCCCGGCCCGGCGCACACTCACCCGGGCCTCCCGCTCGGCGTCCAGCGTGCCCCCCACCTGCTCCTGGAGGAGGGCGTAGGCGCGCTGCAGGGCCTGGTACTCCCTGGTCAGCTGGCAGAACCGCAGGTCGGCCTCCTCCCTGGTGGTCGTCTGGAGGTCGAGGAGAGAACCATGACAAGCATGACTGGGTGTGGTCCCGGGGCAGGGCCACCCCCGCCGCTGCTGCCCACGATGACTGGGGGAACCTCCCGGCCCGGAGTGGACGACGCTGAGCGACACCATGGCCGACCCTGGAACCGGGAGTCATGTGACCGGGAGCGAGCTCCGACGCGTGGGGCCTGTGTGCCTGAGCCCCCACAGCCCTTCCCACACTGGGACCTCCTCCATGGAGGTGACACCGCGCGTGCAGAACATGCCTGCAGGGGCGTCAGTCAGCGTGTTGTCTGCACACGCCCGTCACAGGGCCATCAAGTGAAATGCCCAAGTGCTCCCACGCGACACAGTCCCGCGTGCTCGTGAAAGGACAGTGTGGAGCAGGGTTTCGGTGCCAAGAGACACCTGTTACTGTCTCTGAGAAAGAAATCAAAAGCCCAAGTCTGGCATGGTCGCATTTCACTCCGTTTTCCTAGGAAAACTGGGCTGGGGGTGGGGGTAGGGGCGGGGAGAGAAGGACGCCCCTCTTCACACCTGGTGAGCCAGGTGCTAGGAAACGGGGAGGGGGCCTCAGCTGGGGGGCTTCCAGCGGGTTTACACCTGCCTCCCCTCAGTGTGCAACCTCTCCTACACACGTCTGCTTTCTAAGGAAGGTGGCAGCCTGCTGCTTCCACTGGGTGGTGTGGGTGTGTGCACGTGTGTGCACCTGTGTGCATCTGTGTGTGCATGTATGTGCATCTGTGTGTGTGTGTAGCAGAATGAGGGACAGGCCACCACACAGCAATTTCAGTCACAAAGGGTGAGTCCCCCCAGGCGCCCTCAGTCTGCTGTGAAACCGGTGCTGGGGGAGGGAAAGGGACCCCACGACTGCCAGTGCCGCCGGCCGTCCAGAGCCCACGAAGGGGACCACCTCCCCTGACACGACAGCTGTGCCGTCCCAGGTCCCCTGGGGTGAGAGCTGTAAGTGGGGGCGCAGGGGCCAGAAGTGCCACGACCGCGTGTGTGGCTGGCCCAAGGTGCGCTCACGTCGTCCAGGTCCTCTTCCGGTGTGGCCGGGGCCCTGTCCGTCCTGTCTGTGTTGCAGGACGTCTCCGACAAGGTTTCCGAGTCCACCGACTCCTCATCAAATCCAAAAAACGTCTCCACAACATGCTTCTGCGAAGGCAACATGGACGTGTTAGGAGCAGACTCAGACCGCCAGGTCTCCAGCTACGGCACCCTCCGGGCTGCAGGACACCCCCGGGGCTGGGAGGCTCACGATGGGCTGGTGGGAAAGGAGGTAGGACAGTGTGGGGGGCTGCAGCAGGCCAGACCCTGGCTCCTGGCAGGAGCTATTGGCCTTATGCCCCTCAAAGGGACCTGGAACCCTGCCCTCATCTGTGAGCACAAAGCAAGGTCACACGTGGCTGTGCCCACGTGCGGACACTCAATGAGCAGCACGCATGTACTAAGGGGCGGAGCGGGCCCAGGGAGAGGCCTCGTTCTAGACACCACACTCAAGGAAAAGCTAGAGGGGCAGAGACAGGGCCCTGAGCACCCGGTGAGCATGTGGCCCAAGTCCTCACCAGGCCTGTGCTGAGAGGCAATGTTTCCTTAACTTTTTATTATAGGAAACTTAGAGCATTTATAAAGTTAGAAGGAACAGTGAGTGGACCCTCATGCACCCATCACTCAGAGTCAGAGGCGATTTTAACGCTGGTCACTGTGTAACGACCTCCCAGTTACCCTACCCAGCACTTCTCCCACCCCATTCATTCATTCACATTCCCACTCACTCATTCATTCATTCACATACACATTCATTCACCCACTCACTCGTTCACTCATTCATTCAGCAAGCACCTGACCGAGCACCTTCTATGGGTCAGACACTGGGTGGGTGGGGCCTGGGGACTGCAGACATCAGACACAGTCTCCAGATCATCTTATTTTAGGAACATGGTCTTTACCCCAAAACAATCCCTAGGAAGGATTTTTATTTAATTTTATAATCAACTAAAGGCCCTAACCACTCTGCCTGCCTGATCGCCTCTAACCCCTCTGCCTGCCTGCCTGATCACCCCTAACCGCTCTGCCTGTCTGCCTGATCGCCCCTAACCCCTCTGCCTGCCTACCTAATCACCCCTAAGCACTCTGCCTGCCTACCTAATCACCCCTAAGCACTCTGCCAGCCTGATCACCCCTAACTGCTCTCCCCTGCTGGCCTGATCACCCCTAACCACCTCTGCCTTGGCCCCCGCCACCGTGGCTTTGTCCAGAAAGACATCTGGAAGATGCCTGATCGAATTAGCATATTACCCTTTTATTAGTATAGATAGCTGCTTCTCATGACCATGAAGAAAGAAGCGTGACTAACTCCAGAGCCAAGCCCCGGCTCCTACTGGTGTGTCCGGACCTGGCTTCGCCCAGACCCCCCGATCCCCCATCCTCAACCAGGGGTGGGGTTGGGGCACACCCACATGCTAAGGCACCTCCCACTTGTCTGCAACCTTATGCTCCCAACTGTACGAAAAGTGGGGCTGGACCCGTGGCCGACAGTGTGACTAAGGAGCAGCTCCCCCATCAGCAGGGGGAGGAGGGGAGGAAGGGCCCCTTGTCATCAGGAGCTGATTTCTGAAGAGGCGCTGCGGGAAGCAGCCGACCGCCGCACGGCACCTGTCTTCCCGCTGCCACTCCCACCTCGCGCCCCATCTTTGTTTTGTCTTTTTAATACACGTGGGGCAGGAACCGGAACTCCTGGCTACACCCAGCGTCTCCCCTGCAGCTCATGGGCCCAGTGGGCAGTGATGCACCCCCAAAGCCTGCCGCTCCCACTGCCCAGCGTGTGCCCCTCAGGGAGCTCCGCCCTTTGAGTTGCTCAGGCCAAACCCCCAGGTGCCCCCCCCACTCCTGCCCCCCCCCCCCCCCCCCCCCGGAGAAGTCCTGTGGGCTCCACCTCAACCCCAAGCCGAGCCTCTCAGCCCTGGCACCTCCCTCCTGGTCCAAGCCCCCGGGCCTCCCTTGCTGAAGTCACTAAACTGCCGCCCATTGGCCTCCCGGCCTCCCTGTCGGCACCCTGGCGGCCCATCAGAGCCCAGTAACCGCTCCAGCCTCACCCCTCTCCCTCCTCTCTTTGGGTTAATCCTCGCCTGAGGATATCCTTTCCACTGCTTTCAGAGAGAGTGTAAAGGAGGGAGGGGGAGGGAGGGGGAGGGAGGGAGAGAGAGAAACATCGATGTGAGAGAGGCACATCCATCGGTTGCCTCCTGCATGCGCCCCAACCAAGGACAGAGAGCGAACCCATAACCAGGGCACAAGCCCTTGGCCAGGAATCAAACCCGCAACCCCTTGGTGTGCGGACTGACGCTCTAACCACTGGGACACACCAGCCAGGCCTCACCCTCCTCCACCACTGTGCTCCAGCCACACCGCCCAGCACGCCCGGGCCTCCCACGTGCCTGGCGCAGGCCCTGGGCACTGCCCAGACACACTTCTCCGGGCCCCACAAGGCTCCCTCCTCACTCCCCTCACGTCTTTGCACAAATGCAACCTTATCCCAAACGGCTGCCCTGACCACACCAAAGCCCTTCCCAGCCCATTCCCACCGGCGCTCACCTTGCTCCTCCTCCCACTCTCATCGCCACCTGGCAGGTGATTCGTAGAGATGGCTTTGGCTTTATGTTTGTCACCTGTCTTCCTCGCTGGGCTGGGCTGGGAGCCCCGGGACAGGGATTTGGGTCCACGAGGGCAGGGTCTGAGCTCTCCTGCCCGCGCTGTTTCTCCTCTCAGGAACACGGTCTGGGCAGCGAGTACTCACAAGCACGTCTCTGTGCATGAACTCCCAGCCGAGCTAACGTGCTGGCCCGCCGAGCGCTTCAGGTTCGCACGGGGCGCCTCCCTCCAGTCTGCAGCCACGTCAGCGGGCAGCCGAGGGCCGTGCGCCCGGTGAGCCTAAGGGGCTCCATCGATTTCAAATGTTTCTTCTCTCCCCGTGCAGGGTGGAGGCAACCACGTACCCAGGCCCCTCAGGGCAGAAACCCCGCGGGCTCAGGGGTCGCCAGCTCCGCCAGCCACCGGCCGGGACCCCGACGGTGAGAGCAGCACCTCAGGAGGGAGCATCTCCCCACACGCGCAGCCCCCGCCTGAGCTCCGGGCTCCTCGCTCTCCTGGGCGCCACTCGGCGGCCTCGTTGCTTGTAAACACCGCTAATTGCCAGGCCTCTGGGGCAGTCTGTGTGTGTGATGTGCCCATGGGCAGCGTGGGGGATGCAGGGAGGGCCCTGCCTGGCACAGGGGTGCAGCCCCAGGAGCCATCCAGCCACACACTCACCAAGGATCAGGACAGGACGGGGTGCGACGCTGGGACCCCCCCCCCCCCAGTCAGTGGCCTGGACCGTTCTGGGGGTCGTGACGCAGCGGGCCACCCCCTGGGTGATCCAGTTTCTGAAACCCTGCGGGGCTGCTGGCTAGACGCTCAGGCACGGAGCCCCGGTCAGGGCATCAGCGGCAGACACTGCAGGTGGGCATGACAGCGGGGCTGCCCCCGACCCAGGGGAGCCTCTAAGTACAGCATGGCCCCAGAGACCAGACCCCGCCCGAGGCAGCGGCTGCCGCGAGGGAAGGAGGTCACTGTCCAAACACAAAAGGGCCCTCGGTCACTGTCCTCTAACAACACACAGCACACGCTACATGGCACATGCCACACGGCACACGGCACATGGCACACGGCAGGGCTGGCTGTGACCACCACCGCCTGTAACACGTGCCCGGGGTTAGTGCCTCTGGGGCGAGCTTTTGTAAGGGATTGTCTCACATGGGAAGCCAACACGTACCACAGAGTGTATGCCTTCATTCATAGAAACGAGCTGGGAAAGCGTTTTCCTGCCTAGAGTGGGGTCTGGTCCTGTCTTCTGTGAGGACTGCAACTCCTGCCTTTCACGGCCCCTTTGCCGGCCACGGGAGCCACCGCCTGCCTCCCAGGAGCGAGCCGGGAGCCACCGGCAAGGCCGCAAACACAGTCAGTCTCCATCCTCCTCCCCCCCCCCCCACCCCTGGGTTCCCCAGGAAAGAGACTGCAGGGGCACGCGTCCTGTCTGCTCCCTCCCGCACACCTTCTCCCCGCCCACAGGGGCTCAGCCTCCAGGCTATACGGCTGGCCTTCCTGACTCCTTTTACCAAAGAGCCGAACTTTGGGGGGAAATGCCTGGAAGATGTAAAGGACCCCAGTTACACTCTGATATCCAGAGGGCCTCGCTCTTAGCCGGTCACACGGCCCCGAGGGGGGAAGAGGGAGCCCCAGAGTAACTAGCCCTCCCCCACTCCAGCCTCCCTCAGCCTCCCCTCCGCGGCCCATGCCCACCGGCCCAGGAGGGGGCTTCCAGCCGCAGGACGAACCCCCGCCGACACCAGCGCCTACCTTCATGCCGGTAGGTCATCTCCTGGCAGCCGGAGAAGTACAGGCAGACCAGGGCACAGAGGCAGAGGAAGAAGGAGAAGTAGAGCACGAAGAGCACGTACTCCATGGTGCCCACCCACTGCCCCGCGTCCAGGCCTCTGGGTCCTGGGAGGAAGCGCTCCCCCCCAGGGCACTCCCTTCCCGCTGCCTCGCGGCCCCTGCGTCCTGAGGACTGGCACCGGCAGGGACAGGGTGCCAGCTCCGGGCGGATCAGGCCGAGGAGCCAGTTTCCAGGGCCTGGCGCGTGAGTCACACAGCACAGCTGCCGCCGGCAAATTCTCTGGGGCTCTCCTCCCACAGCCCAGGCTCCCTGTCGCCACTGCCATCACAGCCTGGCCCCTGGATGATCACAGGGGACCCGGGCTCAGCCCTAGCAACGGTGACGCGGAGAGCGCCTCCTGCAGGACCCACCCAGGCCCAGGAGGTGCTGTCGCCTCCTACGCTCGGGGAAGGAGTGTGTTACAAACATTTGCACCAACGGTGAGAACCCTCGCGTTTTACACAAAGTACGGTGCTGTGGGTGAAACTGGGTCCCCAGAGGAGATGTGTCCAGGTCCTAACCCCCTGACCGACGATTCTCTCTCATCACTGATGTTTCTCTCTCTCTCTCTCCTCTCCCTTCCTCTCTCTGAAGTCAGTAAAAACATACACTGAGTGGCCATATTATTATGATCTCTGAACGCATAATAATCTGGCCATTCCGTGTATCTCCTATAGAATAAAAGGCTAATATGCAAATTGTCCCCTTGACCAGGAGTTCGACCGGCAGGCAAGCTGGCCAACCACCCATGTCCCCTCCCCCTGGCCAGGCTGGCTGGACCCCACCCATGCACAAATTCATGCACCGGGCCTCTAATACACACACACACACACACACACACACACACACACACACACACACTGAGTGGCCAGATTATTATGCGTTCAGAGATCATAATAATCTGTCCACTCAGTGTATTTAAAAACAGAAAGAAAGAAGCCAGGAGGCAAGCAGGCCCAATTTGCGTGGAGGTGAAAAATATGTTCACAGGTTTAAACGCAAACTGAGTCTTCCTTCTCCCCCCGCCCCAATGTGCTCGCTCACAGGCCGGCTCGGTCCTGGCTGCTCCGTTTTCCAAGCCCCGCTCTGCTCCCTCTGCCCAAATATTCAGACACTCGCTCTACAAACCCACATTATCCAAAAAGAACGCCACTCTGCCTCGTCCCAACGCCCGCAGCCCCTGCTTCCTCAGAACGGGCTGTGAGATGCTGCCTGAGCGCCCTTTAAACCCCCCAAAAGGTCTAAGTCCTCACGTTCTTCATTTGGGCAGCCCCTGAGGCCGAAGCACCGAATTATTCCTCGAGTTTCCCACGAAAAGTCACACTAACCGTCCACGCCGTCAGTCACGTGTCACCGAGAGGCGGCGGGAACAGTCTTCACCGTCAAACATGCAGCATGTGTGTCCCCGCTCCCCGGACCCACCCCGCAGACCTGGGGCGGCTGCGCCTCCACAGGCTCACCTTGGGCAGCTTCAGGCCTTTCCCACGATGCCTCTTGGGGCGCAAGAGCCGTTCTCTCTCCTGGAAGGAGACACAGTGTCGGCACGTTCAGCCTCACCCACCCACCAACCTGGCTCTCTGGGGCCGGGACCTGCAGCGCCGCCCGCCCGCAGCCGGCCTGGTCCGTCCGGGCTCTGACTCCCGCGTGGCAGCGGCAGCGCCCAGGAGCTGCGATGCCACCCCGACAGCCAGGGCACCTGGCGTCGCTGAGGCCTCACGGGGCGTGGACGCACCAGAGAGAGGTCGTCGATGACGTGCTGCTGCTCCAGCACCTGCAGCCGCAGGAACTCGATCTCCTGCTCGTCCCGCGTCAGGCTCAGGTCGTTCAGGGAGGTGTGTCGCTTCAGAGACGCCTGCGCGGACAGCTTCTCCTTCTGCGCCGGAGGGAGAAAGAGCTGCTCAGCCACATCGGTGAGGACCCACTGTGCGCATCCAGGCGCGGAGTGTGGGCTCTGGGCTACGGGACGGGAGGGTGGACAGAGGGGTGATGGCCACCTGGTCCCCAAGCTGGAGGAGTGCACGGATGCACGAGAACCAAGCCGCAGGCGAGGCTGCTGGCGCCCACCGCCAGGAGAGGGCTGGGCCGGCCCTGGGCGGGCGGACGTCCACACCCGGCCTTGACCGCTGGACAAGGAAGCCGGGGAGAGCACGCCTCACACCGATTATACACTCGCACCTGGACCTGCGAGAGCCCGGGGAGAAGGGCACTCGCCTCTGAGCCTCAGTCTACTCAGCTGTAAAATGGGGGTGACCTACACTGCATTGGGCAACGAGCCTCTGCGTGTTCTCTGAGCCATCCACGCCAAGACACCCCCCGACCACAGAGACCGCCCCCCTTTAGGAGCAGCAGAGCGAACGTCGGAATCGCTCTCTCACACTGAGCCTCCCCAGTGGCCGGGTTTTCGGTGCTGTCATTCCGTCCTCCCCACACTCCACCACATTTTCATTCCCATTCCGTGGACGAAGAAACTGAGGCGCAGAGGAGAGATGCGTCTCCGGGCACAGGCGCGGGGTTCGCAGGGCTCCTGGCGCTCTCCCTCAGGCACGACCCCCGGCACCCGGCGAGGGACAGCAGGAGGGCTGGCGGGGCTGGGACTGCCCGGGGCCCCGGGGGTGGGGGTGGGGGCGGGGAGACTGCACCTGCGGCTGGGCTGGTCCCCCGCGGCCGACATACCATCTCCACGTTCTCCCTCGTGAGCTTCTTGAGCTTCTCCTCCATCCGCTGGATGCTCTGCAGCAGGTCCTCGTTCTTCTTGCTCATCCTCTTGTTCTTCTCCACCAGTGGCTTCAGCTGCACCTCCGTCTCCCGGGAGCGTTTCAGCTGCGATCAGAGGACAGGGGGGAGGCCGTGAGCCAGGAACGGCTGATGTCACACCTTCCTCAGGACTGAGCACCAGACAGGGCCCCCAGACACGGGGCTTCCCACCCGTACCCACCGACCCTCAGAGGGCCAGGGTGACGGGGGAGGAGGAGCCCCGTGGGGGCCCCCAGATCTGCCCCAGGGCACCCTGCTGGCCAGCGGCCTGTGCTGTGTCCACTAGGCTACACTTCCAGAGGTCATGGGTCACGTGCACAAACGTCAATCCCGCTACCTAGCTCCTCCCCAAGGACAGACCTAAGAAGGCTCCGCCCTCTTCAGACAACAGACAAGCCCTGGGCGCCTGCACGGCAGGCTCAGCGCTGGGGGTGGAGATAGATTAGGCAGCTCCCCAAGTCCTCTGAGCACAGTCCCTGCTGGCGGAGTGTCCTTCCAGTCTCTCGTCTAACCAGCACTGGGGGGCCTTCTGTGCCCAGGCCCTGTGCTGGGGGGTGGGTAGAGATGGCACAGCAGGGGTGCCGTGCAGCAGATGGGGAAGAGGGAAGAAGGCAAAGACAGTGAGAGAGGCGAGAACACGGTGAGAGAGGGGTGGGCACTGCAGGCTGGGGGGCCGCACGGCCAGAGATTCAGATCGGCCCAGCTCAGCTCGTCCATGCGGCTTCCCTCAGCGCCCGGGAACACAGCACGAGGGCGGTGGGCAGGGAAGGGGCTGGGGAGGCCGGCTGAGGGAGCGGGAGAGCCCTGCCATTTGGGCTCCACCCCAGCCCGGGCAGGAGCGCTCTGCAGTCAGGTCTGCCTTCTAGAACCATCGGCCTCTCCAACCGCTGTGTGGAGGCCAGTCTAGTGAGACAGACAGAGACGTGGAAAGGACTGTTGGGGGGATGGGGAGCAGGGACTGGGGAGCCTGCATGATTAGGGGTGCCCACCCCTTTTCCTTCTGAGCAGCGTCCTGGCTGAGCAGCTGCATGCCACGGGCCCAGCTCTCGGCCTCAGCTTCCTCCTCTATAAAATGGGCAATTCGCCATGTGTTCAAGCCAGTGGGAGGCCCCTCCAGGCCTTCTCTCTCATTCGACCCTTGCCACACACCTGGGAGGGGGCCCCATCCCTGCCCTCACGCCGCAGACAGAGATCCTGACCCCAAAGAGGTGGGTGATGTGCTCAAGGTCACCCAGAAAGTGCTAGAACCAAGAACTGAACACAGGAACTGACTTCGGACGCCTGCTTTTAGTCACCAGGCTGCGAAAGTTAAGACACAACACTCCCCGGTGGCCCTTAAAACACAAAATGTAGCTTTGACCTGCACAGTCTACTTCCAGAGGCCTGCCCCACAGAGGAAGGCCCAGTGAGGAAAGAGGAAATGCGTCGTCTGTGTGGCGTTGTTTGTAACGGCAAAGAACTGGAAACAGCCTGGATCTCCTGGCAGGGGTGGCTGAGTGAGCCATGGTGGGTCCACACCGTGGAGCACAATGCAGCCATCAAGAAGATGAAGGTAGCCCGGCTGGTGTGGCTCAGTGGTTGAGCGTTGACCTATGAACCAGGAGGTCACGGATTGATTCCCAGTCAGGGCACATGCCCGGGTTGCGGGCTCGATCCCTGGTGGGGGGTGTGCAGAAAGCAGCCGATCAATGGTTCTCTCATCATTGATGTTTCTGTCTCTCTCTCTCTCTCTGACACTTAACACTTTTCAACTCCCATGGTTGTCAAATATTATGGATACGCTTACTTTCATAATACAGTAGGTCCTCGGGTTACTCGGAGATCCGTTCCTACAGTGGGACGTAACTCGATTTTCGCCGTAAGTCGGAACCCACCTACGTCACTCACATGGAGCACATACACAGCAGTAATGAAGTGAAACAGTAAAAAAAAATTTTTTAAAAAGATAACAATTCCTGACCTTTACTTGTGGTAAATAAATAATAAAAAACATAAAGCACATATGTACATACGTCGAAATGACAGAACTTTTTTTTATATAAATAAATGGGAGATGGCGACGTAACCCGAGGACTGCCTGTAAAATGTATTATAAAGAGAAACGTTATGAGGTGTTTTTCAGGAAGTTTGTGTGTTGACTACACTACAGAAAAATCAGGTGACCTCTTTATCCAACAAATGTAAAGATAGTTAAGAAATTTCTATTTTTACTAGAGATTTATTCCTTAATCAGAAATCCATGTTCATTATATTTAAATTAGAAATAGGTCACCTTTGATGCAAAAATCTATACTAATAAAAGGGTAATATGCTAATTAGGGAGGACATCTTCCGGACATCCATCCGGACAAAGCCACAGCGGCCGCGAGGCCCAGGGCTCAGGCAGCAGCAGGCAGTGGCAGCAGCAGTGGGGTGATGGGGGCGGCGCCTTCCCCTGATCAGCCTGGTCGCCTCCCGCAGAGGGAGGCCTGACTGTGGCTTAGCCATCAGTAGGACATCCCCTGAGGGCTCCTGGACTGTGAGAGGGGGCAGGCCAGACAGAGGGACCCCCACTAGTGCATGAATTTTCGTGCACCAGGCCTCTAGTAGTAAATAGATAAACAAAAGATAAAAGCTATCCGTTATCCCCACCCCTAAAGCAATTTCCAGTGCCCGGGATGACAATATAGTTTTGTTCTATAAACTGTTCTTCGTCCTATGAACCAATGCTCCTGGCAATTAAACATGACCAGTACGGTTATTCTTTGTTTGTTTGTTTGTTTGTTAATCCTCACCCAAGAACATTTTTCCATGTGTTTTTAGACAGAGTGGAAGGGACGGGGAGAGGCAGAGAGAGAGAAACATCGATGTGAGAGAGACACATCAATTGGTGTGTCTCCCACACACGCCCCAACTGGGGCTGGAGATCAAGCCTGCAACCAAGGTATGTGCCCTTGACTGGAATCGAACCCAGGACCCTTCAGTCCAGGGGCTGATGCTCCAACCACTGAGCCTAACTGGCCATTCTTCATGGCTGTGTACAATCATGTAAGTGTTCCGTGGTCACTCTGACCAACACTTGAGCGCCGAACAATGGGGCGTTTTGTTTCGCTTCTGGTTGCTGTTACAAACAATACCCGATGAGCATCCTCTCCACACCTATCTCAGAACTCTCCCTGTCGCCAAGGATAAACGCCGGCAGAGGCAAAGGGCAGGGACAGGCTTCTGTGGTGAGTGTGTGCTGGATGTTCAACCAGAAAGAAATGAGGAAGTACAGAGAGCCAGAGGCCTCCGCGTTAGCTTCCTGCCAAGCCAGCTTCACGGCCCAGCGCGGCTCCCGGTACCCCCATCCGTCTCTGGGGCCGGTTACCAGTTCATTCCTCTCGTCTGCCAGGAGGGTGTTTCTGTCCTCGAGCTTCCGGATCACCGAGTTCAGCTCCGCAATTTTCAGTTGAAAGCGCCTCACATCTCGCTCATCCATGTGCTGATCCTGAAAGACACGAGTGCACGCTGAAGAGGCAGGAGTGACTCGGAGCACTCCCGGGACCAGCTTCTTAGAGAACTCGCAGCACGCTCGGCGAGGTACCAGGCCCCACTGGGGCTCCAGGAGTCCAGCCACAGGGCAACCCCTCGGCCAGCAACCTGCAGAAAGGCTTCCTGTCAAACCCACCCGTGGCTCCCAAACACCGGCACCTGGCCTCTGGGGCCCTCCGGGTTCGGGCCCCTGCGCACTCTGTGCCGAGTGCCCTGGCATGCCAGCACTCCTCAAGGGCAGGCCTGTGTCCACCTCGCTCATGGCGTCTGCACGTAACATGCACGAGTCGCCGGGACAGTGAGTGAGTGAGTGAGTGAATGGATGGACGGATGGATGGATGGATGCTGCTGCAGCCTGCTCTGGGCCTGGTAAGCACCACGCTGCCGCCCCAAATGCCCGTCTGCTGGCTGAGCCCCTCCTCGTGTCCCGTCTCAGCTGGGTCCCTCTCTGCTCTCACTGCACAGCCTACACTGACTCTTCACTTCTTTTCTTTCTTTTTTATCCTCACTGAGAATATTTTTTCCTTTTTTTTTTTTTTTTTTTTTTTTTTTTTTTTTTAGAGAGAGAGAGTGGAGGAGATGCAGGAGGGGAGAGGGAGAGAGAGAGAAAAACATCCATGTAAGAGAGACACATCGATTGGTTGCTTCCCACATGTGCCCTGATTGGGGCTGGGGATCGAGCTTGCAACCAAGGTACGTGCTCTTGACCAGGAATCAAACCCGCGACCCTTTGGTCCATGGGCCAACGCTCTGACCACTGACCCAAACCGGCCAGGGCCTGATGTCTCCATTTCTTCCTTTCAACTGGAGGCAAAGCCGCCACTGTCTACCCCTCCGCTCCAGTGCTGAGCAGAGGGAGTGTCAGCGGATTTGCGGAGGAAGGGCTGAGAGGGACGGAAAGATGGAAGGAGGGAAGGAGGGGAAGGGAGGCAGGCCAGCAGGCTGACTGGAGGAATGACCAGGGAAGGGAGGGCGTGGGGCAGCTCTGAGGCCCCGAGGCCTGCCCGAGCCTCACCTGGGCGCCCAGGAGCTCCGCCATGTCCCCGATGCCGGGCGGCAGCTCCCTCTTGGGGCTGCTGTGGTGCCGCTCGGCCTCTTTGACCTGAACCAGCTGCTCGTCCAAAGCCTCCTTCTGCAGCAGCAGCCGCTGGGTCTGGCCGGCCTGCACGCCCAGCTCCTTCTCCAAGGCCAGGATCACCCGGTCTTTCCCCTTGATCTCATCCATCTGAGAAGAGAGGAGGAAGCCGTCCGTCGTGGGGGCTGGTGCCGGAGGCCCAGGGGAAGGCCAGCAGCTCCATGGCCACGGGACACAGAGAGGCCACAGCCCACGGCCCAGCCCTGCTGCCCGGAGCTCAGAGCAGCAGAGCTACGGGTTCAGGACCTGTACAGCCAGCCAGGCTCTGACCTTGGAAATGTGTCTGTGCCATGTCTCGCTCACCTTCGTGAAGTCAAACCCTGGCCCTCCAGCCCCTTGGCCCATCCGCCCTCCGCAGTGAGGCTTTTCACGGTGGGCTGCTCTCCTGTCTCCCACGCACTCCTCCGGCTGCTCCTTCTGGGCACAGCCCCCGCCCGCCACCAACGGAGCGCGGGCCAAGGTGTCCAATGCTTCCTGGCCCCGGCCCCCTGACAACCTCCTGTCCTCCCAGCCTTTTCCTCCGCAGGACAGAGTCACCCCTTCTCCCCTCCCCCCCTCCTCCCGATGCTCCAGGGCCCTCTCCCGCCCTCGCCGCCCTGCGACGACTTCTAGCTCCTACTTCCTACTGACCCGCCTGGCCCTGGCGCTAAAGTCTGCGGTTGTGATTGGAAGTAAGAGTTTCGATTCCAGCTGCTTCGAGTTCTCTGGGGCTGCCGTACAGATGGCGCAGCTCAGTGGCCTCAGGCCACAGCAATTTGTTCTCTCCCAGGGCTGGAAGCCCGACGCCCACACTCAAGGTGCCAGCAGGCTGCGCCCTCTGACGCCAGAGGGTCCTTCTTGCCTCTTAAAGAGGCTCAGCCCCTTCCCAGGCTGTGCCCCTTCCCAGGTTGTGCCCTTTCCCAGGCTGTGCCCCTTCCCGGGCTGTGCCCCTTCCCCAGGCAGCCCTGTCCTCACACCACAGTAGGTCCCTCGCAGGCAGCTGAGGTCACCGCATCCCCCGCCCCACTCCCTCGGAGCCGCACAATCACGGAAGCCTCTGTTGCCTGGTGTTTCCCAGGACCTCACCGTGTCCACATGCGAACCCTGATGGAAGCCCCAGGCCATCCCCCCAGTTGTGTCCAGTGTCCCCTGAGGAAACCAAGCGGAAAGAAGCCGGGCCCCGGGCCACAGAGTTCAACCGTTTCTGGACACAGAGCCGACAGCTGGGACACTGCCCAGTAAGGGTGCTGTGCTGGGGTGCTGTCTTCCCTATCCCCAATCCAGGTCCGTCCTCCAACCTGAGCTGTGCCTCATTCGGAAACAGGGCTGTTGCAGAGCTGTAAGATGCGGTCGCTCTGGGTAGGGGGCCCTTGTGACGGGTGTCCTGTAAAAGGAGAGGGACAGACGCACAGCAGGGGGCCTTGTGGAGATGGAGGCAGGGACCCGAGTGACACGGCCACAACCCGGCAACGGCAAGGTGACCAGTACCACAGACACTGGGAGAGGCAGGAAGGACACACGCGGAGTGAGAACTCCAAGCGGCCGGAATTGAAACTCTTACTTCCAATCACACCCGTGGACGCACAGGCCGCCAGGGCCCGGGACCCTGGTCCAGCGTCCTGCCCGCGCTGCCCGTCCTGCTGTGGAATCCCGCACAGGCCGGCCACCTGACTAGCTTCAGCCTCTGTAACATGGGGACCCTGAGAACATTCTAGAACCTACTCTGTCCAATTGCAGGGAGATATAGTAGTAGATCAGCCGCGGAACGAATTTGGCACGGAGCCTGGTGTATTATAACGCGATCAATGTTGGTTGCCACCATTGCTCTATGTTAGCTGCTGGTTAACAGAAGGCCATCTTACTTAAACAGCAGACCATTAAAAACCGATACAACGTAATTGAGATTATAGGGGGGAAATGGTGCCCCCAAATCCAGACTGGGAGCTTTTCACACAAAGCCTGCTGTTCCGACAGCTCTCGGAGGCCGCTTTCTTTGGAGGAGAAACAGGTGCCCCCTTTCCCTCCACATCCCCAACCTCCCCCCATGACATGCCCACGGCGCCCCCTGGTGGCCACCCACCAGCAGCGCCCGCTCTGGCCGAGGCCTCTGCCTGGACTCCCAGGAGCAGCTCCCCGGCTGCAGGGAGAAACTTAACCCCGGGAACCAGGGCAGCCACTGAGAGCCCACCAGAACAGTAAGAACCACGTGAAAGGAGGTCGTTATTTAAACAGGCAGATATCTGAGCTGTCGTCAATCCACCAAGTACCGAGCTGGGAAACATCTGAGCAAACGGATGGAGGGAGGCAGCCAAGCGCATAACAAGTCAACACGGCGCGGTAGATCGGAGAATGACCAGAGCTGGGAGCAAGGACACAGCAGGGGTCAGGGCCAGCTGGTGATGCTGCAAGTTCACAGGCAGAGACGGGCCAGGGACCCTGAGGGCTGGGTGACCTACCAGGGATCACGCCTAGGAAGAAGGGACCCGCCGGCAAAGCCTCCCTCCCACCCCAAGAGGGCAGGGTCTCCGCTGGAAGCCCTGTGCCGGTGTCCTCAACGCTGCGAGTTCACTGCGGGAAGGAGGGACAGCGCAAAAAGGCGCAGGAGCCGGCGGGGCGGCCACGTACCAGCCTGCGGATGTCGCGCTCGCACTCGCGCTTGATGCGGTGCACCTCGTCCTGGTGCTCCTGGTAGGCGGCGCGCAGGTCGGCCGCCTTGGCCTTGTCGGCCTGCACGCAGTGGCTGAGCGCCTCCTCCGCCTGCTTGCGCGCCGCCTTCTGCTCCAGCACCTCCTGCTGCAGCCGCAGGCGCTCGCCGTCGAAGCTCCTGCGCGCCTCCTCGCGCGCCTCGGCCAGCAGCGCAGTCTTCACCTTGTCGGCCGCGCCGTCGCGCAGCACGTTCAGCGTGGCCTGCAGCCGCTGCAGCTCGCCCTCCTTGATCTTGGCCGTGCGCGCCGCCTCCTGCTCGTGCTGGCGGATGAGCGCCTCGCGCAGCGCCTGCAGCTCCTTGGTCTTCTCCTCGTGCAGCTTGGCCCTGAGAGCCGAGAGGTAGGCCGTGTGCCGCCGCTGCTCCTGCTCGCGCTCCAGCTTGGCCTCCTGCAGCCGCTCCCGCAGTTTGCCCACCTGCAGCAGAAAGAGTGGGGCAGGGGCAGGGGCAGGGGCAGGGCTAAGGAGCCAGCCATGCCCCGTGGAAACCTCCCCACACACCTGTGTGCCTGCCGTCCCTGAGACCTCCCCGGTCCCCACACTCCAATTCCCCCGCAGCCACGCCCTTGGTTCTGACCCTGATCAGCCCCACCCAGACGCCTTCCTGCTAGGCTCTGGAGATGTGCCCCAGAGGTGGGAAACAGCTGCAGATGTTGGAGAGGAGCGAGAAACCTCCTTCCATCCAGAGATTTTCAAGGAAGGACAATGTATCGGTCATGAAACTTGCCCAGCGGACATCCTCTCTCTCACTAACACTGAACAAATCTTAAACCAGAAAGAAATTTGCAGGGCCCGTGACTGGGCCCCTGAGCTAGAGAAGACAGGCAGGTGGAGGTAGGGAGGGGGAGGGGAAGGGGAAAGAGGAAGAGGAGGAGTAGCTCCTTCAGACTCCAGAGGGAGGTTTTGCCACAAGGCATCTGAGGCCCAGAGACGCTTTGGAGACCTGTGTGGGCCAGGGGCTGCCAAGGGGCAGAGCCAGGCTTCACCCCAGGCACCTGGCCCAGAGCTGGTGTCCCCCTGGTGCCCGGCCGCCAGCCCTGCCTGCGTGTACTTGTTCGGTCAGTACACAATTAAAAACATTATTTGTAAAAGGTGCGCAGGGCATGTCCTCCGAATACACTCCTTTATCTGACCTTTTCACGTCAAGCCCGCAGGAGCCCTCCACGGTCCCTTGTTTTCTAGATACCACAGCTTCCCCAGCATGGGACCAGTGCTCTCTCTCGGACCCGCTGCCTCCACGGAAAGGCAGCCGCTCCCCCAGACCACACGGCCCGGTGCACACCCGTCCCTGAAGCTCAGCGCAGGTGAGGAGCGTCAGGATGTCCGCTGACTTACAACAAGCAGCAGGGAAAGCAGCTGCTACAGCCAACCAGGCAGGACCAGGTCGACATCCCTCACATCACAGTCAGGACCACAGGACAAGGGGGGTCAGCCCAGGCCCACCTCACCTCCCCCGGGAGCTGGGAGGGTCAGCCAGGCCCACCTCACCTCCCCCGGGAGCTGGGAGGGTCAGCCAGGCCCACCTCACCTCCCCCGGGAGCTGGGAGGGTCAGCCAGGCCCACCTCACCTCCCCCGGGAGCTGGGAGGGTCAGCCAGGCCCACCTCACCTCCCCCAGGAGCTGGGAGGGTCAGCCAGGCCCACCTCACCTCCCCCAGGAGCTGGGAGGGCAGCCCAGGCCCACCTCACCTTCCCCGGGAGCTGGGAGGGTCAGCCAGGCCAACCTCACCTCCCCCAGGAGCTGGGAGGGTCAGCCAGGCCCACCTCACCTCACCCGGAGCTGGGAGGGCAGCCCAGGCCCCCCTCCCCCGAGGGCTGGAATCAGCCTTTCCCAAGGGACCCAGAGCCAGGCAGCCAGGACTTCACCGAACACGGTTTCTCAGGGGGGACTCGGTGCTCCCGGCGGCCTCCTCTCTAGGAGGCAACATGGTCCTGGTCTTGGGGTCAAGGTTGCCAGTGATTTGGAGTCAGAAGGAGGGGATCGGGTTGCACCCCGAATCTGCACCGATCAGTGTGTTTCCCTCGGCCAATTACTGAACCTGGGATGGTTCACGTAACGTGTCACTCCGCAGGGCACTGTCCAAACACCAGCCTAGCTATTGTGGTGAAGGAATTCCTTAGACCTGTGGTCGGCAAACTGCGGCCCTCGAGCCACATGCGACTCTTTGGCCCCTTGAGTGTGGCTCTTCCACAAAACACCACGGCCTGGGCGAGTCTCTTTTGAAGAAGTGGCGTTAGAAGAAGTTTAAGTTTAAAAAATTTGGCTCTCCAAAGAAATTTCAATCGTTGTACTGTTGATATTTGGCTCTGTTGACCAATGAGCTTGCCAGACCACTGCCTTAGACTGATTAACATCGAGTCAGCAGACCTGGAGAAAGCAGATCGCCCTCCATGACATGGGTGGGCACCCCCAGTCAGGTGAAGGCCTAAGAAAGGAAGACTGAGGGCCCAGCCAGGGGGGATCAGCCTCCTGAGGCCCCTGGACTCAGGGCTGTGAGGGCAGCGCCTGCTGGGGTCTCCGCTGCCGGCCTCCACAGGCGTGAGAAACCTCTGAAAAATCCCTCTCCTCCCTTGTGCACATATGTGTGTGTACGGGTGTTATATGTAAAATCTCCTGCTGGTTCTGTTTCTCTCTGGAGAACCCTGAGTGTACAACCTCCCACAGCTTCCTGGTCGTCTCCTGGGAAACGGTGGTCACAGCGGCCCATGAGGATGCTGGGAGGAGGGAAGCGGAAAAGCAAAGAGCAGAGGGAAGTGTGGTCACGGGTGGGAAGGAGGCGGACGTGGGGAGGGCGGCAGAGGTGTGTGCGGGGCAGCCTGGGAGAGGCCGGGCGGCCCAGGTGAGCAGGTGAGGGGAGTCCTGGGCAGGGAGCGTTAGGTGGCTGGTCCGAGGTCACAGGAAGAGGCGGGGGGCTGGGATTCGCCCCCAGGCGGTGCCTAGACGGCCCCTGATGTTGGCCTTAGGCGGGTGGAGTGCCCGCCCAGCCCAGCCCGGGAACACGCCCCCAGAGCCCAGGGCAGCGCTGCCCCGGAACTCACAGCCGCCCGCCGGCTGCGGGAGGCGCCACCCACCTTGCTCTTCTCCTGCTGGAACTCGATCTGGATGCTGGTCAGCTTGGCCCGCAGCTCCTCGTTGGCCAGCTGCACCGCGTCCGCCTCCATCTCGGGCCTGTCGCCCTTGCTCCGGCCCTTCTTCGACATGCTTCCTCCCGCGGAGATGCTGAGAGCCCCGCTCACGCCCGCCAGCCCGCAGGCGCCGCCGCCAGCTCCGCCGGGCCCACCCGTCGCGCAGGACTCCGCTCGCCCTCCGTGGAAACCACCATCACTTGGGACCCTGGGGAGCAGGAGAGCGGGTTAGCAGAGGGAAAGCCTGGCCTCCTCCACGGGCCACACCGGCCCCGCCGCCGTTCACCCTCACCTGGCGCTTCTCGGCCAGGCTGCACCAGAACCGCCTGGAAGCCAGTTAAGGCGCCGAGGCCTACCCCCGCCCCCAGCTTGAGAGGACACCTGAGCACCCCGCCGACCATGGTCTGCAAATGTCAGTGAGACTCAGCCCCGGGGCGCCTGGCAGGAAGGCGGGTTCCAGAGGGGTGGCAGGGCCAGGGAACCCGGGAGCCCCGCCCGCCCGCCCGCCCGGCTGCTTCTGGAGCAGGGTCTGAGGAGCAAGCTCTGCGAAGCGAATGCCTCCCCTCGGCCGCGGCACTTTCACAACCTGGAGGGGCCTTCGCCTCCGAGCTGCAGAGCGGAGACGCGAGGCTCGGGGAGCTGACCGAGTCCCCAGGGGTTACGGGGGTCTCAGGCGGTGAGGTTTCCTCGGCTCCCTGCCGCCGCCCCCACGCCACCTGGGATCTTTATACCGCGATTCACAAAATGCTGGTGAAAACGTGACGTCGGCTCCTAGACATCGAACGCCCAACCCCCTCTGATGAGCAGGAAGTTGGCCCGTCGGAAAGGCCTTCTCTGCCAGGCTTCCTGCTCATTTCACCCACTACGCAGGGCCCGCCCCCCCCCCCCAAGACGCGGAGGGAAACCCGCTCTGTGAGCTTAAAACAGTTTATTCCATAACAGACATTTGTACTTAATTGGCCCTTAAAAATGTCTCTCCCCCCCTTGCCAGGTGGCTTCGGTTGGAGTGTCGTCATGTGCACCGAAAGGTTGTGGGTCCAATTCCCAGTCAGGGCACAAGGGCACACACCTACATTGGGGGTTCAATCCCTGGCCCCCGTCAGGGTGTGTGCAGAAGGCAACCAATTGATGTTTCTCTCTCACATCAAAGTTTCTCTCTCTCTCTCTCTCTCTCTCTCTCTCTCTCTCTCTCTCTCTCTCTATCTCTATATATATATATATATATATATATATATATATATATATATATATATATATATATATATATATATATATAATAAAAAAACATATCCTGGGATGAGGATTTAAAAAATCTCTCTAAATGCACGCCTTTGGTCCCTACAGTATATTGAAGTCCGAACCGATCATGCTGACTTATGAAGCCCAGGCTCAGTAGTACTTGGGAATTTATTCTATGGAGAGAATTCCCACAGGGAAAAGTCAGATGCCTTGGCCGTGAAGTGCAGTGCCCTCTGAATGGTGGCTAGCAAGGAAAGAGAAATCGCCTGCGGGGGCCAACGTCAGGGCGCGGCTGAATAAAGGACGACACCTCAGCCTACCGGCTCAGCCTGGGACAGACCTGAACCTGGCCTCGGCAGGGCCAGGGAGAGACGGGCCGGCCCTCGCTGTTCATCAGTCCACGCCGTGATGATGGTTTCATGCTGCAGCCATGGTCGCTGCAGAGCTGCTGTGCAATCAGCACAAGTAACGAGGAGATGGTGCTGGAGTCTCACTGAGCACGAGCGGAAAGCGCCGAGTGAGGCTCCCGCCGGGCGTGTCGGAGTCAGAAGGAGGGGATCCGTGAGGCCGTTTCCCTGCGACACTGGACTTGTAGGAGCCCCCTCCACAGGGTTGTTGGAGGAGTAAATGGCTCACGGGAGTGAAGGCCATGGCAGTTGCTGGCACATAGCGATACTCAAGACTGCCAGCTGCTGCTTCCTCCTCCTCCCAGCGGGCACGCTCCGCCTGACTGGCTAATAGTGAGCACAGCTGGCCCAGGACTTTCCCGAGGCTCCATCAGAGGGGGCAGCGTGAGGGGAAGGGGCAATGCCAGGCGATTTCCCGGCGTTCCACCCGGACGATGGGACTATCTGGGGACCAAGACCTTTTCCCTTCGGCCTCCCACATCTTCTGAAGAACTGGGCCAGCCAGGCATTAGGAGAGCCAGCCCTGCAGACAGCCTCGTGCCCACCCCAGGACTCCCTAGCCCTCCACAGTTGCACCAGCAGATGGCGCTAGGCTGTGCCCTGGAAGCGGGCAGCCAGGAGCTGGCCACAAGGGAAGGACTGGGAGACACTAACCCCCAGGGGCAGCCGCAGTCCAGCTCCAGCGGATATTGGAGAGCAGGACTCGGGTTCCTGATTAGATTTAGCAGAAACTGGTCTTTGTGTGAAATCTCCCAATCTATGTGTTACACACTAATTAAAAAAAAAAAAGTTTAAATATTGTGCAGCCCAAGCAAAACACATCTGTCCTCTCCACAAGGACCCCTCCTCCGTCCCCCACTCCTGGCCATCAGCATCTCTTCTTCTTTTTAAAATATGTTTTATTGATGTCAGAGAGGAAGGGAGAGGGAGAGAGAGACAGAAACATCAATGATGAGAGAGAATCATTGATCGGCTGCCTCCCGCACACCCCCACACTGGGGATCAAGCCCACAATCCAGGCATGTGCCCTGACCGGGAATCGAACTGTGACCTCCTGGTTCATGGGTCAATGCTCAACCACTGAGCCACACCAGCTGGGCTTCCAGCACCTCTTGAACGTCCTTCCAGTAACAGGAAGTCCGGGGGACGCCTGCTCCCCTTGGGTGGCCGCTACAGTAGAAAGCACTTCCTAGATCAAGCCAAAAAGAAACACAAACAGAAAAGGGCCCCTAATAACTTCCACTCCTTCCAGCACTCAAAGCCGCCCGAGTGAGCCCACCCTCCCCGCCAGACTCCAGTCCTACTCCCCCAACCCCTGCAGGTCATACGGCATAAGCAGAGAGAGCAGGTACCCAGCTCCCGATCAGCCTTTTACAGGACAGTCTCCTGTAATGCTCTCAACAACATTAGGATACGGGTACTTGTGGGAAGCCACCCATTGTCTTCACTATCAGAGAAGTGTAAGCAAGGGGCCCGAGACGCTGGTGAATCTTGAGCCCTGGCAAGGGCCAGAGCTATGCACCGATTGTTTAGTCAAGACAATGGTAGCTCAAGCAATTTCCTGACCAAATAGTCTCAGAGTAAATCTTTACTAATATTTACTGACCTTTAAGATAGTCTGTCTGTTACTGGAATTGCTTGCCTGACTAAGGGCAATATGTGTATCCAAAATTGAATTAAAGTTTGGCAAGGCCTGGGCACCAGGGAAGTCCTAGGCACTGGGGACTCTTCGTCTGGCCCCCAATTTCCAAATTATTATTTCTTGTCTCGTCTCTGTCATTTGCACACGGCCCTTCTCCAGATCCCAAACCCTGAACCGCATGGGATGTGACTCACACAGGTACTATTATTGCCCCCATCTTCTGGATGGAGAAATTGAGGCCAAAGACAGTAACTTACCCACAGTCTCATGGTTAAAAGAGAGCCGGGCAGACGTGGACTCAAACCCCAGGTCAGTTCCTCGGACCTGGGTAAGTAGTCTGAGTCCTCTGGGCCTCAGCTTCCCCGTCTGTGAAATGGAGATCTTTCTCTCTGTGCAGCCCTGGCCAGGCGGTGCTCAGTGAGTGGAAGCTGTCCATGCAGACGGGCAGGCACTGGCTTCCTGTGGGTGCGTTTTCCCAAGCACAGGGACACGAGGCTCGGGGGCAGGCTGAGCTCGGGACAAGAGGGAGGAGGGAGCCGTGGGAATCTCAGCTGACACCAGTTCTCCACGGGGCCTGGGGTTCATCCCTCAGAGGGAGAGCCAGCTGGTGGCAATGTGCTTCTTCCAACAGAGAGAAAGAATGGACACATTGTCTGCCAGACAAACCCCAGCTCGCGAGCACACACGGCCACGTGCCCCTCCTCCCGCCATCCGCTCTACGGCCGTCCCCACGGGCAGTGCTTCGGCCAAATTCCCTCTGGAATCCTCCCAGTGCCCCCACCCCTGCCACCTGCAGCCTGGCCATCTGCCTCCACTTCCTGACGCTCAGTGCCCGCTCTCCAAACCCCACACCCTCCACTCGGCCCCACCGACTCCCACGTCCCACAGGCCTGGGTCTGCCTCTGGGCCTCCCTCTGCCCAGAGGGCCGGGCTCTCTCCTCCCTGACTCCAAACACCCTCCCCCGAGACTTCCACAATCGCTCCAGCGAACCCACGGCACCCTCGGACGGGCTGCCCTGGCCACGCGGGGCTGGCATCGCCCACCGACTTGTTCTGCCCAACCGTGCATTCATTCCACTCGATCACCCATTCATTCAGCACATCCTTAGCGAGCCTCTACTCTGCTGGACGCCGTTCTCAGCACTGGGGACACAAAACAGAAATCTTCCCACCTGAGCTTCCAGAACATTCTATCGTAAGGGCCAGGACAAGACTGGCTGACTCTGTGCTCCTGGACCTCCCTCCCCCCAGGTCCCTGGCGCTGAGCAGGTGCTGGGAGAAAAGCAAGTGAGGGCAAGACACCAGGAGTGACCCCCACGGTGGGCCAGGCCCCTGGGACTGCTGCGGGCGGGGGCATGCCCAGAGCCGACGGAACGCGGGCATTTTCCAGGTTGAATTCCAGCTGGAATGCAGTGGCCTGATGGCTGCGGTGCGTCCGTTTCAGGCCAAGCGCAGAGCGCAGGCACTTCCTGATGAGATGCTCCGCCTGCCGAGCGATGTACTCACAGCCCCACCTGGCTCGGCCCCCAGGTCTCCCCGGGGCAGGAGAGAGCTGCCACTTGGCATGTTTCTTCCGAAGCAAATGCGGAGCTCAGGCCTCGGTGCTGGACTCCACGAAACACCGCGACCATGTGAGCAAAAGGTTCTGCAAGGCCCCAGGGTCCACGGCCCCCCTTCCTCCTGCCTTCCTGGGACGCTCCCCGGCTCGGAGCAGCACATGGCCTCCGCCCTCAGCAGGCCCGGGCCTCTGCGTGCCACACCGGCCCCAGTGGGCGCAGGTCGTCTGAGCAGATGGCTCTGCTGGGTCCTCCCTTTGTAGGCTTTTTCTTTTCTGTTTTTTTTGGTGTGTGTTTTTTGTTTTTTATTTATCATAGTTTGTTCAACCACTCTCTTATTATAGATGGTTTTTGAAGAAAAAAACATGGTTTACAGAGATCAAGCAATGCAAGTTTGAAGTTCGTCAAGGAGACTCTTCGGATCAAATGATTTACTAATTCCCTCTTTTACCACCAGGTCATTTACAATATTTTGCTACTAGAAACAATGCTGCAATAAATAACTTTGTATGTATGTATTTTTGTATTGCTTAGAGGCATACCTTCAGGGTAGATTTCTCAAAGTGGGATTGCTGGGTCAGAGGTAAGTACGTATACAGCTTTGCTGGGTATTTCTAAATTCCCCTGTGGGACTGTCACGCCAGTTTTCATTCCCACTTATAAGTATAAGCGTGCCTATTTCCCCTTCACAGTCTCGCCCACAGCATGTGCTGTTGTGCTTTTTCATTTTTAGCAATCTAATACATGGAAAATGGTATCTCAGTATGGTTTTCTATAAGGCGTTTTCTTAGTGGGAGAAGTGAAAATAGGCTAGTCAGAGAAACACATCGAAGGTTTCGAAAAAAGAAGGCAAAATTCATTTCCATTCCCAGCCTACACGTGGTGTCTTTGCTGCCTTTCTCCCGGAGGGAAGGACCAGCGGCAGCGGGCGGCGGGCGGCGGGCGGCCGGCGAGTGGGCCCGGCTCTCTGCGGCCGCCGCACTTGGCCCTTCTGGGTTTGAAGAATGGCTCTCCCACTTCACAGGGTTTCGGTGAAATGAGTGGGGCGGTCCAAGGCCGTCCAGGCTCTGAGGCCTGACCAGACGCTAGGTCACAGCAGTGCCACACATGCCCAAGGTAGAAGGATCGTCCGTTTCATCTCTCCCAAAGATGCTTAAAATAGGGCAAAATGATTACCTAGCTTAAAACCCAATATTTATACCTGCTCACAAAGTCCCAGTTACATCAAGCTCCCATCCTGTCTTCAGGGTCTTTTTCTCCCCCCTGGCTGTGAACTCTGAACCTCTGCCCCCCACCCCCACCCCCCAGCACAGAGGCCCTCAGTGGCCACGCAGCCGGAGAGGACCAGGCCTCGCACTTCTCATCCGGGCTCCTGAGTCTGCCCCGGGACCTCAGTGATGCCGTCGGGGTGGCGCCTCCACCGCTGCATTCCCCTTCTTGCCAGAAACACCGCCCCTCCTCTGAGTCTCCGCCTGCTCACACTCCACATCCTCCAAGGCCAGCATCACGTTCATTCTTTCAGGAAACATGCCACAGCCCTGGCCGATGTCGCTCAGGGGGCGGAGCATCAGCCTACACGCCAAAGGGTCCTGGGTTTGACTCCCAGTCAAGGGCAGGTACCTTGGTTACAGGTTCCATCCCCAGCTTCCAGTCGGGTGCATACAGGAGGCAGCCAATCGATGTGTCTCTCTCACATGATGTTTCTCTCTCTCTCTCTCTCTCTCTCTCTCTCTCTCTCTCTCTCGCCTCCCCCCCCCTCCCCCCCCACGCTTTCCACTCTCTCTAATCCGCTGGTAAAGATTAACAAAAACCATGCCATCAAGTTCATGGAGCTGCTGAGCTCTGGGGAGAAAGACAGGGTGTCCCCGCCCCTGCTCCCCTGCAGCACAGGACATTACACCCCTGCGGGGGCAATGAGCAGCCTCCAAGTGCAGCGTGATCTGGGCTGCGTGTTATTAGCTCGGTGATCTCTGTTACGCCTTGCCCCACCCCAATGTTAGAAACTGGGAGGCTGTGACCCCGAGAATCGGAGTGGCCTGCCCAGGATGGAGACCAGGGAGGCGGCACCCGCCCGCCAGAGTTCTATCTGCCCGAACCCTTACTTCTGTGCCCTGAACTTCAAAGGCAGTGTCGGCGCCTCGTCCACCTCGGCGTCCCAGGCCTGCCCAGGGCCTGACGCAGCAGGGACACAGCCCAGCCTGCTGACCCGGTGGTTTCTGGTCCAGGAATAGACAACACTGCTCCTCCCAGCTCGGGAGCAGCATCTGCAGCCTCAGCACCTCCCTCCCCAGCTTGATGCAGCCCACGGAGCTGGCGGCCCGGCCCGGCATCGCCGTCTGTCTGGCTGGCTTCCTCTCTGAAACCCGACAGACTCCCTCCGGGCCCCAGGAAACTGCCCTGCACTGCTGCTGGTAGGAAGCAACCTCTTTCCAAAGCACCCTTGGAAGTGGGGGGTCTCTAAATCAGCTCCCCCCGCTGTGGCAGGATGAAGAGGGCAGGTGTGATGTCTACATCAGGGGTCCTCAAACTTCTTAAACAGGGGGCCAGTTCTCTGTCCCTCAGACCATTGGAGGGCCGGACTATAGTTTAAAAAAAACAACTATGAACAAATTCCTATGCACACTGCACATATCTTATTTTGAAGTAAAAAAACAAAACGGCAAAAACACCCGCATGTGGCCCGCGGGCCGTAGTTTGAGGACGCCTGGTCTACATCCAAGCTCCTCCACTTTAACAAGGCAGTTGCCCCGCCCCCTCTGGCCAGCTCTGAAGAGGGATGCTTACACAGCACATCTCCTCAGGGTGCTGCTGTGGGAAGGGGAGCAGGTAACCTGGTGCTGGCGCAGGACAGACAGCACTAAACGCTCGCCGAGGGTGTGATGACCCACGTGGTAACCACTGTGTGCCCAGCACGGGGCCTGATACACTGTACACCACTTAGGGAGAGAAGAGGGAGGAGAGGGGAGGCGGAAGAGAGAGAAAGAGAGAGAGCGGGAGGCAAGAAAGAAAGGGGGAAGGAGAGGAAGGAAGGAAGGAAGGAAGGAAGGAAGGAAGGAAGGAAGGAAGGAAGGAAGGAAGGAAGGAAGGAAGGAAGGAAAGGAGGGAGGGAGGGAGGGAGGGAGGGAGGGAGGGAGGGAGGGAGGGAGGAAGGAAGGAAATGAATCAACCAGGAGGAAAAGGGCTAACCACAGACGGGGCTCTAAATGGGAGCAGAAGGCCACATCTGTCCGCGTCTGGATGCTGCGGGGCTGGGAAGTCATGGACTGAAGCGCCGTTTCTCACGCTCGGTCTGGCGTCCTCCTGCCCGCAATCTCCCAGGTGCTGGTGAGAATGCAGATGCCTGGGTCCCGCCCAGACCGGACCACAGGCAGCGTCCGGTGTGGGCCTGGCGGTCGGAGCTTCCACACGCAAATGTTTCTGCACAGCAGCGTCGGGGAGCTGCCGCTGGGCCGGCTTGTGGCCACGGAAAGTCGGCTCCCAGAGTAGTTCTGTTCACTGCGGGGGCCCCCAGGGCCCGGAACGGCGGCGCCTGGCAGCAGCAGGTGCTAGAGAGCATCTGGAGACTGAACGAGCCCGTCCACTGACCACCTGTTCCGTTAGT
Source organism: Ia io (assembly GCA_025583905.1). Classification (NCBI taxonomy): domain Eukaryota; kingdom Metazoa; phylum Chordata; class Mammalia; order Chiroptera; family Vespertilionidae; genus Ia; species Ia io. The sequence goes on along the minus strand of JAJQQW010000002.1, from coordinate 3,126,811 downwards.
GCATCTGAAGACCCACCGGTCTGCGTGCTTTGGGGCGAGGGGACAGTGAACACCGCCCACCCCCTGTGCTCAGCACGGAGCCAGCCCTTGGACGTGGCCACCAACAAGTCAGCATGTGTGCATCCGCCCATCGCCACCCTGAGTCCCAGGCACACACTTTCCACTTTTTAACATTTCTGAAACCGCGGGGTCGTTTCCAGCCTAACCCTGCCACCATCTACTCAGGGTGTTAGCTTTCTCTCTCTAGCAGTACAAGCACAATGATGGGTCTCACGATTGACGGCAACCTCCTCAGATTTAATAAAATACTGTAACTAGCCCGGCCGGCGTGGCCCAGTGGTTGAGCGTTGACTTATGAATCAGGAAGTCACGGCTCAATTCCCGGTCAGGGCACGTGCCTGCGTTGCAGGCTCAGTCCCCAGTGTGAGGCCTGCAGGAGGCAGCCCATCAGTGATTCTGTCTCATCATTGATGTTTCTATCTCTCCCTCTCCCTCTCCGACATCAATAAAAATATTTTTTTTTAAATACGGTAACTAAGTTCATCATTCTGATAAAAATGTTAGAGTCCGATGCCGACACAGCAAGCAGATGGCTGTGCATTCCCTTTTTCGTGATTGGCAAAAATCAGCCCAATGCCATCTGCTGCGAGCTTTCGGCTTCACCCCAGCAGGCTGGTCACACAAGGCTCTGCTGCTGACATGCAAAACCAGCCAGCGCCTGACGCAGACCCAGCGCCTGACCCAGACCCAGCGCCCGATGCAAACCCAGCGCCCGATGCCCAATGCAAAGTGGGCGCCCGACGCAAGGCCAGCACCCGACGCAGACCCAGCGCCCGACGCAAAGCCAGCGCCCAATGCAAACCCAGAGCCCAATGCAAACCCAGCGCCCGACGCAAAGCCAGCGCCCAATGCAGACCCAGTGCCCGACGCAGACCCAGCACCCGATGCAAACCCAGCGCCCGATGCAAACCCAGCGCCCGATGCCCAATGCAAAGCCGGCACCCGACGCAAAGCCAGTGCCCAATGCAAAGCTGGCGCCCGACACAAATGGCCGGCGCTCCCGTCTTCACCCGGGAAGCTTCTGGCAGCAGCAGCTGGAAGGTTTCTCTACATCTTCCCTGGAGGCCACGGGCTGGGCTGGATGGCGGTTCTGGGCCAGACGGGGTGACACCCCAGCCCCACGGCCACTGGATGTCCACCCTGGCATGTGGTCTGTCCAGGACAGCTGCCGGCTGCTCTGCTGGCAGGACTGCGGACAGATAACACCCAGTACACGGTGTGTCCACACGTCCCGGCTTCCCCAGGCGTGTCCCTGCTTCCCGCCAGTGACCACAGCGCAGACCGAAGCACTGAGGCCAGGAACCTGCCAGCGCAGGGATGGCAGTGGGGGTGCAGCCCGCCCCGCAGCCAGGTGGGAATCTCAGAGAAGGCATCACATGATGAAGACGGGCACCGGGGTTGCGGCTGCCCCGGCACAGGGTGTGGCTGGAGGAGGGGGCCTGCGACCGTCTGTCAGTAAATAAAGGTTTGGGTTGGCAGCCATGGGTGGGATTGGATTAAGCAGGAAGAAGGGATGCAGACATTCCAGAGGGCTGGGGTGGGGGGCCATCCCACAGGGTCTTGTGGGATCCTCCAGACAGTAGCTGCCATCCTCAGGCAGGAAATCCATCTTCTTCGTTTAGGAAAGAAAATCTGGTTTGACAACTTCAAGCTGGAAGTTTATGTCTCTCTCCTTAGGGATAAAAATTGGGCTGCTCAACAGATCAATGAGACGGAAGAGGAAGTTCAAACACCGAGGACGGACACAGGAAGTCCACACCTGGGTGGGGGTGCAGCAGCTGACCCACTGTGTGCAGCAGCTGACCCACTGTGTGCAGCAGCTGTCAGAAACCAATGACAGGATGCCCACCTGGATCCTCACAGCAGAACACCTCTCAGGTGGGTTACAACATGAAATAAACAGAGAAACCACCAAGCAAGAACATCTCCAAGAACCAACATTAAAGGGGGCAGAAAGTCTGAGCATCCACACAAGGCACCCACGGCAAACCTCCGTGGAGGAAAACACCACAGAGCAAACACGTCACCCCACCAGGTGGGAGGTCATTGTCACCTGTCACAAATAAGACTGCTGTAAGCAACACGCCAACAGAAACATTAGTCTACGTAGTGAAGAAGCAATTCTCCCAAAAAAGAAACCGCACGTGGCCGTACACAGACAAGATGCTCAGCCCCCCCATAACCAAGGGAACGCGGACTGGGAGGAGGATCCTCACTCATCTCATCGGCAAAGGTTTTCGATATCCGCGGTTGGCAGGGTCTGGGAACTGCTATTCTCATTTGCTCTTGGTGGGTGCACACGGGCACAGCCTTTCTGGAATGCCAGTTGGCAACTCCTGTGCCGTTTGTAACTGGGGGTCACTTTTGCTCAATAGCCTCACTTCAAGGGTCTCCCCCCAGGGAGTGATCGGACGAGGAGCTAACCACACAGATGGAGTGGCCAGGGGCTGGATCAGCAAAGCGTGGCACAGCCACACCTGGAGGCCGGGGAAGACTCATCACAGCGGCCGGGTGTGGAAAGAGAGTCCCAGTGTGACCCCCATGTCTGGCATCACAGCCCCGATGGAGCTACTTCCACCTCCCGGCGGGCAGGAGGCTGTGTGAATAGAGGGAATTCTTAGAAAGAGAAGGAGCGATGTTCCCACCCAGGAGGGAGGCCAGGGGAGGTGAATGGAGGCCACGGGGGGTGAAGGGAGGCCAGGGGAGGTGAAGGGAGGCCAGGGGGAGAGGAGATGGTGGAGACATGGAGGGTGGGTTTGGGCCAAGAGAGTGGCGAGGGAGGAGGGACTGGGTGGAGAGAGACACCTGGGAGGGTGGTCACCACGTGCAGTGGGAAACACACGGCGGGATGGTGGGTGTCCACGGGGCTGGGCAGGGCTAAGCGCCAACAAGCAAGCGCCCCGTCCTCCACACCAGCAGTGACCCACTCCTGGGTGAACCCGGAAGGCAGCCCCATTGATAACGGAACCCAGAGGAGCTGGGAGTGAGCGCAGAGCTCAGGAGCGCGCAGAGCACGGTGTTTCTGGATTGAGGCCACAGAAGAGCACCCAACTGAGAACCAGGGAGGACCGGTCTCCCACCCGCATCCCACATCCCCTTGGCCCTGGATCCCTCCCCTGTCCCCCACTCACCTCTCCTGTCCCCCACTCACCTCCCCTGTCCCCACTCACCTCCCCTGTCCCCCACTCACCTCCCCTGGCCTCCACTCACCTCCCCTGGCCTCCAATCACCTCCCCTGGCCTCCACTCACCTCCCCTGGCCTCCACTCACCTCCCCTGTCCCCCACTCACCTCCCATCCCCCACTCACCTCCCCTGTCCCCCACTCACCTCCCCTGCCCCCCACTCACCTCCCCTGCCCCCCACTCACCTCCCCTGCCCCCCACTCACCTCCCCTGTCCTCCACGCTGCCAGATGGAGCCTGCATTGTGTAGCCTTATTTGACCATTAGGAGGAAGGAGTCAGGATCCCAGACAGATAAAGGCCCAGGCCACGCCCACCTTTAAACCCTGAGCGGCTCCAGCCCTGGCCTGTGCTTCCCCCAGTGAACCCCAAGAACCTGGGGAGAAGAGAGGACACAGCCCTGACCCAGCCCTGGGGTACCTCATGGCCACCCCATCTGCCCAACCCACATGGGGCATTAGTGCCAGGCCCTAGGGTGGGGTGGCCATGTTCCCCAGAGTGGCCTTCTGTCCCCAGGCACACTGAGGACTCTCCTCCCAGAGGTTAGGAGGAGTTGTAAGAACAACAAGTTCTCTCTGGCCCTGGCTGGTTTGGCTCAGTGGATAGAGCATGGGCCTGCGGACTGAAAAGTCCCAGGTTCAATTCCAGTCAAGGTCACAAGCCTAGGTTGCGGGCTCGATCCCCAGTTGGAGGTGTGCAGGAGGCAGCCGATCAATGATTCTCTCTCATCATTGATGTTTCTATCTCTCTCTCCCTTTCTCTTCCTCTCTGAAATCAATAAAAATATATTTTAAAAAAAAAAAAGTTCTCTCTTACTTGCCGGACTCCACTCATGTGGCCTCCTCACCCAGGACGCCTCCCCTGCCCATCCATTCACTCCACAAACTGCCTGTGCATCTCCCGGCTCACAGCTCCAGTGTGGACGGTGACCAGAAACAGCTGCTGCCCTTGCGTTACCCCAGACCTGGCAGGGCAGACGGCTTGTAATCAGATGACTGCAATGGAGTGAGGTCAGCGCTTAGAGCTCGGGAGGCTTCCTGGAGGAGGTGACCCCCCCAAGCTGAGAACGAGGAGGCTAACCGGTTAACAAAGGGTAAGACACCAAGCCCTACTAGCTATCTACTTGTTTTGATGTGTTCCCATGAGCACAGGAAACAGTTAGGAGGCTCCACCTACCACTGGTGACCCTCCAGGGTCTGGAGAAGAAGAGGGGCTATTATTTCTTTACTAGAGGCCCGGTGCACAAAATTCATGCATAGGAGGGTGGGGGTGTCCCTCAGCCCAGCCTGCACCCTCTCCAATCTGGGACCTCTCGAGGGATGTCCAACTGGGATCGGGCCTAAACGGGCAGTCGGATATCCCTCTCACAATCCAGGGCTGCTGGCTCCCAACCCCTCACCTGCCTGCCTTCCTGATTGCCCCTAACCGCTTCTGCCTGCCAGCCTGATCACCCCCTAACCACTCCCCTGCCAGCCTGATTGACGCCTAACTGCCCTCCCCTGCAGACCTGGTTGCCCCCAACTGCCCTCCCCTGCAGGCCTGGTCACCCCCAACTGCCCTCCCCTGCTGGCCCGGTTGCCCCTAACTGCCCTCCCTTGACAGCCTGGTCACCCCTAACTGCCCTCCCTTGCCAGCCTGGTCACCCCTAACTGCCCTCCCCTGCCAGCCTGGTCACCCCCAACTGCCCTCCCCTGCAGGCCTGGTCACCCCCAACTGCCCTCCCCTGCTGGCCCAGTTGCCCCTAACTGCCCTCCCTTGCCAGCCTGGTCGCCCCTAACTGCCCTCCCCTGCAGGCCTGGTTGCCCCCAACTGCCCTCCCCTGCAGGCCTGGTCACCACCAACTGCCCTCCCCTGCAGGCCTGGTCGCTCCCAACTGCCCTCCCCTGCTGGCCTGGTCACCCCTAACTGCCCTCCCTTTCAGGCCTGGTCCCTCCCAACTGCCCTCCCCTGCCGGCCATCTTGTGGTGGCCATCTTGTGTCCACATGGGGGTGGCCATCTTTGAACACATGGGGGCGGCCATCTTGTGTGTTGGAGAGGTGGTCAATTTGCATATTACTCCTTTATTAGATAGGATTCTCTCCTCTGTTTGAGTAACAACAAATACTAATACTACTTGGGCAATTTTAGGAGACAATAAAACGTCAAGGAAAATGTGAGGGAAGGAGAAATAAACACTGGAAGGCAAGTTGGTCCATAAGCAAAGAGTCTGAAACTACTGATTCCTCTACAGAGGGAGGAATAACTTTTGCCAAAGCCTCTGCTCTGTTTCAAAACTGCCCCCGAGAGGTTGCTCAGGGCTGAGCTGGGGTGAGCAGTTCTCCCCGCCTTGAGGTGACCGAGACGTGGCAGGGCCGGAGACCACAGGCCCCCCGGGTGGCCGACCGAGGCCGCCGCCCCCACCTGGAGCACCCTTACAAACCTGTCATTGTGCCAAGTTTCAAAACCACACAAAGCCCCACAGACAGGACAAGGACCTCCTCACGCCTTTATCCAGGCTCACACTCGTCCACCTCTCCCACCTCTGTCTTGTCCCGCTGGGAGCGGGACTCCTGTCCGCAGGTCTGTCTTCATGAAGCATCTGAGAGCCATTGCTCTCAGACAACATGCTATCTCACCCGAAATGCCGTGACTTTCCTCTCTTCAGACCAAGGATGTTATGAAGGAAGTCACCACACAGTGATCAGAAGCGGGAAACGTGGTCACTGACACGTTTCACATTCCAACGTCACCGGTTATCGCTAGAAGGCCCCTGCGGCAAAAGGATTCTTTTCCTTGCCCCAGACCTAAGCGGGACTCAGAGCACGGATTACAGAACGGCTGGATGCGGGATGCGGCCACGTCTCTGTCGGTGGGACTCTGAACCACAAACTTTCCCAGAAGAATCCAGTGGGAAAGGAGAGATAATGACAATGAAGAAAAGAAGCATCGTGGGAGAAAGAATGGCTTCTGAACAGTCACAGGGTGGGCCAGCTGGAAGGGACTCTGGGCACAGCCGTGAGGGTTAGAGTCCCCAGCCCTGACCCTTGGCTTCGTGTCTAAAGGACACAAGCCACACACCTGACAGTGGGGACCCCGTCCTTGGGAGCCGGCAGGCCATGATGCAGAAGAGCGGGGACCTGGGCTCACACCTCTCAGCCTGCTCAGTCCCTCTGGGGGGTCACACAGCCTCTGTGGGCCTGTTTCCCTGCCTGCACGTCCCGTGGAGCAGGTATGGGTGCTCCTGACCTCCCCGAAGGCTCTCCAAAAGGGCTCTGGGAGCGGGAAGCCCCCACACCTGGCCCACACCCTCATCACCGATCTGGTCCTGGGCACTGCCAACTAGACCATGACACCCAGCTCCTGCTCAACGCTGGCTGAGACCGGCTTCTTCTGTCGCCCCACCACCACCACCACCACCACCACATGTCCCCCACTGGCCACTTCCTCACCCTCTGCCCCACCCCATGCAGCTCCACCCGCCCCCTCGTCCACAGCCACCCTGACCCACGGTCCCTTCATCCTGAGACTCCCACTGCCCTCGGGGTGAAAACAAACTCCTTGCCTGGAGAAGGCCCTTCCCAGCTGTTCCTCCCCTCCCCACCCCTCCCCATGGATCCCTCACTCTTCTCGCCCGCCAAGCCAACCCACATCAGAGAGCAGCACCCTGACAGGCGGGTGGCATTCTCTGAGGGACTGCTGAGGCCATGGGGGCTCAGAGAGGTCGAGGAACTGGCCCGAGGTCACACAGCTCAGGAACGATGGAACCAGGGCACAAATAGGTGCGTTCTGAAACAGGCCCCTCATTCCACAGGAAAAGTAAAATGTTCGGCGGCACACGCTCTCCGCGGCTCTGTCTCCGGGCGGGATGGAAGGGACACTGGAACAGCAGTGCGCAGGGCGGTGGGGAGACAAACGAATACTGTTCCTTTTTCCTCTTTGCAGCACTTCCCTGCACTTTGTACAGTTTTATGCTCACAGTGGGCAATAATGTCCAGAAATCGGTGGGCCCTAAGTGAAGAGTCCTGGAGCACCTCCCTGTCAGTCCCGCGGACACGCCGTACAGGTGATGAGCCCGGGGCCTGAGCCGCCGGACAGGTGATGAGACCGGGGCCTGAGCCGCCGGACAGGTGATGAGACCGGGGCCTGACCCGCCGGACAGGTGATGAGACCGGGGCCTGACCCGCCGGACAGGTGATGGGACCGGGGCCTGACCCGCCGTACAGGTGATGAGACCGGGGCCTGACCCGCCGTACAGGTGATGAGACCGGGGCCTGACCCGCCGGACAGGTGATGAGACCGGGGCCTGACCGCGGAGGACTCCCAGGTGGCGGCGCCGGCAGGATTTCCCTCCTGCTCTGCCCAGGCAGATGGACGCGGCTGGACCACCTGCCCGCACCTGTGGCTGCTGCCAACCCTCGGCCATCTGCACCTGGAAAAGGCTTCGGACTTGGGCTCAGACTTCTGTTCCCAATGAAGGTAACAGCTGCCTCCTGCCATCCCTTCAGGAGGTTGTAAGAGCGAACGTGTTTATTCAATGATCATATTGAATCCCATCAAGACCCGTGTCCTCTCCGAACCTCAGTTTCCTCATCCGTGTGAGATAATAATGCTGACGTTACCCGCGTGTCTGTACCCAAAACGCCTCACAGAGGACGAGGTGCCCTGCTCAGTACACACCGTGGTGAGGAGAATGACCACGCACTGAGGACCAGTTCGTGCCAGATGCTCTCCTAGGCAGCATGAGGATGCAGCGATGAGCAAGCACAGTGCTGCCCTGGCGAGCCTGGAGGTCTAGTGGGAGAGAGGAAAGAACCAAAAATCCCTCAAGCGCTTGAACTTGACCTTAAGCACAGCAGGGAGCCATGGTGAGGTTTATGCCTGGGAGGAAAAGGTCAGACACCTGTGCACTGCAGACCAGCTGCTCAGGATCCACACGGAGGGCTACCTGGAGGAGGCCCCCAGAGGCACGGACAGCCCTGAGGCTGCACCCTCATGTGGCGAGGGCTGAAGAGGCCTCGGGTGAGCCAGGGATATGAACAGGGCACAGGGAAGAATTCCTAAAGCTCGCGTTACTGTACATTTTAATCTATTTTCAATCTCTCCACTCATTTACCAAGTTCCTCACCACTCCTACCCACCACTCAGAACGGGGCCAAGATCACCTTCAGGTGCAGGTCGGCCTCTCAGCCCACCACTGACCAGGGCTGGGAGATAACACCGCCCTGCTTGCAGGTGCGGAAGCGGAGGCTCCACTGAGCATGCAGAAGACGGGGGACACGAACCCAGATGTCAGGCCCAGGGCTTGCTTCGCCGTGTCCCCCAATAAGCGAACATCCTGGCAGCATTGATAGCCTGGTGGCCAGAAAGAGCTGAAGTCTTTCTAAGTGGCAGGCCGGGCACAGCCCTGGTCATGACCAGTGACCCCTGCCTGGCCACCCACTGCATCCTGAAACCACAGAGGGGCCCTGGGGAGGGAGAGGTGTTGGTAGTCAGACCAGGCTTCCCACTGGGAGAAATATTTAGCAAACATCAACACTGAGAAGGAGGGAGCTCCAGACTTGGAAGCGACATCAAGCAAGGCCATCGGGCCCCACCTCCCCACTGTACAGACGGACACGGAGCCCAGAGACGGTGTGTCTAGGCCAGTGGTCGGCAAACCGCGGCTCGCGAGCCACATGCGGCTCTTTGGCCCCTTGAGTGTTCTAACGCCACTTCTTCAAAATAGACTCGCCCAGGCCGAAAACCGACTCCTGCGCATGGGCCACGAAGTTTCAATCGCACTGTACGTGCGCGCCCGCACGTGGTATTTTTTGGACGAGCCACACTCAAGGGGCCAAAGAGCCGCATGTGGCTCACGAGCCGCGGTTTGCCGGCCACTGCTCTAGTCCCGTGGTTGGCAAACTGCAGCTCGCGAGCCACATACGGCTCTTTGGCCCCTTGAGTGTGGCTCTTCCACAAAATACCACGGCCTGGGCGAGTCTCTTTTGAAGAAGTGGCGTTAGAAGAAGCTTAAGTTTAAAAAAATGTGGCTCTCCAAAGACACGTCAGTTGTTGTGCTGTTGATACTTGGCTCTGCGGACTAAGGAGTTTGCCGACCACTGGGCTAGTCCAAACGCACACAGGGGGGCGGGATGCGAACCCAGCCTCTCCCCTCCCAGTCCTGCACTCTTCTTACCCTGGCTTCACACTCGGCCTAGTGAAGGTTTGTAAGCCATGCCACCCCCTGCTCCAGGAAGCCCTCCAGGATTGCCACATCTCCTATCCCTGAAGGCCGGGCCTCCCCAAAAAGCCCGGACTTCGGTGTCGGGCAGACCCAGGGTGGGGTCCTGGCTCCATCCCTTCCTGCCTGTGCGCCCCACATCAGGTCATGTCCCCCGAGAACGGCCACACCAGAAAGCCTGTGTTCCCCTACACATCAGAGCAGCCCCCGGGCTCCCCTCCGGGGCCGCTAACCTACATCTCCCGCTTCGCTGGCCCCGCGCCGCTCACCACACCCAACGCCTGCTTCCGGCCCCGCCCCCAGGGCGGAGACTCTGCTGCGAAGCAAGCTGACCCAAGGGGCCAAGGTCGTGGGTTCCATCCCCACGGGCACCGACGGGACTCACGTGGAACCACAGGCCCAGGTGTCTCGCCCTCTCCCCAAAGATCGGCCCGTAGGACGAGGGCCTGGCTACAAAGCGGGTGCGGGATGACCCCAGTAATTTACGGAATTGGCGTGTATGTCCGGGGGGAACAGAACAAACGACCAGATGCTTTTCGAACACTGTTTGCTTTTTTTATGGAATTAAATCTTGTCCGGCAGTCCACACGAAGGAATGAAGGGCGCACCCCCCACACCTTAGCCTCCTATGCTACCTTCGCTGAGCCGCCTGTCCGCCCTCCCCCTAAAGCCCCGGTGTGGGTGGGAAGAGGCAGGCTCGCCCGAGGCTCCACGAGGCACTAACTCTGACTGTTAGAAAACTGTGTGACCCCCCGGCCTCCGGCTCCTGTCTTCTTTGTGGTGGCTGAGAATCCCAGAGAGGAACCTAAAGAAGCTGGGGGGGGGCATCGGGGAGGGGAGGGCGTCGGGGGCACTCCCTCAACTGCACAGCTGAGGGTCAGATTGGATGGAATAGGATGGAAGGCTGAGCCTGCGATGGGGGAGGTGCTGGCTGGGCTGCCTGGGGGAGCCTTCCCATCCTCACTGCCTCCGCCTTGGCCTTCCGGAAAGCCTGGTGGGGACCATCAGTAACACATCACTGCAAAGCCACAAACCCACAGGAGACGGGCCTCAGGTTCTCAGACACAGCGCCTCTGCTACGGGGGCCCTGCCCCTCCGCCCGGCACAGAACGGGTGGCCCTGGCCCTCCGTCCGGCACAGAACGGGTAGCCCTGCCCCTCCGCCCGGCACAGAACGGGTGGCCCTGCCCCTCCGCCCGGCATAAAACGGGTGGCCCTGCCCCTCCACCCGGCATAGAACGGGTGGCCCTGCCCCTCTGCCAGGCATAGAACGGGTGGCGCTGCCCCTCTGCCAGGCATAGAACGGGTGGCCCAGGGCGTGGCCCTGAGTCAGACCGCACGGGTCCCTCAGGGTATCCCTCCTGCCCTGAGACCCTAAAAGCACCAGCTAACTGAGAGCTGCTATTTTTAAGAGCCTGTTCCATGCCAGGCAGAGTGCTTGGCATGCCCATCTCAGTCCACCCTCCAAACCTCCTTGTAAAACAGCCTACAGTATTATCCCATTTGACAGGTAAGGAAACGGAGGCTCAAGAGGTGCAGTCACTCCCCAGGGTTTGCAGCTTGTAAGTGGCAGGCAGGCTCAAACCCGGGACTGTTTGACTCGAAGGCCACGCCCCAGCTGCCCCAAGAATTGTGTCGGTTTTGTTTTCTAGCCTCAGGACCCAGCACCATGCCTGGCGTGCTCTTAGGAGGCTCCCAAGAACATTTATTTTATTTTTTAAATATATTTTTATTGATTTCAGAGAGGAGGGAGAAGGAGAGATAGAAACATCCATGATGAGAGAGAACCATTGACCGGCTGCCTCCTGCACGCCCCACACTGGGGATCGAGCCCACAACCCGGGCCTGTGCCCTGACCAGGAATACAACCGTGACCTCCTGGTTCACAGGTCGACGCTCAACCACTGAGCCACACCGGCCGGGCCCAAGGACACTTTCAGGAACACACAGCCAGGCTCCTCCCGCACACCAGACCATCGCCCTCCAAGAACAACCGATACTGACCGCAAGTTAAACACCACTGAGCTCGCCCCAGCTCTTCCATCAAACAGGAGTTTCATGAAAAGGTCCGCTCACGCACACAGTGTCTGATAAAAACTGCCAGCATATTCAGAACCCACTTCGCGGAACTCTCACCCAACAGAGGAAGGAGGTGTTTTTATCAGCCTCTGAGGACATGAGCAAACTTCCTTTGGAACGGGGGGTGCATGTGAGGTTCCGCTTTTATTCAGCCGCTCACTGTAAACCTCACCAGGTGCTGAGCAGGAGGGAAGCTCTGAGCGGGGGAGCGATGGGAACCAATACCTGTGCTGCAAGAAAAAGCAAGCACCATAATAAGAAATACAATAAAAGGACTAAAAAATAAACATAAAATGGAAAGCCACATGGCAGCACCCGCCCCCTCAGACAGACTCCAATACAGCCCCACCAGCACGCAGCAGCAGTAACAGCAGGCCTGCTCGCGCAGCTGCCCGTGCCAGGAATTGTCCCATATTATCGATTATGCCCCCATCCTGTGACAGGGGTGTTAGTAATACCCCATTTCAGTGTCCCAGCAGGAAGGGAGGAGGACCTTGACCAAGGTGACCCAGCTCGCAAGCAGAGGGCCCAGCTCGTGTCACGTTCTTATCTGTTCTGCCACACGGCTGCCAGGTGCCAGGAGCCACGCTAGGCCGAGGACAGAGCCCAGGAGTGACCGAAGCGCGGCCTCACGCGAGGAAAGGCCAGACCGCTGCGTTTGCTGTGCAGATCAGCCCAGGCGTCCTGCGTCCCCGGGGTGGGCGCCGCCTGCCACCCTCCAGGCCGCCGGAAGGCACCAGGTCTCTGCACGAGGCCCTGCAGACGCATGCACTGTGCTCCTTGTTCCACAGGGACAGAGTTCAGCGGAGAGCAGGTACGGGACTTGCTCAAGTCCCCACTGAATTGCAAAGCCTTTGCTCTCAGGTGCTGGCCCTTGCTCGGCGTGGCGTGGTGTGCCAGGGCCCCTTAAGAAGCCCCAGAAAGGGCCGCAGCCATGGTTTCTGTCCCAGCTCTGCCGGAAGGTGTCACACCATCACACCACCGAGACTCAGCTGCATGGCTGGTGACGTTCGAGCAAAGAGCCACTTGTCTTGTGGCCCCCACAGCCTTTCTACACCGCCCTCCACGTGGCTTGATGAGGCCGGGCGCACCCTCCTCCTCAGACGCCTGCTCTGTGCCCGCTGTGTGCACAGGGTGGGGGCAGGGGACACAGAGCTCATGTGTGTCCTGGCTTCTCTAAAGAAAATGACTCCAGAGCTGGGGCGGGGGGGAAGTGTGGGGTGGCATTAGCGTGGGACAAGTAGGGAGAGACTAGGGCAGGCCCAGCCTCCCTCCATGCCCCTCCATGTCAGCCTTCTGATGTTTTCTGTTGCGGTTAATCCTCACCCGATGATTTTTTTAGAGAGAGTGAAAGGGAGGGGGAGAGACCGAGAGAGAGAAACATCGATGAAATAGAGAGACGCATCGATTGGTTACCTCCCGAACATGCCATGACAGGGGCCAGGGATCGAGCCTGCAACCAAGGAACATGGCTTTGACCGGAATCAAACCCAAGACCCTTCGGTCCAACACTATCCAGCGAATCCAACTGGCGAAGGCTGCCTTCCCGATGTCCTTGGTGGTGTCGTCTATAGGTGCCTGTTCGGTCTGGCCAGTTTATGGTGCTGGTCACGTCTTCCATTTCCTTGTTGAACTTGCGTCTCGTGCTCTACCCGTTATTGAAAGTGGGGTACGGAAGCATCCAACTACTGTTGTTGAATTACCGACGTCTCGGCCAGTCCCTTCGTGGATTTCGGGGCTCTGTTGTTAGATGCATATAGGCTTACAGAATGCGATAAAATGTCTCCCTCTATCTTTTTATTTTAACTCTATCTCGAATGACATCAGCCCAGTCACTCCCACTTTCTTGTGGCTGCTCTTTGGTGATGTAACTTTTTCCATCCTTTTGCTTTCAGTCTATTTGTATCTTTGGATCTAAAGAGGTCTGTCTCCTGTAGGCGGCACACGGCTAGAACATTTTTAACCTGTTCTGACAATATCCGTCTTTAGATTGGATTGCATGGTGGCGTCAGGAAGTTAAGACTCACTTGACTCCAAGCAGCAGCAAAGGTTATTTATTGAGCACCTACTGCATGCCAGTACAAGGTTCCTGCCCCACGGCTTTCATTCTAGCTCACGGGGACAGTGGAGTGGCCATAAGCAAGGAAGCAAACCTATTTCGGAAGAAGACAGAGTGCCCAAATGGAGAATACCCATGGAGGGAGGCGGGCGTCCACAGGACCGGCGGGAAGACCTGTCCGCGGAGGGGCATTTCAGCTGCGACGTGAAGGATGAAGAAGCGGCTCTGGCCGGGGCAGGGGAGGCGTGCCAGACGACAGGCAGCAAACACACACTGCAAGCAGGAGGGTCCAGCATGTCCCAGGAGCCAGGGAAGGGCAGCCAGGCTCCCAGCGCATGCCAGCTGCCTCTCTGGGCCGCTCAGCAGGCCCTGTGCCCTCCTCCTGCCTCGAGGCGCTCCCAGGCTCTTGGTGGGAAACGAGAAGCCGGCAACCCATTCTGCAGATGTGGAGGGCAAGGCGGGAGCTGCGGCGGAAGGGCCGCACGAGCGAGCTGCGGGAAGTGGGGGTGGGAGCCCCAGAACAAACCCCACAGCCAAAGTCCCGGAAAGAGAGTTTAACACTTGGCGTTTTGCTCCAAACACTGTGCACACCAATCAGCCAAAAGGTGGAAACAGCCAAACAGCTATCACAGACAGGAAATGCAGAGAGCCACACAGTGGGGTGTTCCGGCCACGGAAAGGTCTGGCGGGTGAACGTGCTGCAACGTGGGCGAAACGGGAGGGCATTGCGCTGAGGGAGCCGGAGCCGTCAGAGGCCCGCACAGCAGGAGGCTGCATTCAGATGAAAGGCTGAGCAGGGAGCGCCAGAACTGATGGCAGTCGCTGGCCAGGGGCTGAGGGGAGGGTGCAGAGTGACTGCTTAATGGGCGTGCAGGGATGGAAAGAACTCGACAGAAGCGGCAGTTGCACAGCAGAGCGAGTGTACTAATGCCACTGGTGGTCCACTTTAAAGCGGGTAACCCTGTGTTGTGTGAATCCCACCCCCATTTTTTTAAAAAGACTGATTCCCACAGCAGAGGCAGGCCGTGGCCCTGTTCCATAAACCCCCACGTCCAGTAAGCGGGCAGGGGGCGGCGGGCAGCCTGGAGAAGCAGCGGGTGACGTGGGGAGAGAGGAAGGCGGAGAGTCCAAGTGTAAAGACGCGGAAAGCTACTGGCGCCTCTCCCGACGCCACCATCCCCGGCCAGCCTGTCCTCACAGACACAGGACACCCCTCAGTGGCGCGGCCACCCCTCCACCCTGAGCGAGGGGCAGGGGCCAGCCCGGGGCTCCTGATCAAAATGCAGCCAAAGTGAAGGCACGGGCCACGGGCCGGCCAGCACGTCCCCTGACCTGGCACGGACAAGGCCATTCCTGCCACAATGGGCAGCCTCGGCAGTCCTGGCACGGCCGCTCACAGAACCTCCTTTCATTCCCCAAAGTGGCCCTCCAGCCAAGTCCGGGCCCCGGGGGAGCGGACGGCAGGGCGCCGGCATCCACAGCCTCTGGGTCCTCCGAGGCCCCACCAGGCTTTAGGGAGCAGGTGGGTCCCGAGGACGCTTCCAGGACACGTAGAGGCGGAGAGCGTGTCGCCCATCGCTAAGGATTAGTCACATTAACACAGCACATCTGAAGAAAGGATAAGGGGACGCCACGGGCCACATGGCAGGACAGACTGACCTGACGCCGAATAAGGGTGGCTGCTCTAGCCGTCACCTCCACCCCTCGTTCCCCCCTCACAGGCACGACCTGCAGGTGGGCGCGGGTTAACCCCCATTCACAGACGGGACACTGCGTCGTGGAGGGATGCGAGGGGCAGTCGCTTCGGTCACGAGCTGAGGTGGCAAATGGCAGAGCCAACATTCAAACCCCAGGCGCCCTCAAAGCCCCCTGGGCTGGGCTGCACTGGGCTGGGCGCTGGCGTCTGCTTTTTCCTACAAAACTCCCTCAAGGCCGCGTGCGGACATGGCCGCCAGCCCGCGTGCCAGTTCCGGTGCCGGAGAAGTCCTGGAGGTGGAGGTGGGGATGGTGTGCAACATCGTGAGCACACGTAACGCCACTGAACTAGACACGTACACGTGGGGAACATGTCACCCATCACTAAATATCGGCATATACTTAACACAAGGTATCTTAAGAAAGGGTCGCGATCCAGGCCATGAAGGAATTGTCACCAAATTTTTTAGATATCATACAGTCCACCTTCTCTGAACATGGCAAGATTCAATTAGAAGCTAATAAAATACATAGATCCCTTCCACGCCCCCCCTCCCCCAAAAAAATAATACACGGTTCCTTGGGTTCAAATCCCTGCTCCCCACTTACCAGCTCTGTGACCCCAGACAGGTTTCAGAGCCTCTCTGTGCCCGTCTGTGAAATGGGAGGCCCAGGGCATCTCCTCTGGGCGAGTGTCCAGGACTGAATGAAGTCAAACCCAGGACAGACAGACAGACAGACCAGGGGGCAGCCAGACAGTAAATGCTCCTGGCTTCCCAGGTATCTGCCTCAACTGCCCGACCTGCCCATACAACGCAAAAGCAGCCACAGACAGCGGCACAGGAATGGACGGGGCTGTGTGCCAGTCAAGCTTTACTTACAAAAACAGGCGGCGGGCTGATGGGCTTGCCAACCCCTGGCATGCGCCTTGGCACTGAGTAAGTGCTTGGCAAGTGGCGACGGTTCCAATGAGGGAACATGGCATGTATGTCCCTTCGTGGCCCACGAGAGGTACCGTACTTCTCGTTACGGACTGCAAATGCATACAAACACCAAGGGCAAGGGCAGTGTCGCTGACCAGCTGGAGAGCTGTCCCCTGGCCGGGAAAGGCAGGAGCAAAGCAAACCCGGGCTGAAGCCTCCAGAGCCAGAGCGACAACACCCAGGCCCCCTGCTGGCTGCCATGGGCTCCTTTTCTGAGCCTCGAATGACAGCAACACCAGTGGCTACCGGTCCTGCTCGGAGGTGACCGGCTTCTCTCACCAGCACCGAGGAGGCTCCTCTCCTGAGCTCACGCCGCCTGGAGGAAGGCCATCTGAAGGCCATCTCCACGGCAGGGTCCGAGACTGGTGACGCCCACACCCCTCTCCACGGCCACACGCAGCCCCAGCTCGTCAGGTGCTCACATAACCCTCACCCCAGGCCGTGCTGTGCAGTTTAAATGGAACAATTCACAGCAAATGGGGGAGTTTAAGCAATGATAGCTACTTCCCTTAGTGACCATCACAGAAAAAGGAACTGGGCACAGGGAGGTGAAGTGACTCGCCCCAGGTCACACAGCCAGGGGGGTGTGAGCTGGTCCTCGGCGCAGCTCCTCTGGCCCAGCCCTGTTCCTTCGCCGCTCAGCTCCCCGCGCTGCTGGCCACGGCTCATGGGCATGAGTTCCGCTGAGAGATTTCCTAGGAGCGGGGTGGGAGTCCTGGGACCTCCAAACCCCAAACACGGAGCAGGAGAGAAGTCCACACGAACGAGGCATCGGAGGAACTGCTGCGGGGCCGGGGCAGCCTCCCCTCAGTGGACTCTGGGTTAGGGTTCTCTGCGCAAGCCACAGGTGCCCTCGCCAGCCGCCCCGCCCCCCATCTCTCACTCCTTGGATACTTGGCTCATTGGTGTTAGCAAGGCAAGGATGGGGGCCCGGAGCTGGGACGTTTGCGCTGACACAGCTAGAGGAGTCTTTTTGAACCGTTCGTCACACACTCCCTCATAGTGACCACTTATTAAGTGCCTCCTATGCCCAGAGACCACACCTCTGGCCCCACACCAACCGCCCTCCTCATTTGTACAGGAACAGGAGGCTCAGAGAGGCTCATCCTCTTGCCCAACATCACACAGCCATAAGGAACGGGACACAGGTGCGCCCAACTTCTGAAGCCCTGCCGCTGAGCCAGCCACCACAGGGAGTGGCTGAGATCCAGGGGACACTGCGGTCATCCCCAGGGCGGCACCCCATTTTATGTTATTTTTTTAAAATACGTTTTTATTGACTTCAGAGAGGAAGGGAGAGGGAGAGGGAGATGAGAGAGAATCATTGATGGGCTGCCTCCTGCACGCCGCCTACTGGGGATGGAGTCTGAAATCAAACCTGGGACCCTTCAGTCCGCAGGCTGACATTCTATCCACAGAGACAAACCAGCTAGGGCGCGGCACCCCGCTTTCAGTAGAAGACTCGGGAGGGCAGCGCCTGCCCAGTCACAGCTGAGTGAGGGGCCAGCCGGAATGGGAAGCCGGGCAAGCTGGCCCCCGAGCCGACAGGGAGGCAGGTTCCAGAGCTCGAGGAGTTAAACAAATAGCCAGCAAACATGGCTGCTGGCTACCGCCTGCCTTCCGCAGAAGCTATTTCTTCTGCCACTTCTCCCCTGGCCCGGCCCGGCCCACCCCGGGCCCCGAGAGCGGGCCTCCAGCCGGCCTCCCCCCAGGAAGCCTGAGGGCAGCCCCTCCCGCTGCCTCCCCCTCTGTGCGGGTCTCTGTGGCGCTGGCAGTGAGTGCCCTAGTGACTGCCTCCGCGAAGATGGAGCCCCCAGCAAAGCCACCATCTCCCAGACCTCACTGTGCCCCCCGCCTCAGGGGCAAGGTCTGCTGAAGGGAAAAAGACGTAAGTAGTATACGGTGCAGGGGAATCAGGTTCTGAGCGAGCTCAGGTGAGAGAACCGCACACTGTCTGGCAGAGTCGGGAGACACCACAAAGGATAACCTGAGCGCTGGGCCTTGTCGTGTGAGTAGGAGTTCTCCAGACAAGCACGGGAGGGACATTTCTGGGGAAAACCAGCAGGATGTGGGGAAACCTCCGTGTGAGGATGTGTCTGGGGCACACAGAGGTGGGACACAGAGGGGGCACGTGTGGCTGGGACAGCGTGGCGAGCGGGGAGAAGTGGGCCGGGCACGCCAGGCTGGGGGGACTGTGCGGTCCTGGGCAGTGGGAGCCATGGATGGTGGTGACGGAGGGAAATGGCAATGATCTCCTCTGTGGAGCCCACACTCCGCCCCTCCGAGGGGCCTCTGGTGTGAAAAGACTCCAGGTGAGCGTTCCCCCCCCCGCCACGCGGAGCGGCGATGTTCAGCATCAGAGACCACGTGTGCGAGTCTCAACAACAACAAAACTTTGCAACCATCCATACCCTCCACTGAGCTAACCAGACAGTGTCCTCAGAGCAGCAGGTCTCCCGGGAACTGACAATGCCCACCGGGGCAAGCATCCTGATGGGGCATCTGACCACCCCACCCCTTCCCCAAATCTGCCCCCTCCTCATCCATGGAGCTCATGAAAATGCCACACACTTGCCCAGTTCCGGGAGGAAAAGCCAGCTCCTCCACAGCCTCCCCCATACAGTGGGTCACACTGAGTTAGGGGCAAGCCACGCCCTCACACACACCCCCCCCCCCAGTGTGAGGGGCTGAGGTTGTCCAGCCGCACCCCCTCTCCCCCACTTCCTATCTGGCCAGGTAGGCGAGGCCAGCAGAGGGGACAGCAGTCCTGGCACACAGGGAAGCTGGCAGGGGCAGGGCTGCCGCGACCTTGGTCTAGAAGGAGCTGGCTGGTTGAAGGAAGGGCCTCAGGGGAGAGGGAACGGCATGAGCAAAGGCCAAGGACAGGGTGCCTGTGAGAGCGCAGGGAACGGCGGGGGGTGGCGGAAGAGGCCCAGGGTTCGATACAGTATCTCCGGCGCTTACGGAGCCTGGCAGAGGCTGGCGGAGAGCCCAGGCTGACCGGCGGCAGGAGGGGAGCAGACTAGGATGTGTGGGGAGGGGAGAGGGGGTGCTTCTAAGGCAAGAGACTCAGCCGGGCAAGCGGCCTCCATCAGAGAGGACCAGGCTGCGCCCTCAGGGGCCCGCAGCCGAGGGTGGAGGGACGGAGGTGGAGAGAGGCAGCTGGAGGCGAGGGCGAGGGCGAGGGCGTGGCGCACCACGCAGGCCCGAGAGGCCGCTCGCCCGCACCCAGGGTGCCCGGCAAGGTCCCTGGACCCACTGCAGCCAGTCCCGGTGCGCCACCTCCGGAGGCCCAGGGCGCCCAGGGCGCGCCGGCCCGGGCGCGAAGGTGGGTACCAGCCTTTCTTCCCATCTTGCCAGCCTTCTCCCCGGCGCCCACGTGAGCCGAGCAGCGCGGCGTGTGCGTGGCAGGGGCCGCGGCAGCGTGTGCTGTGCGTGGGGTGGGAGTGCAGGCGGAGCGGCCTCACCCTCCTGCCCCGGCCGCCGCGCCGCGGCTCTGGGCTCCATCCTCCGGGCCACCTCGGCCAGGACTGGGGGACCCTGACCTACTCTGCGGGGAGGACGTGGAGGGGACGGGCCGGCCACGCCCCCAAGCCCCTCCCTGGAGGGTCCCCTCCCCCTCCTTAGCTCGGGGCGGAATGGAGAGAGGACGTGAGGGTGGCGTGAGGGAGAGAGAGGGGCTGGCGCGGGATAGGGAGGGGTCCCAGGGAGAGGCGACGCCGAGGGCCCGGCTGGAGGGTGCGGGGGATGTGGAGAGGAGTGGGGGATGGGAACGGAAGGACGGGGGCTCACGGAGGTGAGAGGCGAGCGTGGCAGGGGATTCAGGAGGGGCGCGGAGGCTGGAGGAGGAGAGGTGGGCGATGGGGCGGGGCGGCACCGGTGACCGCGTCCCTAGCCTCCCGTCCCCCCGGGGTGCCTGTACCCACCTGCTGGGTGCTCGGACCCGAGCCGGGCAGCAGCAGCAGCGGGCGTAGCGAGCGCAGTCCCGCGCCGCATCCTCCGGCCGCCCCTCCCCGTCCCAGCCTTCGCCGCCGCCGCCCCCGCCTTAAAAAGGACCAAACGGAACAGAAAAAGGATGCGTGCAAAACAAACACAAAAAACGTCGGAGGCAAATGATGGGGCCTGGCTGCTGTGCGCGCGGCTCGGGGGGCGCGGGTCCCGTGGCAGCAGCGCGGGTGACAGTGCTCGGGCGGCCGGCCGCGCGTGCCGCACACTCCGGGCTGCAGCTCCCGCGGCCGCCGTGCGCCCGGCTCCCCGCGCGGCCCCGCCCCGCCCCGGGGCGCCTCGGCGATTGGGCGGTCCTCCTGTCAGTCAGGGAGGAGGGCGCGGCACTCGCCCCGCCCCCGCCCTAGGCAGGCGCTGGGAGCGGTTCTGCGGGCCCGAGAGGAGGTGCGGGGAGGCCGGAGCGTGCGCACTGGGCCCGGCGGCCCGCGCCGGGCGGGGCTGGGGTTCCTAGGGTGAGCCCCCCTGGGGTGCGCGCCGCTTCTGGGTGCCCGCTGCGTAGGAGCTGTCACTGGGGGCTTTGGGGCGCTAGATGGAGCTAAGGCCCGGGGAAGGTGTTCCTACCCTCAGCGGGTTTGCATCCAGTCTTGTTTGGTTTGGGGTGGCGGGTAGGAGGGTATACAAACCTGGGGCTCCGGTCACTAGGCAGTTGGTGGTGGGGAAGACACACGATCGCGGTTACGGTATTTCCCCCTTGGTCCAGGAATCTCAGGGTCAGAGGTTAAAGGAAGATGCTGAAGGTGACACAACTAGCAAGGGGCAGAGTGGGGAGTCTTACACCTGCGCCCCGAAAGCCCCATCACCAAACGGTAGAGGAATGAATGCCGTGATTCCCCGAGGCTGCAGGGGGGATAGCAGCGAGCGAGGCAAGGACTCACTGGTTCCCTTGTGTCCCACAAATATTTATTGAGCACCTGCTAGGAACCAGGCAGCCACTGAGATCTAGGGATCCCACAGGAAACGACCGAGAGGAAGCCACTGGCCTCCGCAGCGTCCAGTCCAGCAAAGAGAAGAAAGGGCAGCGCATCCAGGTGCAGCATCCTCCTGGGCGTGGGAAGCACCCTGTTCCAGGTCAGGACAACGGGGCTTATTCGAGACTAAAACAGAGCTGACGCCTCTGGGCCAGAGAGAGGCGCAGCGGGAGGTGGGCAGAGAGATCTCGTAGGCTATGGGAGAGAAGGTATTGTTCATCCTGGGGCTGTTTCGCCAGGTAAGGTGCTCAGGACACTGTCAGACGTATGTAGGTATTTAAGTGTACTGGACAGGATACGTTATGTGAAGCCCCAGTAACAAACACACCCAAATCTCAGCGTCTTTCTTGCTCACCCAACACATCCCATCTGGTCCAGCAGAGGGCCCTGCGTCTATTGCAACTGTACCTGGGGTCCTTTGGGCGGTAGGAAGGGGGAAGGTGGCAAATTGTACCGGCTTTTACAGCTTCCTGTTGGAAGAGACACATCACTCCCCTCAGCGTTCATTGGACAGAGCAGGTCACATGGCCACCCCTGGCTTTGTGGAAATAATGATAATAGTAATAATAATAATAATAATAATAATAATAATAAAAAGTAAGGATGGACATTGTTACCTGAAACAAAATCAGGGCTCTGTCGGTGCGGAAGAGGGAAGGATGGATACCGAGCCGGCAACCAGCAGTGGTGGAGGTTTTGTAGGACCCGAAGCTTCTACTATTTGGAGGCTCCCTTTAAGAAAAAAAAATGTAAGGGAAATTACAAATACAAAATTAAGTTAATATGTATTTACAATAATTAAAAAAACAAATTGTTCAATGTTTCAAGATGATTGGTAACACAAACTTTATAAATCCAGAAAAATAACAATTTTTAAAATTAACTACCAGACCACCTTTATAATAGTTTTCTCTCTACCTTTCTTCTTTTTTATTTATTTATTTATTTGCTTTTTCATCCTTTTGGGTTGTTTCTTTATAGGACAATGATTTGTAATTTTTTTTCTGAGGAAAAACTAGATAATTCAGCGTACTCGCCCAATGATGGCATTTTCCATGTTGGTTAAGACACTTTCTGCCTCGTCGCTCACTATTGGCAGTCATGTTCATTTACTGTCCAATTTGGGGAAACCACTCTCATTCTTTCATAAATGAACACCAAGATTTGGAAGAATTGCTTTTTTCAGTTTTCTTATTGCAATCGTATTAATTTTCTCAATAAAAGGAATTGTACAAATTCAAAGCAGGAGGTGACTCAACCAGAACTTCCTTAGCTCGGTGCCCCTCGCAGGCGTGTGGGGAAGCACAGGAACAAGGCAGATGCCTGGGTTCCCCTGCACCCCACTGAAGGGGGGACCTCCACGCAGCAGGGCCCAGCTGCGGGGCTTTCACTTTGCGCCCCAGGTGAGGCGAGGCCAGCGGGAGCCTGGGAGGCCTGGGACTCGCTGATGCCAGCTTCCTGTGACTCTGAAGGTCTGCAAGTCCAGGTCTCCCTGCTGGAAGGATCACCATGTAAGCCTGTGTCTCCTCCTCTACCCACATGCTCTGCTGCCAGGCACCCCAACGCAGGTTCCCACCCCGTGCCCCTGGGTTGGCACAGTGTGAAGAGGAAGCCAATATGCCCGCCCAGGGAGCAATAGCTTGACCTACACAGATTGGCTGGGAGCCATATAAACACATCCCACTAAGCTCAAGTGAAGGCATCCTGGACTCAACTTCCTTTCAGCTTCTTCCCCAAAATGCCCTCGGCCTCCCAAACACCCCCAGTATAAGAGGAGTGTGATGACGGGGCGTCAGAGGGAAAGAGACAGCAGGTGGGTGTTGGGGGCTAATTATGACCCCTCAACATTCCTACATCGAAGTCCTAACCCCCAGAACCTCAGAATGTGACTGAATTTGGAGGTATAGGGTCTTTATTTTTTTTTAAATATACTTTTATTGATTTCAGAGAGGAAGGGAGAGGGAGAGGGAGATAGAAACATCCATGGTCAGAGAGAATTATTGATCAGCTGCCTCCTGCACGCCCCCTACTGGGGATCGAGCCCACAACCCAGGCATGTGCCCTTGACTGGAATCGAACCCAGGACCCTGCAATCTGCAGGCCAATGCTCTATCCACTGAGCCACACCGGCCAGGGCTGTGGGGTCTTTAAGCACGTAATTAAGGTAAAATGAGGCATCGAGGTGGGTCCTGATTGATCTGACTGGTGTCCTTACAAGTAAAGGCTTTGAGGACACAGCACAGAGGGGAGACCCTGTGGGGACACAGGGAGGAGACGGCCGTCTGCATGCCACGGAGGGGCCTCGGGAGGAGCCCCCCTGCCCGCACCTGGTCCTGGACCCCAGCCTCCAGACCTGTAATAACCTAGTTTCTGTGCCGCCCAGGCTGTGGCGCCCTGATCTGGCAGCCCAGTGCAAACTAATACGCCCAGCTGCTGACGGGCATCTGCTGTGTGCTGGTGCCCTGCCTGGCACCAGGGACCTGGCGTGGAAACAGCTGGTCTCTCTCCTCAAGGGCTCATGGCCAGTGGGAGAGACAGAAGGGTGTGGGGGTCATTGTGCCGGGGGAGCCGGGGCAACAGGAGTGCAGGGGACGGAACTCCTAGAGCTGCCCAAATAGTCAGGGGCTTCCTGGAGGAGGAAACACTGGGGCTGAGCTGAGACAGGAGAGAGGAGGCAGAGGATCAGCGTGGAGGCATGAAGACCATGACGTGCGTTTCCAGCCTGCTGCCCCCTAGAGGACACACAAGGTTTAGAGGCTGAAGGAGGACACAAGGTTAAGAGGCTGAAGGCCTCCGGGTCCCGGGTTCAATTCTGGTCAAGGGCACATGCCTGGGAATGAAGGAATTTGGAAGAGGGGGGACACCCCTGAGAGGTTGGCAGACTCTGGCATGTGTGTGGAGGCCCATGGGAAGTGGAGGTGAGAGGCTGTGCAATGGTGGGGATGAGGCAGGCTGAGGCCAGGCCAGGCAGTTTGAGCCATGGGTCCCTGAAGGACAGGTCTCTTGCGGGGCAGGGCGGACAGTAATAACAACAGGAGCAAACACTGGTCAGGCGCCCCCTGAGCGGCGCCAATGCCAGCGCCCCCTGAGCAGTACCTTATCTAGCCTAGAAGACGGGCTAGGTGCCCGAGGTCACGCCGCCAGGAGGGGCAGGTTCAAAGCCCAGCAGCCTGGCTCTGGGGCTGTGTGATTGGTCACTAATGACCAGCATGCACTGAGCACTCTGTGGGCCAGGGCCCGTGCTGGGCTTCCCGTGTAGTAACTTATCTCAGTGGGGAGGCTCCATCATCTTCCTAAGGCCCCGGCCGGTCGGCGGCAGAGCGGGCACAGAGCCTGGCTCCGGTGGCAGGAAACAACGTCTGCACTGCTGGGAAGACACAAAGGGGAAGCCTCCCCCCGCCACCCCCCCCCCGCCGCTCGGGGCAGAGGGGCACAGAGAAGCCAGTGCTGGGCAAGGAATGGGAGCACCAGGCTTTGGCATTGGCTCGGCCACAAATTAGCTGCGTCCCTGTGACAAGTCCCGGTCCCCTCCTGATCAAATAGAAACGATGCCACAGCCACACCTGCCAGACAGTCTGGAGAGTGAATGGTGGTTCCCCCATTTGCCCCCTGGATCGTCTTAAGCCTCAGTTCCCTCATCTGAGTAATGGGAAGAACAGCACCTCCTCCAGGCCCGGTAGGCTATTTAAAGAGGTTACGAAGGTGGCACCCTCAAACGGAGTTGGGGCCATTGGGAGTGCTCAGGTGGTGAGCGTCACTGGTCTCCATGGGAGAAAAGCTACCTCCCGTCCCTGCAGAGGAGGCTGTGTGATGCCCATTTTCCAGATGAGACAACCGAGACTCGGAGGGTCCAAGTGACTCTGCCAAAAGGACCTGGAAACTACCGCTGGGTCCCCGGGACCCCGTCCCTGCTCTCCATCAGCCACTCTCACACCCAAGAGGAGGGCTGGCCTAAGAGAGGCAGCTGCGCCGCCCCATGGACGTGACTTTATCAGAACAACAGACTGTGGAAACAGGCGACTGGCCAGTGGTCGCCAGGAGGTGGGGGGGGGGGGCGGCGGCTGTGCGACGGGTCAGCAGGAGGGTGCTGTGTGGCACTGTTCTGATCTTGACTGTGGTGGAGGGCACGCGAATCTACACGTAATAAACCTGCACAGCACTAAGCACACACCACACACACACCGTGCACACACTGCACGCACACACTGCGTACACACTGCCCACACACACACACACGCACGCACGCACACACACACCCATGCACACACTGCATGCACACACACACTGTGCACACACTGCATGCACACACTGCGCACACACACCACACACACACACCGCACGCACGCACACACACCGTGCACACACTGCACGCCCACACACCGCACACACACACCGTGCACACACACACACACACACACACACACACCCCGTGCGCATGCATGCACACCGTGCACACACTGCATGCACACACACCGCATGCACACACACCGCACACATACACACACCGCGCGCATACACACATACCGTGCGCACACACACACCATGCACACGCACACACACCATGCATACACTGCACACACACACTGCGCACACACTGCGCACACACACCGTGCACACACTGCACGCCCACACACCGCACACACACACACCGCATACCGCACACACTGCACACACACACCGCATGCACACACACTGCATGCACACACACCGCACACACACACACTGCGTGCACACACACACACCGCACGTGCACACACATACCGTGCGCACGCACACACACACACACTGCGCGCGCGCACACACACACCGTGCATACACTGCACGCACATACTGCACACACACACCGTGCGCGCGCACACATATATTGTGCGCACGCGCACAACACGCACACACACACACCGTGCACACACTGCATGCATGCACACACACACACACACCCCGCACGCGCACACACACCACGCACGCACAAGTTCATGCAAAGCCAGGGAAATCTGAATGAGACGAGTGATTGCAGCAATGCTGATCGCCTGGTTTGTCACGTTGTGCTACAGTCTTTCGAGATGTCAGCATTGGGGGAAACGGGGTGAAGGGCATACTGGGGTTGGTCCCTCTATATTGTTTCTTACAACTGCGTGTGACTCTGCAGTTATCTCAGAATAAAAAGTTTCCCCCAAAACACTGGTGGCCATGAAGGCAGCTGAGCAAGGCTCCTGCAGCGGCACGGGGCCTGTGGGATTTTCCTCGGAGGCAGGGGGCCACCGGGAGGGTGCGAGGCAGGCAGAGTGCCACGTTCTCTGTTGCCGTCTCATAGGGATGTCTGGCCTTCTCAGCTGCAAGGTCCCTAGGCCAGAGCATGCTTCTCGCTCCTCTCTACCTTCAATGAATACCGCTCTCTGTGGCTATTTCCTGTCCTATGAATAATACATGCTCATTGTACAGAACTCAAACAATACAGGCAGCTCTAGAGAGAAAACAGAGCTCACCCTGAATCTCGCCAAATCAGCTAACCCCCTCGGGCCCCGGCGTGACCGGGCCTTCATGCCGCCCCTGTGTGCAGATGCATGCGTGTAATTTTACATGAACGGCCCCTTTCATGCTCAGTGCCTTTGTATGGATGCCTGCCCCACTCTCCTCACACTCCCCCACCAGGGAGCCCGTGTTAACAGCCTCACTAGTTTGGTTTCATAGTTTTCTCCATAAACATATGTAAGTACATACTACACACACACACACATACATTCACACACACTGCCGGAAACCGATCATTGTCTCACTAATAGAGAGATGTGAACAGGGAATCCGAAAGGCTGGTCAACCTTAGTTGCTCTGAAAGATCAGAGCTAATCACTCACTGTTTAGTTGAGACATTGGTAGCTGAAGCAGTCTCCACCTGTTAGTCTTATGTAAATTCTTGCTGATTGGCTATTATTGGAATTTCCTGCCTAAAGGATATGGGTGTATCCCATAACCTTTATAAAAGGGATAGCAAAGCCAGAGTGGGGTGTAGTCCTCCCCCTAGAGGTGGGCTCCCGCCTGGCCCCCAATATTCCCAAATTAATACTTTTCTAGTCTCTTTCATTTGTGTGCGGCCTTCTCCAGAACCCGAACCCTGAACCTGAACCCTGAACCACGCGGGACGTGAAAGGGGTTCCCACAACACACATACAGGGACTGGGGGTCATTGTTTTACAAAATGAATTCATCATCATTGCATTCGCCTGCTTCTTGCTTTCCACTCTCCTCGTTGCCTGGTGGGAATCCCTGCCATGCTCCAGAGCAAGCATGTCAAACTCATGATCTGCGAGCTGCATGCCCCGTGTACTTGGCCCGTGTTCGCCTTTGAGTTTGACATGCTTGCTCTATGGAACTCGATCGTCCTCTGAAAGGCTAGTGCCATCCCTGGTGCAGGCGCGCCCTAGCCGACTAGGATCAATGGCAGTAAGCACGTCCCGGGCACCGGTGCTTTCCTTCCTGTGACGGGTTCCCAGGAGTGGAATCGCTGGTGGAGGAGAGGCTGGCAGATGCCCTTCCTAAGACCCTGGGACATGCCACCCTTTGCCTGGATGAACGGATTTCCCATCACAGCCGATGCCCCGCGCGGTGAGGGCTGCGCCTCCTGGGCGGGGAGTGTGCATCCTGGTTATTTCACTCCGTACGTCTCCTGGGCAGCTGGGGACTGCCGCAGAGCGAGTTCATCTTCCCCCTGATTCCATGTGCGCGGCATCATGCCCATAGATAGTCCTCCGCAGTCGCTCAACATTGGGTTTTTAACATCCGTCCATCAGAGCCGCGCAGGGGGAGTCCTCGCGTTTGGCCAGCCAGGCTCTCTCCATAACGCGCCCCTTCCTCTCTTGGGCTGCCTTTCCCTGGTTGCTGCTCAGGGGTTCCGTGTGTGTCCTGGGCGCTGATGTTTTGTTGGGCATGTGTTTCGCACATGTCTTCTTTCCGTGAAGGGCCTGTCATTTCACATTATTCTGGTTTCCATTGGGCACTGGGTGAATGGAAATATTGGTTTTAATATAGTCAATGCTTTCCGTTGTTTCTTTATGATTTGTGCTTCTAAGGAAGTGTTCCCTACCTGGAGTCACTGAAAATATTCTCCCACAGCCCCGTATAAATGTTTTAAAGTCGGACTTTTTAATTTTAAGAATTACCACCCTGGGAATTGAGTTTTAGGTGCCGTGGGAGGTACCCGGGGTCCCCGTCCGTCTTTTTCCCTCGTGGGAATAGCCAGTTGTGTCAGCATCATTTATTTAAAGCTTTATCCTTCCTTGCAGCAAACAATGCGGCCTGTGATGAATATCAAGTTCCCCGGCGTTCATGGCTTTATTTGTCTGTCTCTGCATCGACGTCACACGGAGGGGACTGCGTTAGCGCTACAGTAAGTCTTGGCATCTGTCAGAGCAAGTGCCCTGCTTGTTCACCTTCTTCGGGAGCCTTTAAGCTTCTTAGCCTCTGCTCCTCCCCAAAAAATGTGGAATTAGCTTGGCAAATTGTGCAAAACCCCCCACAAAACCTTGTTGGGGTTTTGATTGGAACTGCATTAAATCTACCACACAGTTTGGAGTAACATATCTTCTATCAAGTCCTCCCATTGATGAATTCCTCTGCTTACTTGGGTTTTCTTAAACATCTTTCCATATGGTTTTCTGTGTAAAGGTTAGGATTAGGGTTAGATAGATCTATTTCTCATTTGTTTTGGTATCATAAATGGTATCTTTCTTAACATGACCGGGGGTCTTTATGTGGTAGGAGGAGAAACCTATATGTGTTCATTAAACAAAGCCGATTATATGTGTTATTCAAATTCTATCCCTTTCTAGCTCTTTTTACTCTTCCGCCTATAAATTATTAGAGGTACGTTGACACTTCTCACTCATTTGGATGGCTACTATTTTTTTAAAAACATACAGAATGTAACATGTCAGTGAGGATGTGGAGAAATTGGAGTCCTTGCACACTATTGGTGGGAACGCAAAATGGTGTAGCCACTACGGTGATGTCTCAAAAATTAAACATACAATTAACATATGATCGGGCAATGCCACTTCTGGGTATATACCCAAAAGAAGTGAAAGCAGGGAGTTGGACAAAAATGTGTCCAGTCATGTTCATGGCATCATTAATCACAAGACCCAAATGGTAGAAGGTAGCAGCTACCCAAGTGTCCATCAACAAATGAATGGATAAGTAAGATGCAACCCTTATGGTGGGGCCCTCAAGGCCTGTGTCACCTCCCCTCATCACAACAAGGAGGGCCAGTAGGGTACAATCAGACGTTTTGAGAGAGAGACCGACCACATTCACATAACTTTTACTACAGTATATGGTTACAATGGTTCTACTTTATTATGCTATTGTTCCTCTCGGACTGTGACTTATTTATAAACTAGAGGCCCGGTGCATGAAAATTCATGCACTAGAGGGGTGTCCCTCAGCCCCTTCTCACAATCTGGGAGCCCTCAGGGGCAGGAGGCGACCCAGCAATCAGGGGAAGGTGACGCCCCATGACACCTCTGCTGCTTCCACTGCCAGCAGCACAAGCCTCGGCCGGCTCTGGTTACCGGAGCCTCGGGCGGCCCTCGGGCTTGCCTGTGCCTTGGACTGGCCTTGGGCAGCTGGGGGGCTGAGGGGACTGGGGCACTCCAGAGGCAGGCGTGTGAAGCGGCTGCCGCCCCAGTGGGGCTAAGGGGACTGGGCGCCGCCATCTTGTGGCTGTGGGTGCCACCATCTTTGAGGGAGAGGCAGTCAATTAGCATATTCCCTCCTTGTTGGCTGTGGGCACCACCATCTTTGCAATGGCGTGAGGGTCAATTAGCATATTACCTCTTTATTAGGTAAGACTAGAGGCCCGGTGTATGAATTCGTGCATGGGTGGGGTCCCTCGGCCTGGCTGGTGATCGGGGCCGATTGGGGCCATCTTGCCCAGTCCCAATTGGGGCTGGCCAGTCGCAGGAGGTTGGCTGTGGGAGAGCACTGACCACCAGGGGGCAGCTCCTGCATTGAGCACCTGCCCCTGGTGGTCAGTGCGCGTCATAGTGACTGGTCGACTGGTCATTTGGTCGCTTAGGCTATTATATATAGAGATTAAACGTTATCATAGATGTAGAGGAAAAAACAGTCCATATAGGCACACCGTGGAGATATTTTGGGTTCGGTCCCAGAACACCAGGATAAAGTGGTATCGCAATAAAGTGAGTCGTAATCTTCTTGTAGTGGAGGGTCCTGCCTTCAACTATACAAACACACCCTCCGGGAAGCGCAAAAACACGAGGTGTGCCCGTGAGGTTCCCATCCTCCCTTCTGTTTCGGCACCCTCTGAGGGTCTTGTAACCATCCCAGGGCTAAGAGGGGCCACTGTAACCAGGCCAAGGTCACCCAGGGCAGGCTGAGGACCCAGAGTCTGGCTTCAGTGCTGGGCCATCCTACAAGCAACCTCTGAGTTACAGCGGGGAGCCTGCGCTTGCCTCGGGGCGCCTGCCGCAGGCAGGAAGAGAGTGTGGGAACACGCAAGTGTTGCCATGGAAAGGAGGGGGTGGAGCTCCTGGCTATTCCTAAATGTTTAGAATTATCTTTGAAATTATATTTTGATTTTTTTTTTTAATGTAAAGGAGGTACATCAGTGGGTTACCGGCAGTTGGCTTTGAAGTGCTGTATCCTCAGAGGGTTTTTTCTAATCCAAGTGCAAATGCCATGCTGCAGAGTGCCAGTGCGAGGGAGAAGAGGGGTGGCACCCCTACCTCTGACCTGAGGGGTGGTTTCTTGCAGCTGCAGTGCCTGCGGCTTCCTCCTGCCACCTCCACATGGGACAGGCAGCCTGCGCCCGGGAGCCCTGTGATGCAGACCCACCAGACCCGGCGGCTCTGCCCCTGCAGCACATCCAGCTGGGCGACGGGGGACCCACAGGAGTGGGACACGGAACCGAAGGCCAGTGCACACCCAGGCTGGAGTGGAGGGCGCCACGTGCGGCACAGGCGTCCTGACTGCGTGACAGTGGCTGCTCTTTCTCTTCTCCGAGCTCTGGGCCGGCCTCCTGTGCACTGTCTCTTTGAACCCTCTCAGCCCTGTGACGTTGGTATCTCTATCCCCGTTTGTCAATACAGATAAAATTGAGGCACAGAGCCCGACCAATGTTGCTCAGCGGTTGAGCGTCAACCAATGAACCAGGAGGTCACAGTTCGATTCCCAGTCAGAGCACATGCCCGGGTTCTGGGCTTGATCCCAGTAGGGGACGTGCAGGAGGCAGCTGATCAATGATTCTCTCTCATTGTTGATGTTTCTATCCCTCTCTCCCTCTCCTTTCCTCCCTCGGGAATCAATGAAAACGTACTTTTAAACATTGAGGCACAGAAAAGTCAAGGAACTTGCCCAGGGTCACACAGTAAATGGCAGAGCAGAATTTGAGCTCAGAGAGTCTGGCTCCTGAGCCTAACCACTCCAGAAAACTTGGGATTGCTGGGGAAGGTTCAGGGGTGAGGGGAGCAGTTCTCACCGGGGGGTTGGGGGGGCAGCCCCAATCCATGCTCTGTGTTTGAGAAGCACGAGGTGAGGACCGGAGGGCTCAGGGGGGGCTGAGTGGGAAGGAGGGGGGCTTTGAAGCAGGCAAGTGGGTGCTGGAGTGCCAGCGTTCCCACTCCTCACTGTGGCACTTTCAACAAGGCATGTTAACTCTTCAGGCCTCAGCTCCTTCTTGGTAAAACAGGGATGGCGTTGCTGACTTCGAAGGGATTTCTGAAAACTAAATGATAACAGCCACCTGCCAACGGGTCTGGTCTGTAATATGTGTGCAATAGCAGGTTTGTTTTTTTGTTTGTTTTTTCCTTTTTACCTTATTGTGCCAGCTCAGGCGAGGAGTGACCAGGTCTGCTGAGCAACGCCAGAGAGAAGCAGTGCCCCTTGATGTCAGTCAGGGCCAGGCTCAGCAGCACACAACAGAAACCCCGCACAGCAGTGGCTCAGCCAAGAAAGAGGTTTGTTTCTTTCTTTCTCATGTGAATGGTGTGTAAAGGTAGGTGGTTCGGGGGGGCGGGGGGCAGGGGGTGGGCGGGGGTATGAAGGTACCACAATCTCTGTCCGTTGCAATTTGAACTTGGAAGGTCTGTCCTGGTCAAGATCCTATTGGAACAAATTTTTCTCCCATCAGTTGATTTCCTGCTCTGCTGCTGGCTACACTTTTAAAAAATCAACATTTCTTTGTTCAAACAGCTTCGACTTCTCCTTTTCCCTTGTAGCTGATGTGCCTGGGCGTGTGGGAGATGTTCTCGAGCAGCAGCGCCCTGCGCTAGTGATCAGCTCAGCGTGGACGTGGCTGTATGTAGGGCAAGTCAACTGGGTACAAATCCTGTGTGGGAAGGTCGGCGAGAAGAGGCAGCTTCAGAGGAAAATACGCCCGCTGCTCCCCGGGTACCTTTGTCCCGGCAACTGTGCTTTCTGGGCAAACGAAGAAAGCTCTCGGGAGGGACTTCTTCTCCTAAAGAAGCCAAGACACAGAGCCCAGGACGGCAGCAAAGTGATAAACCCAGTTATTGTGAATCCCGACCTATAGTAATAGAACATAGAGAAACACAATAAAATGTATTGTAAAGTATTTCTTCCAATTAAAACACACACACACACACACATCAGCTTCCGCCCTGTGCAACAGCAGAGGGCTGCGCGGGAAGGGAAGAGAAGGTAGCCGCTGTGATGCGGGCACAGGTGACCTGGCCCAGGTCCCCTCACCCGGGGCAGTGGTGGGGTCTCCCTCAGGAGGCGGGCTCTCAGCCCGGGGGTGCTCCTGGCTTGTCACTGCCACTCGTCTTTCTCACATCACCTTTCTGAGCGTCCTCCTGTGACGAGGAGGGATGGTGGGTTTTGCTTTGACTGAGGAGTGTGAGGCTTATGTCCTTGCAAAGCCCTGGTGAGCTCCACCTAGACAGGCCGCTGCTCCCAGCGTTCATTACTGAAGTCATAGCCCAGACGGGGCCTGGGAGCTCTCCGTGGTGCTGAAGGGATCGTCTCCGTCAGTGTCAGGCTCTGGGGTCAGCACAGCGGACACACACAGGCGTGAGCGAGGAGAGTGTCATTAACGGTGGCCCTGCTGCCTGCTGCCACCTCCTGGGTGCCTGCCGCCCGTCTCACTGGCGCGCGCGGTGGCTACCTGGCTCTTGGCCTCTGCCTGACCCGTGCTCTGCCCTCCTGCTCCTTAAGCCCTTGATGCCAGGCGCTGCCCAGACCGCCTCTGGCTTTGGTCCCCAGCACATCTGGCCTGGCTGTTGGGCCATTACTCAGTCATGTACCTCCGGACCCTTGGGAAGGCCAAAAATGGGCCTGTCTGGGAGGCAGCTTTGAAAGCTGGAAAGCTGAGACAGAGGTTTCCAAGGCCACGTTTTAATCACTGTCCACCATTTTTGGCACATGTGTGTGGCTTGGTTTAGAGAAATTTGACACTGAGCCCTGAGTGCCAGGCATCCAGGCTGCCATTCTGTAACCCTTTCCCCCACAATGAATTGGTGCAATTGTTTATATACAACTAGGGGCCCCGTGCACAAATTCGTGCACCTTGAAAGGAACTGGGGGCCGCGAGGCAACCGCTGATGGCGCGGAGCGATTGGGGCTGGCGCCAGCAGTGGGTATGAGCAGGGTCAGCACCATCAGCAGGTGCAAGCACCCGGCGCAACCATGGCACATGGGAGCAAAGAATTTTCAGTACCTACCAGAGGCTTGCAACTGGCACCCCGCCTTGGTCTGGCACCCCCCACTCACTTGCTCCACCATCCTGCCACGGCTGATGCTCGCCATGTTTTGCACTCTGCCACCTGCTGCTGAGGTCCTCCATGTTCCGCATGCGCCCTCTGGTGGTCAGTGTACATCATAGCGACTGGTTGTTCGGTTGTTCTGCTGTTTGGTCTTTTTGCATATTAGGGTTTTATATATATAGATGGTCTCCACCACTAGGCTGAGCTGCTTCGAGCAGGCCTGTGTCTCAGCCAGTCCTCTAGCCTCCAAGCCTAGCACAGGGTCCTGATGACAGCCAGTACCCAGGCACTGTCGATGGACCAAGGAATGTGATGAAGAGTGAGCCTGGGCTTCCCTCCCAAGACCAGCTTCGGAGGGAGGGGCCTACGCCCCCCATAGCAGCGGCACTAAGGGACCACTTCCCGTGAGCCTGGCTCTGTTCCAAGAACTACACCCATATCAACACGTTTAGTCCATGCTGTGACCCACAAGCTAAGGACTACGAGGATCCCCATTTTATAGGTGGGGAAACTGAGGCATGGGATGCTAATAGTTTACCTACCGCCACGTGGCAAGTAAGTGGCAGAGCTGAGATGTAGACCCAGGCTGAGCACCCATCAAGCCCAGGTGTTAACCCCCACCTCCCAGTGTCCAGGCTTGGTCCCAGCCCCTGTGAACCTGTTGCCTAAACCTTAGGTTGCATTCTTTAAAAAAATATATATATATATATATATAAAACCCTGGCCGGTTTTGCTCAGTGGATAGAGCATTGGCCTGTGGACTGAGGAGTCCCGGGTTTAATTCCGGTCAAGGGCATGTACCTTGGTTGCGGGCACATCCCCAGTAAGGGATGTGCAGGAGACAGCTGATCGATGTTTCTCTCTCATCAATGTTTCTAACTCTCTATCCCTCTCCCTTTCTCTATCCTTTATTAAAAAATCAATTAAATATATTTTTAAAATTCAATTTTATTGATTTCAGAGAGGAAGGGAGAGGGGGAGAGAGAGAAACATCAATGATGAGAGAGAATCATTGATCGGCTGCCTCTTACACGCCCCCTACTGGGGTTTGAGTCCACAAGCTGAGCATGTGCCCTGACCTGGAATTGAACCATGACCTCCTGTTTCTTAAGTTGACGCTCAACCACCGAGCCTCGCCAGCCAGGCTATATATACTCATTTCAGATCAGAAGGGAGAGAGAGAGTAACATCAATGATGGGAGAGAATCATTGATCGGCTGCCTCCTGCATGTCCCACACCAGGGATCGAGCCTGCAACCCCAGCACATGCCCTGACCAGGAATTAAATCATAACCTCCTAATTCACAGATCGATGCTCAGCCACCAAGCCACGCCTGGCCAAGCTTGAGTTGCATTCTGGATCATGCCCCATGACTATTGTACAGACATAACATAGTGGGAGGGACCGTCCCTGCTCCTGCACCTGTGGGGGACACTGGGGCGGTGGGTGCATCCCCTCCCGTGCCTCGGCTCCCTCGCCTTCCAGGGATGATCACGGCTGCTCTGCAGAGTTGCTCAGAGGTTAGAGGCCATGTGGGTGACTCGTGGACACGAGAAGACAGGCTGGATGTTGCCCTTAGTGTGGTAGACTGTGATTCAGATCTGGTAAATCATTATTGACAGCTGAGGTTTTCCTCTGGTGTTTGTTTCAGACACGGAAAGGGGGCTGGCCGAAGGGCAAGAAAAGGAACCCCCGAGGGATCTCTCTGTCCCCTGAGCTCCTA
This sequence comes from Ia io, assembly GCA_025583905.1. Classification (NCBI taxonomy): domain Eukaryota; kingdom Metazoa; phylum Chordata; class Mammalia; order Chiroptera; family Vespertilionidae; genus Ia; species Ia io. The sequence continues at coordinate 3,091,121 of JAJQQW010000002.1, read as the reverse complement.
CGACCAGGTAAGAGGGGGGCCGTCACCTGCCCCGGTGCTAAGGTGACGTTTGGGGCTCACGTGAGGCCTGTGCGGTGCCTGGAGCAGCCATGGTCCCATCTCCACGTCCACATGCTTTTCAGGCCCCTGATCGCCAGGGCCCTCACGCCGCAGGGAGGAGGGCGTCTGGTTAGTTCTTCCACCTGGAACCAGGTTCTGATGCTCAGAGGAGAGGCCTGCCGTCATGAGTGTTCTGGGCCTCAGGCGAGGTAGTTCACCTTTATGGAGGCTCAGAAGGCCCTCCCAGCGCCCCGAGACCTTGTCCCTTGTCCCCCGTTACTGTGGGCTGCAGAGATGTCCCATGCCACGCACTCCCCCTGCTCTGAGGGCCACCGCGCTCCTCCGGGAGCCCCTGTGTGTTTCTCTATCCTCAGGTCCACACCCTTCTAAGAGCAAGGTCTTTTCTGTTTTCCTGTTGGTCTGTCTCAGTGGTCCGCAAACTGCGGCTCTCGAGCCACATGCAGCTCTTTGGCCCCTTGAGTGTGGCTCTTCCACAAAATACCACGTGCGGGCGCGCACGTACAGTGCGATTGAAACTTCGTGGCCCATGCTCAGAAGTCAGTTTTCAGCTCTCAAAAGAAATTTCAATTGTTGTGCTGTTGATATTTGTCTCTGTTGACTAATGAGTTTGCCGACCACTCCAGCACCCATGGCCCCTCCCCCTCTCCCTGAGGCGGAGCCTTTGGATCAGGAGGGTGTAGGGCCTGCACCTGGAGCAGGTAGTCCACACATTAGCCCTGTTAGCAGGGGCATATGTCCATTACACAGAGGGGAAACTGAGGCTCCGGCAGGGTAAGTGACACGCCCATCCAGTCCTCATTCGCTTGCCTCATGCCCCGTCCACGGGGAGCCCTGTTCTGGCTCCTCCTCCCTCTTCAGTCTCTAGATCAGGCGTCCTCAAACTAAGGCCCGCGGGCCACATGCGGGTGTTTTTGCCGTTTTGTTTTTTTACTTCAAAATAAGATATGTGCAGTGTGCATAGGAATTTGTTCATAGTTTTTTTTAAAGCTATAGTCTGGCCCTCCAACGGTCTGAGGGACAGTGAACTGGCCCCCCGTTTAAAAAGTTTGAGGACCCCTGCGAGTCTAGATAAACAGCCACGTGAGCATTTCCCCTCTTAGCCCCTGGTTCTCAGAGCTGGTGTTAGTTCCGTTCCCGGCGCAGGTACGTGATCTTCCTAACCCAGTGGTCGGCAAACTCATTAGTCAATAGAGCCAAATATCAACAGTACGACGATTGAAATTTCTTTTGAGAGCCAAATTTTTTAAACTTAAACTATATAAGTAGGTACATTGTTATTAACTTAATTAGGGCACGTGGTATTTTGTGGGAGAGCCACACTCAAGGGGCCAAAGAGCCACATGTGGCTCACGAGTCGCGGTTTGCCGACCACTGTCCTAAACGAACAGAAAAGCCATCTGAGGGCCAAGCACCCAGATCTGCCTTTTACGGAAATCACCGCGCTGTCGGCTGCTCGGGGGCTCAGCTGTCTCCAGAGGAAAAGCAGGGGAGTCTTCCCGGAGGAAGGCGTGCCGACCCCTGCAGCGGCCTGCAGCCTCGACAAGGGGCTGTTCCCTCCAAGTCCATCCTTTCTCACTGGAGCCAGAGGGAGCTTTCTGGACTGCGGGCCTGAGGCCCCTCTCGCCCCTCTCCTGAAAGGCAACGCCTGGCTCTGTTCTTTTGGCATCCACCCTCTCCCCGGCTGCCAGGCACCGTGGCGCGCCCCTGAAACATGGGTCCGTGGTCCAACAAGCTTAGGAAATGCTGAGTGAGCCAGGTGAGGTTGGGGTCCCCAGCAGGGGTTTCTGGAGCGCTGAGTGGAATTCTGTGCACTGAATGCTTTTCAGTTGAGGTCCACGCTCCCCTGGGGGAGGTGTAAAAGGAGACGGGAGCAGAGCATGTGTTGGAAACCGACTATTGTCCCCACTGGCAGAGAGGTGTGGACAAGGAACCCGGAAGGCTGGTTAACCTTGGGAGCTCTGAAAGGTCAGAGCCAATCACTCACTGTCTAGTTGAGACAACGGTAGCTAAAGCAACTTCCACCTGTCAATCTTATGTAAATCCTTGCTGATTGGCTATTATTGGAATTGCCTGTCTCTATGGGTGGATCCCAAACCTTAATAAAAGGGGTAGCAAGGCCGGAGTGGGGTGTAGTCCTCCCACTAGAGGTGGGCTCCCACCTGGCCCCCAACATCGCCAAATTAATACTTTTCTAGTCTTTTTCATTTGTGTGCAGCCTCCTCCAGAACCCGAACCCTGAACCTGAACCCTGAACCATGAGGGACGTGAAAGGGGTTCCCGCAAGCACGTAGGGTGAGAATCTCGGAGGGTCATCGCTAGCCTGAGGCATTGCTCAAACTTACCCGACCGCGGAACCCCTGCTCACCACCCCTGTTAGTATGTTCTGGGGTCACACAGGAAGAAACACCACCTTATGGGCTACGGTCAAAACCCGTTTAGGAGCATACATGCCGGGTGTCCACTTCTCCCCTCCCCTGATGCTGAACCTCTCAGCCGCACTGACCAAGCCACGCCCACTCCCACACCACCTCCCCCAAGAAGCCCTCCATACCCCTGCTAAGTGTGCTGAGCCCCAAGCCTGTGCATCCCCAGCACAGCCCCTGCCTGCAGAGACCATCCTCCACCACCCCACGCAGGTTCACAGGAGGACAGCCCCGCCCGATCCGAGCCTCAGTGTCTCTGTGCGCTTCCAGAGGGTCTTTGGGAAGCAGACAGGCGGCGCCACACTGGAGCTGCAGGCCTGCCAGAGCGCCCGCTTACCGCCTGCCTGCGGAGGGGGGCCCACGCCGTGCAGGCGTAGTGCGGTGAGTGGGGCCGGGATTAACCCTGACCAAATCGCAAGCATGCTCTCCCGTTCTGCAGGTCGCCGTTTCCTTCTGTGGACTGGCGGCTATGCAGAGACTTTTTGGTCCGATGTCGTCCCACTTGTTTACTTTGCTTTTTTTGTTGCCTGTGCTTTTGAAAGGGTCAAATCCAAAAAAAGAAAAAAATCTTCACCAAGACTAGTGTGTAGGGGCGTCTCCCCTGTGTTTTCCTTCTAGGAGTTGTATGGCTTCAGGTCTTACATTTAAGTCTCAAATCCGTTTCTAGGTCAGTTTTGTGCATGGTGTAGGATTAGGGTCCAGTGTCATTCTTTATATATACACTAGAGGCCCAGTGCACAGATTTGTGCACCGGTGGGGTCCCTCAGCCTGGCCTGCGGGGATTAGGCCGAAACTGGATCTCTGACATCCCCCGAGGGGTCCTGGATTGCAAGAGGGTGGTTTTCAGGTGACCCACCCCGGAATCAGGCTCCCTCCTCTCTGGTTCTGGGTGTGTCACCTGAGAACCACAGCTTCTAAGTCACCACAGCTCCGCACCTCCTGAATTGATCGTCTGCCCCCTGGTGGTCAGTGCACATCATAGCTACCAGTCAAACAGTCGGATGGTTGATGGTTGCTTAGGCTTTTATAATATACTAGAGGCCCGTTGCACAAAATTCGTGCATGGGCGGGGAGGGTCCCCTCAGCCCAGCCTGTACTGTCTCCAATCCGGGACCCCTCGGGGGATGTCCAACTGCTGGTTTAGGCCCAATCCCTAGGCTCCTAACCACCCACCTGCCTGCCTGCCTGATCACCCCTAACTGCCTCTGCCTGCCAGCCTGATTGCCCCCGCCCCCGCCGGCCTGGTTTCCCCCAACTGCCCCCCCCCCCTGCCGGCCTGGTTGCCCCATGCAGCCTGCTGCTCAGTCGTTTGGTCGCCCCTCACTATCCCCCCTGTCAGTCTGGTCACCCCACTCAGCCTGTTCAGTTGTCCGTTTGGTTGTGATGGTCGCTTAGGCTTTTATATAGATAGATATTAGAGGCCCGGTGCATGAAATTTGTGCACTCGGGGGGGTCCCTCAGCTCAGCCTGCACCCTCTCACAGTCCAGGGGCCCTAGGGGGATGTCCAACTGCTGCAGAGGTGGGAGAGGCTCCCGCCACCGCCGCTGCACTCACCAGCTGTGAGCCTGGCTTCTGGCTGAGCGGCGCTACCCCTGTGGGAGCGCACTGACCGCCAGGGGGCAGCTCTTGCATTGAGCGTCTGCCCCCTGGTGGTCAGTATGCATCATAACAACCGGTTGTTCTGCCATTCAGTCAATTTGCATATTAGCCTTTTATTATATAGGATATACTACAAGTATATTATTGATGTCAGAGAGGAAGGGAGAGGGAAAGATAGAAACATCAATGATGAAAGAGAATCATTGATTGGCTGCCTCCTGCATGCCCCCCGACTGGGGATTGAGCGCACAACCCAGGCATGTGCCCTGACCGGGAATTGAACCCTGTCCTCCTGGTTCATAGGTCGACGCTCAACCACTGAGCCACACTGGCCAAGCTCGTTTCATTCTTTTGTGTGTGGCTGTCCAGCTTTCCCTGTTGTGTGTTGGAATTTGCTGAGTGTTCTCAGGACACACACAGGAAAGGCAACCACGTGACGTGAGGGTGGTGTTCACTGTAGGGAGGGGGGAGAGCCATGTCCTCCCACACAAAGCAGCTGGCATCATGGGCTCCTGTCGGCGCTCAGGGTTCAGAGGCATCCTGAGCCCGATGAGAGAAAGGCCCCTCCCTCCCTCCCGCTCAGGAGCGTGGGAGCACGCAGGCACTGCTGGGGCCCGCGATGACCTTTTGGCCCTTGGAGAAGGGAAAGGAGCCCGTGGTTATGGAACTCACCTCTTCCCAAACTCAGAAGTGCCCCCGGGATCACCGGGGATCTTGTTAAAATGCAGTTTCTGACAGCAGGTGTGGGGTCTGCATTTCCAGCACACCCTGCGGAATCCGGGGTCCATGTCCCCTCCCATTCCCAGTCCCACGTGCCAAGAGCGTCCTACCAGATGTGCTGGGAGTGAATACGCTGAGCATTGTGCCCAGGGGAAGGGGCACATAAATGCCCCAGGCTCCCCCTCCCTACCCTCATGGTGGGACAACTCTGAGTGAGGTCAGCACGCCCCCTAGCGGCCACTGCTGGGACTGCTCCCCGTGGGCTGCTGTGGCCCCTGCTCAGCAAGGCCCCTCACGCTGGCTTTTTTCCCTTCCCAGCTCCCCTACCAGCGTTTCCTGGGATCACCGCCCCAAAAAACCCCACTCACACCAAAATCATTGCCTCAGGTCGGCCTCGGGGGGATCCCAGCCTGAGGCAGAGAGGGAACTCCATGTTGGAGTGTCCACTCTGGTCCGATGTACTTATGGTTTGCACTTAACATTTGTTTTCAATCCAGTGCCTCAGCTAAAAATACTCAACTGGGAAACCATTGTCTAACATGGACGTCGTGCAGGTACAACCCGCCGGGCACCGTGGCGCCTCGGATGGTGCAGAGGGGGCTGCCGGGCCGCCGGGCCCATCGTAAATGGCAGAACTACGCACACCGCCCGGACATCTCCGGCCAAGGTCCTCTGACAGCGGCTGTCACTCCCTGCCCATATTTTACTTCCTAAAAATGCCACTTGTCAGACTCGGCAGAAAACACGTCCTCCTGCCTCCTCCTTAGCCACGCTGGGTCCTATGGCTGCTCCTCGTGTTTGCGATGGGCTGCAGATTCTCGTCACGCGGGAGCTGGTGTGTTACCTAGAAGGGCCACTCCAACAGAGCTCAGCTTCTTTATTAAAAAAATATTTTTTTTTATTGATTTCAGAGAGCAAGGGAGAGGGGGAGAGAGATGGAAACATCCATGATGAGAGAGAATCATGGATCAGCTGCCTCCTGCACGCCCCACACTGGGGATCAAGCCCGCAACGTGGGCGTGTTCCCTGACCGGGAATGGAACTGGCAACCATTGGAGCATGGGACGACGCTCAACCAGCTGAGCCACACGCCAGGGCCAGCCAGTAACTCTAGAACACGTATTCCTTCCCGGGCCCTGAGCCCGGTGCCGGGGACACAGAGAGAACAGACCGCTCTGTCCCAAAGAAACGGGACGTACAGATGACTACACGTCTGCACTAACATGCCTCGCCTTCAAGTGCGCTGAGCCTCACAGAACACAGACGGCCCCACGGTGACTACAGCCACGCGACCCCGGGGTGCTCCTCTGAGCACGCAGACAGTTCTGGCAGGTGCTGGGCTAAAGGTGCACCTTCTTTCTTCCCCCACTTAGTCTTCAACTAGAGGCCCGGTGCATGAATTCGCGCACAGTGGGGTCTGGCCGCCCGCCCCGATGGGGGCCGACCGGGCCTGGGCTGGTGCGGGGGGGGGGGGTGGGGTGGGGCCGTGGGTGGTTGGCCGGCCGGCCCTGCCCCCAATGCGGGGGGGCTGATTGTGGGAGGGGCCAGCTGGGGGACGGGGCTGCTGGCGGTTTGTGGGGGCCCAATCAGGGCCCCAATCAGGTCAATTTGCTGCCACAGTGCGCATCATAGCAACCGGTCGTTCCTATAGTTCCTATAGTCTTCGGGTCGCTCGGCTTTTATATATACTGTATAGATGGCCTTTATTAAACCAGAAATAGATCTGACTGAAGCCCCTGCTGTGCCCCGTGCCTGCTGAGTGGCCTGGGCCAGTTCCTTAACCTCTCTGTGCCTCCCTGCTCCACCTGCAGGTGCGGATGGACCCTCCCACCTCGGGCTCCGCTGAGGATGTGCATCAGCGCCTTGTGCAGGCCTGGCCCCACGAGACGTCACCTCCCCCGGGAGTCCTTCCTGATCCCAAATGTGGTGGGGCCTCCTCAGGGCCCCTGGGCCTCCCTTTCCTTTGTAATGATCATCCCCTGTTATTGTCATCACCACTGCACCGAACACACATGTGTGCACGCGCACACACACACACGCACACAGGAGACGCTCAGACATTTGATGACGGGACATGCAGATGTGCGGGAGGCTCGTGGTAAGGCTGGTGTCTGGAAGGAGAGACACTGTGTGCAGCAATGTCTTGCTTGAGGTGAACAGTGGCCATGAAGGTAACGATGCGCCTCGTACCTGCCATCGAGAAGAGCGTGTCTGAGGCCGAGAGCTCTGCTGCGCAGGTCGCCCACTGGAGAGGACGGGGCTCGTTTCAGACTCTGTAACACCGTGTGCGGGCCGTGCGGCCGGGCCGTGTGCAGCTGTGCGCCGGGGAATTCTCCGAAGGCCCTGCAGTTATTTAAAAGGAAACGGACCTGAACAAACCTCACTTCATCCTCCCGCTGAGCCGCCCACATATTATAGGTGCGCGGGCTCCTGAGAGCTTTCCCACGCCGCTGGGATGGCCGCGACGCTGCTGGGTGGGCAGCAGCTGGAGTCTCCAAGGCTCATCCTGACGGGAGCAGGCAGGAGCCTCACACCCCCCAGGGCCCAGGGCTCGGAGCTCAGGGTCAGGGTCAGGGCCCAGGGCTCGGAGCTCAGGGTCAGGGTCAGGGCCCAGGGCTCGAAGCTCAGGGTCAGGGTCAGGGCCCAGGGCTCGAAGCTCAGGGTCAGGGTCAGGGCCCAGGGCTCGAAGCTCAGGGTCAGGGTCAGGGCCCAGGGCTTGGAGCTCAGGATCAGGGTCAGGGCCAGGGCCCAGGGCTCAGAGCTCAGGGTCAGGGGGTGGCCAGGCCTGGGATGCTGGTGGTGATGGTGGCAGCAGAGCGGGGCCTCAGGAGAGGAGGGGCTGGCCCCTCAGTCCCCGGAGCCTGTGCCTGCCGCCCCTGCTTAGGTAGGAACTCTCAGGCCCGAGCACCAGGCAGGAGCCCTCAGGCGGTAAACGTTCAGGAAGTTCTTACGGAGCTGAAGGTTCCCGTGGGCATCGCCATCGTCATGCCAGGGGGGCAGCAGAACGCGTCAGCGAGCTTGGACTCTCTGGTTCTGCAGCTGTCGTGACATTGCAAACATCCAAAAGGCTCGGGAATACAGATTACGTGTCAGGTGGTCACATTTGATGGAAAAGAACCCTATTTCCATGTAAGCTCTGATGAGCCAGTTATTAAAGAGGAAGCCAAAATGAGAGTGGCAGAATGCACACACAAGCGATTGGGCTGCACACGGTGCATGCACTCCCCTTTGATTCCTGTGTAAGCTCCACGAGTTGTATAACCCACGTCAGCCTTTACACATTGAAGCACCGCAGGATAAACTTACACTCAAAACAGAATCCAGGCTCCCACAAGGCTGTTTTATATGAACAGTCCAATCTTCTGAGAAAAAAATATTCTGCAAGAATATCAGTTCTAGATATACTAAAGTTTGTATTCAAAATAATGTACCAGAAATGGATCCTCCCGGTATTACAGCCTGCAAAAGACTCTTAACGGCTCCAATATCAGTCTCATCCGCGGAAAAAATCCTCCTCAGAATGAAAAATTATCAACGATGACTTGCATCTGTCAGGGGCAGCTGCTGTCACTTCCCATCTTATCGGTAGCTCAGTTGGTGAGAGCATCGTCCCAACACACCAAGGTTGTGGGTTCAAGCCCTGGTCAAGAAGCAATCAGTGAATGCATAGGTAAGTGGAACAACAAATCTCTCTCCCTTCCTCTCTCTAAAATAAAACAAGTGAGTGGCTAAACATTAAAATTTGGTGAGCCAATAAGGGAACTCACAGCCACGCAAGACCAAGCTATCTTATCACCAAGCTATCCGTTCACAAGGCATTGCTTATTGTATGATAGGAATTATGACGCCAAAATATTTTCACAGTTTGTAAGTTTCCATTGTTACTCGTATGTCCCTGTTGTCCCTATGACAATGTCTACGTGATAGATATTCTGAAAGGAAAAGCTCTACGCTCACCCTGCTTTCAGGGCCCCCACTTTTATCTCCCGCTGGGCCCCATCCATTATGTAGCCATGCAGTCATAGGGGAGCCTGTACCCTGGTGTTTCTCACACGTGACTGCGGAGGTGGGGGTGCTGGCTTTGTGAGGCCCCGGTGAGAATGGCCCTTGCCGGCAGTGTCCTGGGCCTGTCCCTACGGCGGGATGGCGAGATGCTCAGGGGCAGGGGCACGAAGTGCTCCGAGCAGCAGCGGCCTGGCCGGCACCTGGGAGCATCACATGAGCAGAGCGCAGGCTCCCCCACACCCTCTGAGCAGAATCTGCCCTCTCCCCGCGTCCCCAGGTGCCCCGCAGGCAGGTGAGAGTCAAAGAGCTCGGCCCTCTCTGCACACTTCTTGGGGGAGCTTGTCCGGTCCTGTCTTTTAGCTTTGTCCTCAGAGCTGTTATTAAAACTGTGGCCACTAGGGGGCACTAGAGCCAAGTGATTGTCTATTTGATGTGTTTGCTCAGAGATCTGCATTTACCAAGGAGCTGCCCTCTGAGGTCGCTGCCCTCTGAGGTCACTGCCCTGGTTTCCACAGTGAAAACCCGCGTGGGGCCGTCCTGGTGGCACGTGGGGCCAGGGACGGCGTGCTGAGTGCTCGCTGCACTCCCGCTGCCATGGCTGACCTCAGGCAAGTCGCGCTCTCTCCGCATAAAAGTCTCCTCCATAAAGTGTAGGCTTGGACCATGAGATTCCCAGGTCCCTCTCTGTCAACAAAGCCTGAGCCCAGGGACGCCGCTCTTCCACGGCAGCTGTCAGTCCTGGGCCCCAAAGTGGTCAAGGAAAGAGAACCAGCTCCAGGCTCCCTCTCCACAGAGAAGATGAGGCCTCCTCCCCCTCCTCCTCCTTCTCCCTCCTCCCCCTCCTCTCCCTCCTCCCCCTCCTCTCCCTCCTCCCCCTCCTACTCCCCCTCCTTCTCCCGCTCCTCCTCTCCCTCCCCCTCCTCCTCCTCCTCCTCCTCCTCCTCCCCCTCCTTCTCCCTCTCCTCCTCGCCCTTCTCCCCATCTCCCCCCTCCTCCTCCTCCCCCTCGCCCACCCTCAAGGCCTGGGAGACCAGGGGCTGGGCTGGGAGGTTAAGGTGGCCGCATTCTAGAGGCGATGGCACATGCACCTCTGTGTCAAGTAGGTGGGTCTGAGCGTGGAGAGGAGTAAGATGACAGAGGGACAGCGCCGGACCACCCCAACCGTGTCACAGATGGGGAGACCGAGGTCCAGGCGAGGATTGGCGGTCAGAGTGGCGCTGGGACCAGCTCTCAGCCCCCGAGCCCAGGGCAGCCTTGGGTGGGTGCTCATTGCCTGGCTCTCTGTGGGGACTTGGCGCTTGCTGACTGACGTTCTCACGGGACTGGCTGCCCAGAACAGGGCTCAGAGCGTGGCCGGTGGGGCAGGGGCGCCGGCGGGGGCGGCCGCGGTCCTCATGCCGCCAGGAGGACGAGAGCAGGGTGACTTCCCACAGCTGGGGCGCATCAGCCTCCACTGGGCTCCGAGTTGCTGACTGCACACCCTCTCGCGAGGGGCGCGTGGTGGCTGCCATCCCCGCCGCTCTCACCGTCGCCCCTGCCCAGGGCCCTGGGGGCGCCTCCTGCAGGAACCTCAGGCTCCTCACTGTCCTCCGGAATTGGGGCTCACCGCCTCCCTAACGCTCACCCAGCCATCCCACCAGACGGCCGCTCGCTGGGCGGGCCCACGGCCCAGGCCCTCATCACCCCACACGCCTGCTGCGCCCCCCTGCGGCCGCCCTCCTTCCTCGCAGCCAGCCGCCTTCTTCCCCAAGGCCCTCTCCCTCCTGTTTAGGACCTAGCTCAGCTGCTAGCCTCTCCCCCCGCCCCGGCCCCTCTGCGCTCCACAGGCCCCCAAATCTCTGAGCCGTATTCTGACAGTAACTTGAGGCTGCCCTGGTGTGGCGTGTCCCTGGGCCCCGGCGTGTCCCCTGGAGGAATCCGTGTGGTCACATCACCTGGGCGTCCTCCCCGTGGCTCAGGGACCGAGGGCGGGTGGACGCGAGGATGGCAGTGCGTGGGGCCTGGGTCGGGGCGGGACAAAGGCAAGTGGAGTTCCCAACTGGAATAAAGTTCCGGGGTAAAGTTCCAGTTCAACAAACCCACACAGCACACCATGTCCCGCACCCCTGCCCCTCCTCCCCCGCTCAGAGGTCCATTGGCACCTCACACAGTGAGTCCCAGGCGGGTGTGACAGCTCCCATTGTTCTAAGTGTAAGGAAAACAATTACCTTTCTGGGTAATTTATGTCTCTGACGAGGGGCAAGAACAATATCTCCTTTGCACAACTGTCCGAATTGCCCCCACAAATCTCAGAGCGCTTTGTTCCCCCGCTTCCTCTGCCAGACGCTGTGTTCCCGCTCCGCAGCTGAGCCGCGCCCCTGGAAAGTGGGGGTGGCTTTGAATGGGGCTGTCAGCTCCTCCTCACTCCGCCTGCATGTCCTTCTATTGTTTTCTGCTGACGTGACAAGAGGCTCCTCTCCCACCACCTGTGGGGCTTGTGGAGGTGACAGTGGGGGCTGGGGACTGAGAGCTGTCACTCCCCACGGAGGGAGGGAGGGCCGCACCCCGCCCCCGCCCCCACGGAGGAGGAAGTTAGGAGCCCACCCGCCCGGGTGCTGTGTGACAGGGGCCTTTAGTGACACCAGTCTTCTCTCCTGAGAGCCCCCGCCCCCCAAGTGAGCTGGCGGGGTCTGCGTGAGTCATAGCATCGGGGACTGGGGACAGCCATAGAAAAGAGGTGTCGCGGCGTGACCTTGGGCACGTCCTTGACCTCTCAGAGCCTCTGACGCCCCCCCTGTGACCTGTGATAACCTGCCTCCCAGTCGGACGTTGTGTGCATTTAAGGAGCCACCAGAGGCGGTGACCATTCAGGAAGGGGACACTTTGGTTTCTGGTGTGACGCGGGGGAGCCGGCACCCCAGAGGCAGCTCCCAGGCCTCCCCGCACTACAGGGTACAGGGCCGTGCTGAGGTGGGTCCCTGCGTCCCTGAGCCAGGCCCACCTGATGACCTCTACGCTCAGGTCCCCGACGTGAGGGCTGCCCCTGCGGGTCCAGCGGGTGGCGCTTACAGGAACAGTGCCCCCTGCACACGGTGGGACGGTATTCGGCTGGAACGAGGTGAGCGACCAAGACATCACCAAGGCATGGGAGACCTGGAGGCCCCGGACACGCGTGGCTGAGTGACAGGAGCCGGCCTGAGAGCTACACGCTGTGATTCCAACCGCAGGACATCCTGGAGGACAGCACGGGGAGACGGGGGAGTCGGTGGCTGTCGGGGGTCACGGGGGGCGGGGTGGTGGTGCAGGGGGCCCAGTCTCACTGTGTGAGACTGCAGTGATGGGTACATGTCATTCTACATGTGTCCAGCCCCCAGCATGCACCCCGCAAGAGTGAGCCCTCGTGTGAACTATGGGCTCTGGGTGCAGTAAGTGTACCAGCTGGGGAGGCTGAGCGGGGGGGGGGCTGTGCTTGGGCGGGGCCGGAGGATATAGGATCTCTGTACTCTGCTCCGTTTCGCTGTGAACCTAACACGGCCTAGGACCGTTGTTGGCAAACCGCGGCTCATGAGCCACATGCGGCTCTTTGGCCCCTTGGGTGTGGCTCTTCCACAAAATACCACGGCCTGGGCGAGTCTATTTTGAAGAAGTGGCGTTAGAAGAAGTTTAAGTTTAAAAAATTGGGCTCTCAGAGGAAATTTCAATCGTTGTACTGTTGATATTTGGCTCTGTGGACTAATGAGTTTGCTGACCACTGGCCTAGGAAATAAAGCCTATTAAAAGAAGATGAAGGAGGAGGAGGAAGAGAATGAAGTCAGCACCTCCTCCAGGGAGCCTTCCCTGACCACCACAGCCATCAGCAATTTCCCCCTGCAGGAACCCGCAGGCAGGCATGGCTTCCCCATAACTAGCCCATCCCTCTTCTCTGTCCAGTGGCAGGTGCTCCCCAAACAGCCATAAGGCGCCCCCCCCGCCCCCACTGGGCAGGGAGCCAGTGTGTCCATCTTGCCGTGGCTCCAGGGTGGCTGGTGAGGGAGCGCATGACGGATGTCCTCCTGCACCCTGACGCTGGTCAGATGGGCTCGGCGTCACAGAGAGATGTGGGGTGCCGGGACAAGGTCGTGCAGCAGACGTGACTGCTGCCTCTGCCCGCCCTGGTGACACAGCCCCGTGGCCTGTTAGCCAAGGACCGCAGTGTGTGCGGGAGGCTCCAGGAGACCTCAGCTGGGGGCGGCGCTGAGCAGAGCGAGCCCCTCCCGGTGTGGGCGACCTCATCCCCTGGGGGCTGAGTAGACCCCAGAGGCCAGAGGAAGCGGGTTTGCTCTTAGCTTGAACAGGGCATCCACCCCACCCCCTCCCGCCCGCACCCTCGGTGCCCCGGGCCTCGGGCCCTCGGACAGGACCCAACCCGACCCAGCTCAGCTCCCAGGCGGCAGGTGGTGGGACTTCTCAGCTCCAGAACCGCGTGGGCCGGCCCCTCATCATAAATCTCCCTTTCCATACGTCCTGTGGGTCCCGTTCCTCTGCAGAACCCACACTGAGGACCAGCGACAGTGACGGGGACGGTGGGATGGCAGGGACGGGGGCGGCCTGTGCCCGGCCCTCCTGCTGCCCCGGAGCTGCCTGCGCCCCCTCAATGTTCCTTTATCCGAGGGAACGTCTAAATGCACGGGATGACTCATCGCCAGGCCCCTGAGCGGCAGCACGCCTTCGCCTTCAGAGATGAGTAAGTGGCCACTCGACTCACGGAGGGCTCAGAGCTCCCAGCAACAGTGCAGTGTGGGCAGGCGGGTGGGTGGGTGGGTGCCATGTGGGGGTCAGAAGTGCCGGTGGGTGTGGGTGGAACAGGAGCCCCCGCGGTAGCACCCGGCCCGGTGATGACACGGAGCCGTGTGACAGCACCAAGCCCTCCGTCGGAATCTGGCCACTTCTGCTGCGATTCCCAGGAGACCGCAGAGCGAGCGGGGAGCGTGTGTTTATAAAGGGACATAGGAAGGGGGGACACAGGGCGGGAAAGGGGGAGGGGAGACAGACAGAGCATAAATAAACTGCTATTTCCCTATTAATGTATTCAAAGAAGATGGTAAGGATGCCCCGCCCATGACATTTTCCTTTTCCACTCTTACCCCCCTGCCTCCCCAGAGGCACCAAAGCAGACCCTGAACTTCCTCCTCTCCCCCAGCCAGATGTGGCTTAGAATGTCTGCCTGCACTGCACCCCTTGCTCCCTCCACTCCTGGGTTTGCTAAGACGGCCCCAGTTTTTATGCCCGGGGTAATGCAGGCTTCCTTTACAGCGGGGGTGGGAACCCTGTCCTGCCAAGGGCCGTTTGGATATTTATAGCATCATTCCCGGGCCATACAAAGTTATCAACTTAAAAACCAGCCTGCTGCCGAAACCGGTTTGGCTCAGTGGATAGAGCGTCGGCCTGCGGACTCAAGGGTCCCGGGTTCGATTCCGGTCAGGGGCATGTACCTTGGTTGCGGGCACGTCCCCAGTGGGGGGTGTGCAGGAGGCAGCTGATCGGTGTTTCTCTTTCATCGATGTTTCTGACTCTCTGTCCCTCTCTCTTCCTCTCTGTAAAAAATCAATAAAATATATAAAAAAAAAAAAAAAAAAAAAAAAAAAAAAAAACCAGCCTGCTGTATTTGGTCAAACAGATAATTAACTCACCCCAACACCTTGGCAGGGCCAGACCACAGGATTTCATGGGCCTTATCCGGCCTGGGGGCTGGACGTTCCCATCCCTTGCCTCACAGTATGTGGCCTAGATCTCAAGATCCCTTACTTAGCAATCACCGTGCAAAATCCCAGGCATATGGAGCTTGAACCGCGTATTGTGCAAGGGTCACTGCTCCCACCGTCTCCTGTGCGCCGCCGTGTCTGCTCTGCCTTGAGACCTTGGCCGTGATTGAACTGTCTCCATGAGAGGGGAACTCCCGTGGGGAAAAGGGAACGAGGCCAGGCCCTCTCTGTGTTCTTTCCTTTGCCCTGACAATGAATCCCATCACAGCAGGGGAAAGGCCCTTGATCAGCTCATCAGAGTCCCTGGACGCTTCTCCAAAGTCCCCTAGGAATCTGGTACCCCTCGGTTCCTGCCTTTGGACATAACTGGTTGTTTTTGGAACTCTGCAAGCCTTCCCCCTTAGCCTTGGAGTGGGAGACGTCGCAGGCTAGCTTCAGGCCAGACACATTTTCTTCTAGCATTTCTTTCATTTCCGTTTCCCATCCAGCTCCTTCTGGAGCTCCTGTCCCTTGCAGCTGTTCCTCCTGGAACTGTCCTGCAAGCCTCGAGTTTCCTTCCAGATGGCTTTCTCGAGCTTTCTCCCCATGCTACAAGGCGTTTATTGACTCCACATTAGCTTCCGGTCTGCTCATTTTCCTCGCCCCAGCCATTCTCTTTCTGCATTTGCCTGTGACTGTCAACGTTTTTTAGCGCTGTGGAGTATGTTAAATGTTTCTATGCTTGACTGAGGCTCCTTACGCAAGTCTCATACATTTTTAAAATATATTTTTATTATTGACTAGAGGCCCAGTGCACGAAATTCGTACACGGGGGGGGGGGGGGAGGGGAGTGTGTCCCTCAGCCCAGCCTGTACCCTCTCTAATCTGGGACCCCTCAAGGAATGTCCAACTGCCTGTTTAGGCCCACCGGGGATCGGGCCTAAATGGGCAGTCGGACATCACCCTCACAATCCAGGACTGCTGGCTCCCAATTGTTCGCCTGCCTGCCTTTCTGATTGCCCCTAACCGCTTCTGCCTGCCAACCTGATCACCCCCTAACCACTCCCCTGACAGTTTGATTGATGCCTAACTGCTCCCCTGCCAGCCTGTTTGCCCCTAACTGCCCTTCCCCTGCAGGCCTGGTCCCCCCCAACTGCCCTTTCCTGTAGGCCCAGTCGCCCCCAACTTCCCTCCTCTGCCGGCCTGGTCACCCCTAACTGCCCTCCCCTGCAGGCTTGATCGCCCCTAACTGCCCTCCCTGCTGGCCATCTTGTGGTGGCCATCTTGTGTCCACATGAAGTCAGTCATCTTTGACCACATGGGGGCAGCCATCTTGTGTGTTGGAGTGATGGTCAATTTGCATATTACTCTTTTATTAGATAGGATTTCAGAGAGGAAGGGAGAGGGAGAGGGAGAGAAACCTCAATGATGAGAGAGAATCATTGATCAGCTGCCTCCTGAAAAACCCCTACTGGGGATTGAGCCCACAACCCCAGGCATGTGCCCTTACCCACAATTGAACCATGATCTCTTGATTCATAGGTCAACACTCAACCACTGAGCCACGCCGGCCGGGCTCGTACAATTTAATTGACGCTCATTTTCTCTCTCCTTAGCCCTCTCCAGGAGGAATGGTTCAATCCATCCTCTTCTCTCTGCTTATTGAGTCCACTCCAAGGTTTTGGGGCGTGTCTTGGCCTCTCTCTGATGAGTGTTCAGGCCCATAAGGACCACCTGAATGGCTCCTGGGCCACGCCCTGCTGGGGGAGACCTCTGCTTCCAGCCTCGCAGGTGCCGGGGGATGGCTGGCTCCCCCGGGTGGGCTGCAGGGCCATTCAGGTGGGCCCTCATCCCGGGCTGCAGGGCCATTCAGGTGGGCCCTCATCCCCCGAGCTCAAGGTGAGGATGGGCGGTAAAGGGGGGCGGGTTGAAAATAAAACAAACTCATTTAGTTGATTTCTCAAAGAGCCTCTACGATCCCAATAAAGAAGAGAGGGGGTGTTTCTCAAAATTAACACGAAATGTGCAACCTCCTTAGTGACAATGGAAATCAAATTACAATAGCAAAGAGACCAGTTTTCAGTTAGCATATCAGGGAGGAATTGGGAAAAACAACCCTGCAGCAATCCCCCAAGCCCTCAGCGGTGGCAGCAATCCCCCAAGCCCTCAGCGGTGGCAGCAATCCCCCAAGCCCTCAGCGGTGGCCTGGAAACTGATCTGAGAAACCTGTTTTGGTAAATGTGTCTTTAGATCTAAAAAGCCCCCAGGACCCAATGTTTCTGCCCCTGGGACTTCACATGAGCATGTGTCGTGGGGTCAGGGTGGCGTGGCCCGGGTGAACCGGTCACCCATGCGCACCTACACATGCAGGGTCGGCGGCAAGTTTTGGAAACCCTTTCTTAAAGGTGCAGAGGCCCCAAAATGTGAGCCGCAATCGCCTCTGCGACATTTTCTCTTCTTTCTACTCTTTGTAATTATCCAATTTTTCTGTCCTGCGCGTATGAGGAGGAGGGAAGGCGTTCCGTGCGGCTTAGAGCCAACAACACTGTGTCCGAGCCTCAGCTTGCTCGTCAATAAAAGTGGGCCAGTGCATCTGCCTCGTGGGGTCATTGGGGCAAAATGAAAACCTCGTGTGTGAAAGGCCCCACCCGAACCTGGGGCA
>JAJQQW010000002.1:2723952-3068952 GCA_025583905.1 Ia io | reverse complement strand
GCAGACACGGCTGTGATGCCCCACTAGAGACGTGTCAGTCACCCACTCCATCAGCTCCATGCTCGGAGCCGGGTGTTGGGACATGTCCAGGGCCCTCACGCCCTCCCACACCCCCATGCACCTCGTCATCTGCTCTCACGTGGTCCTCAGTGTCCCCGAGCATGGGGTGGCAGTCCATTCACAGTGGAGACTGAGGTGCAGAGAGGGGCGAGGCCCGCTCAGGACTGCCCAGCTGGTGGGGCGGCGCCAAGGGCAGGGAGCCGTGGCAGGTCAGGGGGCCAGGTGCCCTTGCTGCCAGCCTGTTCCTGCTCTGCGCTCAGTGTCCTCACTCAGTGAGGAGGGCGATGGGCCTAGAGTCTGGGAGGGGCCTCACAGGATCCCCACCGCGCACATGGGTGCCAACCATGTCAGCGGGTTATGTCCCCGAGGCCCAGCCAGGGCCCAGGGCCTGTGACTGCCCTCACCGTGCCGGCGGTGTCTGTCCATGCTGCCACCAGCCTGAGCAGCACTTTTGTGGACTGACTGAGCCTGCCCCGCACCCCCCTCCCCCATCGTGAGCCAGTCCCAGGATCTGCTCAGACACCACATGGCTTACGTCACCCTGCGTTTCTGTGTGTGTTCATCTCTGGTGGCATTCATGTTCTGAGATCTGTGTCCTGTGGTTCTGGCCTGGAGTGGGGCCGATCTGACTGAATCCCAGTCCGACTGTGGTCCCCTCCCCCTCCCCTCCCCTCTCCTCCCCTCTCCTCCCCTCTCCTCCCCCTCCCCCAGCCCCCTGCTCCTGGGGCTCTGAGGGCAAACCCTTCCTGGCCTCCAGCTGCTGTGACTGTCCTGTCTCCTGGGTCCTGGGTTGCAGCCGCACCACTCCAGTCTGCCTCTGCCTTCTGGTCACGTGGTCTCCTCTGTGTCTCTGTGTTTCCCTCCACTCCTGGCAAGGACGCCCCTCATGGATTAGGCTCCGCCACACCCGATGACCTCCTCCGAAGAGCTTTAGTTCCTCTGCGAGCCCCCTTCCCCAGGTCAGGTCAGCTCCGCAGACTTGGGGTGGACGGTCATGGAGGCCAGGCCACCAGGCAGCCCTCCACAGCCAGGCTGCTTCAGGGCATCCCCCTCGCTGCTCAGATGGGGACACCAGGCCGTGTGGCTCGTGCCCTGTGAGGCGGGGACTCAAGGTCTCAGATGATGGGGCCTGAGCTCCCCCGACGGCTGGGCCCCGTCGAGCCGGACGGCACTTGGTTTGAGTGCGTTTGCTCCCTCAGTTTCCTCCTCTGTAAAGTGGAGAGGTCTTAGGGGGCTGTTGTGATGTTGGGCAGCCCCCAGCCGTTCCCTTGCTGTCTCCTTTCTTTCCCTAAAGAGGAGGCCTGAGCGGGCCCAGCTGGGGATCCTGGTGTGTCTGACCTGCAGCTTTTCTTGCCGGCAGGATGGACGCCAGCGCCCCTCCTCCGAGCCCCTCCCGCCCACAGCCGTCGCCACCGGCACAGCCCCAGGCCCGCTCCCGGCTCAATGGCACTTCCTCGGTAAAACAGGAGAAGAGTGGAGCGCCCAGAGCTCCTGGACCCCAAGTTGGACCTGGACCAGATATGGGAGAAGCCGGGGCCCCAGCAGCACCCCCCGCCCTGCGTGCCAGGAGCCAAGAAGGAGTGGACAGAACGGGTAAGGGTTTGGGGCCTGGGAAGCTGGAGGGCCCTCAGCCCAGGCAGGGCTGTTCCCTGGGCACAGTGCAGGGGGAGCCCCGAGTCCATGTGTGGTCCAGGCCCCTCCAGCTTCCTCCGGTAGGCTTCCCCTGCGGGTCAGGGCCCAGCACGCCATCGCATGCAGACGGGATGCCACGTGTCCTTACTTTATTTATAATCAGCTCGGAACTGCTCACACTGGGCTGGTTCTGCACCAGGCACTGTGATGGCGGGGAGGGGGAAGGCTTCCCCTCCCCCAGGGCTGGGGAAGCTCGTGCTGTCCCCTCTCCATGTGGCCACTCCTCGGGCCATATGGTCTGGGGCTCCACGTGGCCACTCCTCAGGGCCAGCTGCCACTGGAATGAGCCTGCTCCCTGCTCTGCGGTCCTGCTCCGGGCCAGGTCCGAGTGCTTTGCAGGTGGAGAATCCTGTTCTCCTCTTCCCGGGTTTCACCCCTCCTCCCTGCACCCCGAGACCACTGTCTTCCCCGTGCTGCCTGGGAGCCACGGCCCACAGTCCACTGCCACCACCTCCACCTGTGACAGCCCAGCCTCACTCTAAAGGCTGTGCCGCCTCTGACGCTTTCTGACTTCATCCCACGGCAAGACATGCACACGCTGCTGTCACCTGGCGTGCCCGCCCACGGGCACACTCGCACACTCAGTCAGTGGGGACAGATTCCCATAACTATGCTCAGCCATGTGTATGCTGCAGTCTGGTAGTCTCCCTTCTGCTCCTTTTATTTAAAAACCAGGGGCCCAGTGCACGAATTCATGCACCTTGAAAGGAACTGTGGGCCGCAAGGCTACAGTGGGCACAGGGGTGGGTCTCGGCCCATCCTCTGCGCCCCGGCCCTGTCCCTCCCACCGCGGCCCCTGGTCCCACGTCTGCCGGCAGCCCTGCTCCCACCTGCTGACGGCGTGGAGTGATTGGGGCCAGTGCCAGCAACGGGTCCAAGTGGGGCCAGTGCTGTCAGCGGGTGCGAGCGGCGCTGCTCTGATCACTCCTCAGGAGCAGGGGGAGGTGGAGAAGCCCTCAGGGGCGATCAGGCAGCCACCGCTCACACCCACTAACGACGCCAAGCGATGGAGGCCAATGCTGGGCACCAGCAGCAGGTATGAGCGCCGGGCAGGACCACGGCGCACGGGAGCAAAGAATTTTCAGTAACCACCAGAGGCTTGCCCCAATGACAGCGACCAGCGCCCCGTGCTCCATCATCCCACCGCAGCCAATGCCCTCATGTTCCATGCTCTGCCGCCTGCTGCCGATGCCCACCATGTTTCACATGTACACCCTGGTGGTCAGTGCACCTCATAGCCACTGGTTGTTCCGCCATTCAGTCTATTTGCGTAGTAGGGTTTTATATACATAGATAAGCACTCCTTGCCGGCAGTTGAATTTGACCCTGGTGGGCAGAAACCTGTGCCACAAAACTCTGTGGTTGGCTGCCAGTTTAGTTCTCCCGAGCTTTTCCCAACCGGACTCCGGAGCAAATGTCTGGGCATGCGGACTGTGTGTCTGTCGAGTGCCGTGGCCCAGAGGGACCTCGGAGATGGGCTGTGTTTCCCCCAGAGGGGCCCTGAGTTACGGAAGCCCAGCCCCTGCCCCTCCCGGTCACGCTCTCCTCACTGCTCCAGAGACTAGTGGAGGAGTGATGGGGCTGGCCTGGCAGCCCCGTGCTGGGTGCCTTTGAGGGTCACCCAGCCATTTCTGCACCTGTGAAGTGGGCGGGGTCGTACCGAGCCCGAGGCATCCGCGTGAGGACTGTGTGGGCGCTGGGACCTTGTACATTGGGGGACATTCCTCAGGCCCGTGCCTGCAGAATCCCGCTGAGTCCCCGCCCCTCACCCCTGCAGGGACCTGCCTGTGCCCCACAGAGACAGGCCGTCTCTT
Source organism: Ia io (assembly GCA_025583905.1). Taxonomy (NCBI): domain Eukaryota; kingdom Metazoa; phylum Chordata; class Mammalia; order Chiroptera; family Vespertilionidae; genus Ia; species Ia io. Next base: position 3,065,386 of record JAJQQW010000002.1, on the reverse strand, counting down.
GAGCTGTGGTACTTGACAGGCTTCATGATGTCACCAAGCAACTGCTGGCCCCTGGCTCCTTCACTGAGGTCCCTTTCGGGCCACCTGTTGGGGGGGTCCCTTGCACATGAACGCGTCCATTGAGTTCAATGACCCCCACTAAACACCTCTTTGGTGACTGGCCATAAGGTTAGCTCAGGGCTGTGTGTCCGTGTTTGGGGGCTTGTGTGTATATCAGATTATGCCACAAACTACATGTGTGTGCGTGCATGTGTGCGTGTTGGGGGATGCTTGCCTTTTCTCCTCCACCACCATAGGGCGGGACCTTGTGCCGTCTCTCCTGTTCCTGGCTGCGTCTCCCCCAGGGGGTCTGTGAGTTACAGAAGCCCAGCCCCCAGTCCGCCTGGTCATGCTCCCCTCACCTCTCCAGCGCGCCCAGCCATCAGGATGTTTTCCCGGGAAAGGCCGCTGCCAAGGTGACTCCCCAGCTCAGCAAGTCCCCACGCAGCGCCCACTGTGATGAGCACCGCTGTGGGGTCACTGTCCCCGGGTGTTAGGGGACCCCTCACCGCAGGGGGAGTGCTGCTGTTGTCCCCACTTGGAGATGAGGAAACCGAGTCACAGACTGGCCTGGGTGACCACTGCGAGTGAAGGGCCACCAAGTCTCTGTCCTACCCCAGCCCCTCCCACCCGAGCCTGGGCCCTCGGGCTCAGTGCCGCAGACCAGGATCCCGTCCAGTTCCTGCTGGGCCAGCCCCGACGGGCGCTCTGATCTCCATCTCCTCAGGGAGCCCCGAGTGCTCTGCTTTTACCCCCAAGCTCTGGGCGGGCCAGGGCCTGGCCCGAATCTCAGCCCAGCCACACGCCTTCCTCCTCGGGCTGCAGAGGCCAATGCAGAACAGCCCTGAGAGGATGGAGTCAGGCCTGGATGCTTCAGATAAGACGTCAGGAAGCATGTGGTTTCTGTGTGGTCCTGCCCCTGAGGGCGGGGAGAGGAGGGAGGGGGAGAAAGGAGGGGTGAGAGAGAAGGGGAGGGGAGGACAGGGAAGGACAAGTCCTGGGCAGGTGGGCAGCCTTGGGGTCCCAGCCCCCCACTTCTGGGCTGTGCAGTCAGCAGCTGACCGCAGCCGCAGGACTGCTGAGTCCCCGAGGCTCCCGCTGCTCGCACCAGGCCAAGTGCTCGCTTGGGCAGCCGCAGGGCCACCGACAGGGATGGTGGCTGGCACCTCTGGGTGAGGGTGCAGACGGCCAGGAAGTGTTCACCCCAGCGTTGTCTGAGGGCCTGTCCAGCCGGGTGCGGAGACAGTGGGCGGGAGGGGAGCTGCTGGGTGTGTGAGGGAGGAAGGACTGGGCCATGCAGGCATCTTGGGCACGGGCTGCGAGGCTGCTGGCGCCCTGGGCAGGTGTGGGGTCAAAGAGTGGGGTCCAGGGTCAGCCAGCCAAGCGGGGCTTGAGGCTCAGGTTTTGTGGACGCCGGCTCTGGACCTGAGACAGCGCTCCTTCCTCAAACCTGTGGCGGGGTCAGTGACCGCGGAGGCGGCTCTCGCTGGGCCGCAGCACTTTGATGCTGAAGGTGCTTCACCCCGGCAGGCTTCCCTCCACACCCCCCTCCCTGTGTGCCCACACCCAGGAGGCCCTGCTGAGCTGTCCCCTTAGTCTGAGTCCTCCGCCAGGAAGTGCGCCCCGGGGCTGAGGGGGGGACAGCACCCAGGAGGACTGGCCGTGGGCCTCGGGGCCCTGAGGACGAGCACTGGGGAAGGGGCAGTCGTCCTGGCCTGCAGCCATCACCGTGGACCGTGGCAAGGAAACCTCGCCAGAACTTGGCGGGAGTGTCACCAGGAGGCCAGGTGCCTTGTGAAGTCCTCCTCCCCGTGCGCCATCCCCAGCCCCCGCCCAGCCTTGAAGGTGGGTCACCTTAGGCCACTGCCCCGCCGCCTCCGCCCGGAGTCCCGTGTCCTGTAGACTCGGGAGCCCAGCACAGGTGGAGGGAGGCGCCGCTGCGCAGAGCCTGGCGGAGCCTGAACGGCGGGAGGCCGGACATGGGGCGTGTGAGCGGGGCTGTTCTTGTTTCTTTTCACTCTGCCTTCTGTCTCCAGAGACATCCAGAGAGGGACAGTTCGTTAGTTTCTAAGAAGCACCTACTATGTGGCGGCAGCGCCGCAGCCACAGCCGCGTGTCACTGCCAGGTGCGCCACCTGCCCGGTGGGTGTGGCGATGGGCGGAGGCGAGGTGCGCAGTGGGCAGGGCCGAGTAGAGGGGCGGGTGAAAGGAGATCTTTTTCAGAAACTATTGTTACGAGCACCGCGGGGAGGTGACAGTGAGCTCGGTGAGGGACGTGACGTGCTGTCACGGGCTCACTTTTTAGAGAGGGACGTGCAGCGTGAGCATGAGGCGCTTGGTCGGGTGCCTGACTGGTCGTCAGCTAGGAGCACAGCCCCCACAATGCCACACGGGATGGCGTGTGGCCCCTCGTAAAGCGGAGGGGATCGGGAATCCCCTCGCGGCCTGGCTGCCCCCTCAGCGGGCTCTCCGAGCCACTGGAATGGTAAATCCCACCACAGGTCGACGTGGGAATGGGTTATAACTCTATTATAAATCCTTATCTCAAAACGCATGCGCACTGATTGCGGCTTCCAAAAACCGTGTGTGTCTAGACTGCAATCTCAGGAAACATGCCTTCGGTCTGTGGGGGGAGGGGGTGCTGGGCATCGGGGTGCAGGTTCGGTATTGAGGTGGGGCCTCCTAGCACTGCAGTCAGGCAGTGAGCCGAGGGAGGTGGGGGACTCGGGTCTGTGGGCCCGTCCTCCCCAGGAACCCAGAGACGGAGCAGAGCCTGAGCTGACTGCCCAGCTGCTGTGCTCCCTCCCGCCGTGGGGCATCATGACTGTCTTCTCTCACCTCCCGGCCCAGGTTTCACGGAGACGTGCTCCAGGTCTGGCCGTTCTTGCTGTCCTCCCGGCCCCTGCCCAGCGACAGGCGGCTCCATGACATTGCTTTTCCTCTTAAAGGGCCCGTGAAGGGAGACATGGAAACGCCCTTTGAAGAAATCCTGGAGAAGGCCAAGGCCGGGGACCCCAAGGCACAGACGGAGGTGAGGACCGCGGTGTCGGATGGGAGGCTCAGGCGTGGCTCCCAGAACAGCGGGCCCGGACGAGAGCTCCGTGGCCACGGAGGTCGGTGCCGGGGGTTGGTGCCGTATGGACGGGCTTGGGTGCAGCGTGGTGATGCCGCCATGTGCCTGGCCCCTGTTGTGTTTCTTTGTGTGCCCGGCTGTTCCTGCCACCTCTTCGGGGAGTTCACATGACTCTCCTGTGTCCTGCTCACACCTGGTCTTGGACACCACCTCCTCTAGGATGCCTTCCCTGCTTCCTGCCTGTCCTTGCCCCACCCCACTCTCCTTGCATCTGGGAAGGGGGTGCCACACCCTCCTCGTGTCTGTGAGGAGCAGGTGCCCTGAGGGTCCCACAGGCCCAGCGTAATGCAGATGCCAGTGGGACCCCGTTCCTGCAACCTTGTTTCTTGGCCTGGGTGACAGAGGAGGCTGGCCTGGCACAGGGGAAGGGAGGGGGTCCAGGAAGCCTGAGGTTGCCCAGCTGTGGGGGTCAGGTCAGGGCCGGGCCAGCTGTGGGGGTCAGGTCAGAGGCCGGGCCAGCTATGGGGGTCAGGTCAGGGGCCGGGCCGGCTGTGGGGGTCAGGTCAGGGGCCGGGCCGGCTGTGGGGATCAGGTCAGGGGCCGGGCCGGCTGTGGGGGTCAGGTCAGGGGCCGGCTGTGGGGGTCAGGTCAGGGGCCGGCTGTGGGGGTCAGGTCAGGTCAGGGGCCGGCTGTGGGGGTCAAGTCAGGGGCCGGGCTGTGGGGGTCAGGTCAGGTCGGGGGCCGGGCCGGCTGTGGGGGTCAGGTCAGGGGCCGGGTGTGGGGGTCAAGTCAGGGGCCGGCTGTGGGGGTCAGGTCAGGGGCCGGCTGAGGGGGTCAGGTCAGGCGAGGAGGAGGAGCCCCTGCTGAGCACGGCGTAAGCGGCGTCTCCCTCGCAGGTGGGGAAGCACTACCTGCAGCTGGCGGGCGACACGGACGAGGAGCTCAACAACTGCACGGCCGTGGACTGGCTGACCCTGGCCGCCAAGCAGGGCCGGCGCGAGGCCGTCAAGCTGCTCCGCCGCTGCCTGGCCGACAGGAAAGGTGGGTGCGGTGGGGCTCGGAGCCGCTGCCCGGGGATGCGTGCTGCCTGCCACGCCGCAGCTCAGGTGGGGCTGATGCCTTGAAAACCCGGATTGGTGGTGGTGGTAGCCAGAGCCCCTCACCACCGGCCTCCGTCCTGAGCCGGCCACGCCCTGCGCTGTCCGAGCAGGTCAGTGCGTCCCCCACGGCGGAGGCAGAGCCAGTGGTGCCCAGAGGCCGTGAGGGAGCCCATCAGGCTGAGGACCAGGGGTCTGAGGAGCGAGCGGGAGGACAGGTGGCCCCGCGCCCACCCACAGTGGCTGCTGGGTGTGGTGGGCGCCCACAGGGACTGGGCCCAGTGTCCTTTCGGACAGATGTCCTTTTCTGCCTGGTGACCAAAGGGGCCTGGGACGCCCCTCCCGTGAGTCCCTTCGGGCAGAGCCTGGCTCGGGGGGCGGGGCGGGGCCCTGATGCGCCCGTCCCTCAGGCATCACCTCCGAGAACGAGCAGGAGGTGAAGCAGCTGTCCTCCGAGACCGACCTGGAGCGGGCCGTGCGCAAGGCGGCGCTGGTCATGTACTGGAAGCTCAACCCCCAGCGGAAGAAGCAGGTGGCCGTGTCCGAGCTGCTGGAGAACGTGGGCCAGGTCAACGAGCACGGTACGCGGCTTCCCCGGCGTCGCGGCTTCCCCAAGGGTCTCCCGCGGCCCAGGGAGGGGCCTCTGGGGCATCCCCTGTGCCTGGGTCCTTCCTGGGGGGCAGGTGGTGACCTGAGAGGCATCTTGGTGTGACACTTGGGGCCACCCTGGAGCCCAGAGACCCCGCAGTGGCACAGCCCAGCCCCACCCGCTGCCCCTCCGCTCTGTCACACTCTGCCCTCCTGCGGGTCCTCCCTCGGCGGGTGGCACGCGGGAGGAGCCCAGGTGGGTTGTGGCCGATGACGGGTGTTGACAAAAGGGCAGACATGTTGGTGCGGCTGTGTTCACTCTGGAGCAGACCCGGACCGAGCCCCAGCAGTAGGGCTGGGACACAGGACGCAGAGTCTAGGCCAGGGAGGACCGGTTATGCTGACCAGAGTTCTCAGTGTGCCCATAAAGGGGACGCACTGTGCCCAGAGGGGCACTGAGTCACCCTAGTGGGTGGAGGCCGAGAGGTGGCTGCCAGAGACGTGGCCCCACAGCGGAGGCTCCAGGCCCTGTGGTCCCAGAGCTCGGGGACCCCCAGGAGAGCACGGCTGGTTTGCGGGGCTGCCGCCTTCACCCCACTCCGCTCTGTCCCTGCAGACGGAGGGGCACAGCCGGGCCCTGTGGTCCCAGAGCTCGGGGACCCCGGAGAGCACGGCTGGTTGCAGGGCTGCCTCCTTCACCCCGCTCCGCTCTGTCCTTGCAGACGGAGGGGCACAGCCGGGCCCCGTCCCCAAGTCCCTGCAGAAGCAGCGGCGGGTGCTGGAGCGCCTGGTCAGCAGCGAGTGTGAGTACAGCGCTCTTCCTCTGCCCGTGGCAGCTCCACGCAGCCGTGCCCACCACCCGTGCCCACGTGCACCGCGTCCCCGGGTCTTGGGGTGTGATGGGTGTCAGTTCTGGGCACGGGACCTGGACCCTAGCCATTGGGAGCATGCGCCTGAGCGGGAAGGCAGACACGGTGGTCCCTGCGGGCCCTGGGCACATCGGGTCCTGGGCGAGTCAGCAAGGGTGGGCGGCACCCCGCAGGGAGAGTGGGGGCTCCGCCCCCAGCATGGGCTGTGGGGTGGAGGGCAGAGTGTGGGGGGGTGGGGGAACGGATGGAGGATCGGGGGCTCCGGGAGCTGGGGTGCCTTCGGGACGTCCAGTTAGGAGACACCTTCAGGTGCCCTGTGTGCAGCGGCAACGTGTGAGTGCGCTCCTGGTCACAGCCCTGGGAGCCCACTCGGAGGAGACACAGTGGTGGGGGACCCACGGCCGCTCAGCACTAATGGGACCCCCCAGTGGGCACCCATCCTCACAGGACGTTAGAGGCCCTAGGGGGTCTCAGTTGCCCCGGGGCAGCCGTCTGCCTCGCTCTCTCTCTCTCTCTCTCTCTGTCTCTCTCTCTCCTCCTTGGCCGGGTCCTCACCCTCCGCCCAGGACAGAGATGGGTGTCTGAGCCCCTGTCTCTGTGGCCCAGCCACTGCCTGCCTGGCTGCCCAGGCAGTGACAGCCTTCTGGGCGGTGACAGCCCTCCAGGCGGTGACAGCCCCGGTGACAGCCCTCCGGGCGGTGACAGCCTTCTGGGCGGTGACAGCCCCGGTGACAGCCCTCCGGGCGGTGACAGCCCCGGTGACAGCCCTCCGGGCGGTGACAGCCCCGGTGACAGCCCTCCGGGCGGTGACAGCCCCGGTGACAGCCCTCCGGGCGGTGACAACCCCGGTGACAGCCCTCCGGGCGGTGACAGCCCCGGTGACAGCCCTCTGGGCGGTGACAGCCCCGGTGACAGCCCCGGTGACAGCCCTCCAGGCGGTGACAGCCCTCCGGGCGGTGACAGCCCCAGTGACAGCCCTCCGGGCGGTGACAGCCCCGGTGACAGCCCTCCGGGCGGTGACAGCCCCGGTGACAGCCCTCCGGGCGGTGACAGCCCCGGTGACAGCCCTCCGGGCGGTGACAGCCCCGGTGACAGCCCTCCGGGCGGTGACAGCCCCGGTGACAGCCCTCCGGGCGGTGACAGCCCCGGTGACAGCCCTCCGGGCGGTGACAGCCCCGGTGACAGCCCTCCGGGCGGTGACAGCCCCGGTGACAGCCCTCCGGGCGGTGACAGCCCCGGTGACAGCCCTCCGGGCGGTGACAGCCCCGGTGACAGCCCTCCGGGCGGTGACAGCCTTGCCATGCCGTTCTCTCCGCTTCAGCCAAGAACTACATCGCGCTGGACGACTTCGTGGAGATCACCAAGAAGTACGCCCAGGGCATCCTCCCCACCGACCTGTTCCTGCAGGACGATGAGGACGACGAGCTGGCGGGCAAGAGCCCCGACGACCTGCCCCTGCGCCTGAAGGTGAGCGCGCGGCGACCCCAGGCGCCCTCCCGCGTCTGAAAAACCAGGGTGCCAGCGCTGCGGTCCAGTGTGATTTAGATGATGTCACTTGGAGAAACTGTTAGTTTACGGTACAGAATAGAGGTTAATTCCTGCAGAATAAGAGCTGGTGCCCAGGAGAGCAGGGGACCCGGGTGCAGGGGACCCCGGGTGCAGGGACGCCAGGTTATTTGGTCTGCGGGGGCTCAGGGAGAGGCGGATAGTGAGCAGAGTGGTGAGGAGGTGACCGGGGCCAGGCTGAGGGCAGGGGGCATGCCCTTCCCCGCCGTCGGCCGCGAGCAGCCCCACATGGCCTGACCGAGCAAGGAGCGCACCCGTGTGGAGAGCGAGGAGTGGCGGGCCAGGCCTGTGACAGCCGTGTTTCCTTGCGGAAACCGGGGTTGCAGACAACAGGTGGCCACCTGCTCTCTCACACACTTCCCCTGCTCACTGGGCTGAGCTGCGTGCGCCGTCTCACCTGCAGAGAACGCCAGGGGCTGAGGCCGGGTGGGCCGGGTGGGGCTGCAGGAGGTCGGGTGAGGCCGGGTGGGCCAGGTGGGGCGCAGGAGGCCGGGTGAGCACCTGCATGGAGAGAACTGCCCGAGCAGCGGCCCAGTGCAGGCCAAAGACGGGCTCCATTAAGCCACCTGTTCTAGAACTTTCTTTGTCATTGAAAAGTTCTCTCAACCATGTGATTGTGTGGCCTCACAGGCAAAAAACAGTGGCCCTGGGCGTTAGGATAGGGTTTCAGATTAGTGGCCAGGAGCCAGCCACGGGGGGACCCATGCCAGTTCCCTCAGAGGAGGACGGGAGCGGTGGCCACCACCCTGGGGTGCCTTTGGCCTGTCTTGCCATTTCGAGGTCCCTCGGCGCGGGACCAGTGAGCAGGCCTCGACACATGGCCGGTTGGCCGTTGTGAAGGGCCCTCCAGGGAAGCCTGGGGCAGGACCTTCCACAGAGGCCTCTTTGCTCTCCAGCAAGCGCCCCAAGTCCCCACGGAGGCTCCGCTGCGGTGCCCGGGCGCCCCGGTGCCCCAGCGCCCTCCCCACAGGCGGGAGCCTGCACCGCTGCTGCCGGAGGCTGCTGGCCCGGGAGCCGGGCGGCCGGCCCCAGTTTGCTCGTTGGCACTCTGACTTGCTAGTGGCGGTGACATGCTCAGAGGCCCTCAGTCTCCATGCACACGTGTGTCCTACCCTGTCCCTGGGAGCCCCCCGGCTGCTAGCCAAGGCTCTCGGGCAGATGACAGCCACCTCCAGGGTGGCCATCAGCTGTACCCACACAGAGGGTCTGTCCTGAGGGCGTGGTGGAGGCAGTGCTGGCCACCTCACCCGGGCTGTGGGCACCCTCCTCCCTTCCCTTGCCCCTCCACACCCAGAACCCTGCCCTCCACACCACATTGCCAGGACGGGCCACTTTGTTTCACCCCCTCCAGTCTCCTCCCACGTCCCCCGAGCTCCAGCAGGGCCACCAGCTCCTGGGATTTCTGCCTGGAAACCAGGCAGGTGTGGGGTCCACCCTGGATGGAAGAAGCACCCCACCTCCTTCCCGAGGCCTCTCCCAGCTCAGCTCCCCACCAGCCTCATTCACCCTTTGCTGCGGCCCAAGCCGAGGGTTGCCTCTGCCCTCTGCACTGGGTGCAGGCTGGGACCCGAGGCAGGGAAGGGGGCTGCACTTGAATGTGGTTGTGGGTCTGTCCTAAGCGTGATGGGTGGGCGGGGGTGTGTGGGGGTGGAGGGGGTAGGGGGGGTGGGCGGGGGTGTGTGGGGGGGTGAGGGGGGTAGGGGGGTTGGGCGGGGGTGTTTGGGGGGTGGGCGGGGGTGTATAGGGGGGAGTGGCTGGTTCCTCAGGTCTCCTGACACCAGCGAACACATCCCGCCCGCCCAGCACTGTTGCAGTTGAATCACCTCCACTCAGTAGGCGGCCACACCCGCTCTCCACCTTCACACACGGCTCCTCTGGAGCCCCTGCCCCCACTGCCACCCCGGGACTGTTTGGAGCCCAGCGTGGGCTTGTGGGGTGCGGTTCCTGTCCCCTGAGCAGGAGCCCCGAGGCACGGGGGGGCGGGGGGGGGGGGGAGGCGTGCCCGGCCGCCCAGGGTGCTGTTGTGTGGACAGGGTGAGGCCCGTGGGGCGAGGAGGGCCCAGGGACGGGTGGAAGTGTCCCACGAGTTCATTGCGTGGAAAGACCTGCACGGACAGGGGCCAGAGCTGGGTGGCTGCCTCCTGGGGGTCGTGAGGGGCAGCGAGCAGGCCTCCGGTCCTGGCTTCACCCTTGTCTCGCCCCCTCCCCCGCAGGTGGTCAAGTACCCGCTGCACGCCATCATGGAGATCAAAGAGTACCTGATCGAGATGGCCTCGCGCGCGGGCATGCACTGGCTGTCCACCATCGTCCCCACCCACCACATCAATGCCCTCATCTTCTTCTTCATCATCAGCAACCTGACCATCGACTTCTTCGCCTTCTTCGTGCCCCTGGTGGTCTTCTACCTGTCCTTCGTCTCCATGGTCATCTGCACCCTCAAGGTCTTCCAGGACAGCAAGGCCTGGGAGAGCTTCCGCACGCTCACCGGCCTGCTGCTGCGCTTCGAGCCCAACCTGGACGTGGAGCAGGCCGAGGGGAACTTCGGCTGGAACCACCTGGAGCCCTACGTGCACTTCCTGCTGTCGGTCGCCTTCGTCATCTTCTCCTTCCCCCTCGCCAGCAAGGACTGCATTCCCTGCTCAGAGCTGGCCGTGGTGGCCGTCTTCTTCACCGCCACCAGCTACATGAGCCTGAGCAGCTCCGCCGAGCCCTACACCCGCAGGGCCCTGGTGACCGAGGTGGCCGCCGGCCTGCTCTCCCTCCTGCCCAGCCTGCCCTTCGACTGGCACGGCCTGAAGCTGCTGGGCCAGACCTTCTTCACGGTGCCCGTGGGCCACCTGGTGGTCCTGAACGTCAGCCTGCCCTGCCTGCTCTACGTCTACCTGCTCTTCCTCTTCTTCCGCATGGCTCAGCTGCGGCGCTTCCAGGGCACCTACTGCTACCTGGTCCCCTACCTGGTCTGCTTCATGTGGTGCGAGCTCTCCGTGGTCATCCTGCTCCACTCCACCGGCCTGGGGCTGGTCCGTGCCTCCATCGGCTACTTCCTCTTCCTCTTCGCGCTCCCGGTCCTGGCGGCCGGCCTGGCGCTCACGGGCGCGGTGCAGTTTGCCCTCTGGCTCGTGTCGCTGGAGCTCACCAAGGTCGCGGTCACCCTGGCGCTCTGCAGCGTGCCCCTGCTGCTGCGCTGGTGGAGCCGGGCCAACCTCTCGGTGCTGGAGGTGGTCCGGTCGCTGACGCGGAGCTCCGTGGTCAAGCTCATCCTGGTGTGGGTCTCGGCCATCGTGTTGTTCTGCTGGTTCTACGTGTACCGCTCGGAGGGCATGAAGGTGTACAACTCCACGCTGACCTGGCCGCAGTACGGCGCCCTGTGCGGGCCGCGGGCCTGGAAGGAGACCAACATGGCGCGCACCCAGATCCTGTGCAGCCACCTGGAGGGCCACCGGGTCACGTGGACAGGCCGCTTCAAGTACGTGCGGGTGACGGACATCGACAACAGCGCCGAGTCGGCCATCAACATGCTGCCGTTCGTCATCGGCGACTGGATGCGCTGCCTGTACGGCGAGGCCTACCCCGCCTGCAGCCCCGGCAACGCCTCCACGGCCGAGGAGGAGCTGTGCCGCCTCAAGCGGCTGGCCAAGCACCCCTGCCACATCAAGCGGTTCGACCGCTACAAGTTCGAGATCACCGTGGGCATGCCCTTCGGCGCCAACGGCAGCCGCGGCCCCGAGGAGGACGACGTGACCAAGGACATCGTGCTGCGGGCCAGCAGCGAGTTCAAGGAGGTGCTGCTGGGCCTGCGCCAGGGCAGCCTCATCGAGTTCAGCACCGTCCTGGAGGGCCGCCTGGGCAGCAAGTGGCCCGTCTTCGAGCTCAAGGCCATCAGCTGCCTCAACTGCATGGCCCAGCTGGCGCCCGCCCGGCGCCACGTGAAGATCGAGCAGGACTGGCGCAGCACCGTGCACGGCGCCGTGAAGTTCGCCTTCGACTTCTTCTTCTTCCCCTTCCTGTCGGCCGTGTGAGGGCGCGGCCCCGCGGGTGGGGGTGGGGGACGGGGCGCGGCTGCCCGGCCAGCCGGCGCAACACTAATGCTGAGTGTGCGTGTGTGTGCGTGTGCTCGCGTGTGCACGTGCAGGGGCCTTTGTCGTGTGCAGCTGGCCGCCTCCGCCAGCTGCCTGCTTCAGCTCTGCCACTTGGAATGCCCAGCGGCATGGAAATTGCATGCACGGCCTGACCCCGTCCCGACCTCCCCGAGTGAGGCTGGGTGCCGGGCGGACCGGACGCCCGTCCCGAGAGGCACTTTGACGTTCCCTCCCCTCTCCCAGCGCCCGACCTGCTCACTTGTGTGGATTTGTTCTTGAATGTGCTGCTGTGTAAACTCAACATGACACTTATTTATTTGGTGGCTGCTAAGCCGCGACAGCTGTCTGCCGGTCCTGCGGGCTCTCCGAGCCGTCACGTGGCCCAGGCCCCCTGGTTCCCTCCAGGCCGGAGCCAGGCGAGGGCAGCGAGGGCACAGCATGTCCACGCTGCGCTCTGCTCCACAGCTTGCCTCACGCGAGTGGGGAGTGGGGAGGGTCTCGCCTGGACCCACCAGGCCTAGGAAACAGAACCTGGGGTGTCCCAGGCCCCAGGAAAGCCTGGCCGTGTCCCCACGGGGAGCAGAACGGCAGGGCCCCAACAGCGAAATAAAGCCTGAGCTGGACCCACTGTCTGCTCCTTCTGCCTCTGTTGAAAGGAAGGCCTTTCCCGTGGGCCCAAGGACAGGTCTGCCCCGCGCCGAGTTCCACGCCAGTGCAGTTTGCGTGGCAATGGGCAGAACTGACTCAGGAATGGCAAGCCCTGCCCATGAGCAGGACTGGCACCGCCTCCAGGCCGGGACCTGCCTCGTGGCCTGACCGCCCGCTGGCCCGCAGTCTGTCATGTCTGAAACGCACGTGGTCATGGTTATTTGTGAAACCAATCACTGGTGAAACAGCGTGTGCGTGGTTACCTGCGGCTGTGAAACCGTGGCCCGTGGTCAGTGCCGGACAGCGTCACCTCGTCCTGTTTATCCTGCAGCACCATATACATCCCTGGGTGGTGTGGGGTGAGGTTAAAGGTCAGCCCCACCTCCCCTCTGATCCTAAAGATTTGAGGCCACTAAATGCTTCACAGGTCAGCCCCACCCCCCAGACTCACCACTGACTGTCGGGGGCAGGGGGCTGGCACTTCGTGAGCGAACACAGGTGACATCTGTGCTAACCCTGTGTGAGGGGTGACACCTGTCCTAACCCTGTGTGAGGGGTGACATCTTTCCTAACCCTGTGTGAGGGAGGCGCACTGACGCCCCGAACCAGAGCCACAGGAGAGAGACAGGCTCAGGGAGGTGGCCACCCACGTCAGCAGCAGAGCCGGCGGGGCCGAGGGTGCCTGTCCCGCCCCTGGGCCCCACTCCGTGCTGCGCAGGCACCGCAGAGCCGCCTGCGCTTGGACGGGTGGCTGGGCCCTGAGGATTGCCGGGATTGGGCTTTGGGCCCCGCATGTCCTTCTGCCTCCTTCACAAACCCCGGCCTCGGTCCCCTCCTGTGAAACAGGAAGTCGGAGCTTGGTCAGTGGTTTTCAAAACTTCATAGCAATGCAGCCTTCTTAAACACTCAGTGCCCAGGACTCCAGTCCGACTGGGAAAGGTGCGCTTGGCAAGTTCAGGGGCAGCAGGCACAGCGGATGAGTGCAGGCGCCACTCCGTGGGAGTCCCACTCGGACCCAGCCGTGCCACCAGGGGGGAGAGGTCGTGCTCCCAGGCCTCTGCTTCCTGGGCTGTGAATTAGGGACGTAACAGGACCGGCCTCAGGTTGTTTTAGGCTCAGATGAGTTAATCTCCTTGCAGGTGGTTAGAACAGGGCCAGGCCCTAGTGAATGCTCTCTAAACATTGAATTTTTAAAAGGAGTTAAATACGCATGGAACTTCAGAACCTCCTAGCTTCTTAGAAACTGAAACTTTGTGAAAATAACCGTGTTTAGAGTGGAGCTGATCAGAGGGGCCTAATCCAGACAGAGGGCGGGGTGCCCCATGGCTCTGTCTGCACCCCTCCCCCCAGGCACCCCGGGAGGCACCATCCGCCCTCGTCCCTGCCCATGCAGGAAAGCTTGGCCAGTGCCCGTGACTGACCAGCTGAAACACTTTATTTAACTTGACTAATGGGCCTCGGAGGCACTGGCCGCCCGCGAACAAATATTTACAGCACTGTGATGCTGAGCAGACACGCCACCGTCAGCCAAGCCCAGGTCCGCCCTCAGGAAGACCACCCGAGTGGGACAGTGGGACGTGAGGCCCCATTCGGAGCAGGAAGTGCCATGGGAGCTGGAGGGAGGTGCCCCAGCCCGGGTGGGAGATGGGCAGGAGGCTTCTGGGGGCGCGTGTGTTCCCCCCCCCCCCCCCCCGTGAGAGCGAGGGAGGGAGCTGGGTTTGGCGAGGCCAGAGGAAGACTAACCAACAGGGCACCCCTGGGAGGCCTCGGGCACAGCCTGATGCCCATGCTTCGGAGGACAGAGCTGAGGTCAAAGGCCAGGGTGGAGGTGGGCCCATCCTGCCAGCAGCCGGAGCCCCTCGAAGCCCGGGCCGGAAAGGCCGCTGAGCTCTGGGAGGAGGGCAGTTGGGAGGAGAGGAGGCGTGAAGGCCACCCCTCCCCCAGGCCTGGCCAGCTGCGTGCTCCGGCTCTGGAGACTGGACGCCTCCATGAACCGTAAACATGAGGCCGCCCCTGGCCCTGTGGTCCCAAGGCTCCTGCTGTGCTCCCGTCCCCCTTCCTGTTGACAAACAGGCTGCTGCCTGCACCCAGCACTGGTGTCCCTGCAGGGGGGGAGGAGGCAGCACTGGTGTCCCTGCAGGGGGGGAGGGGGCAGCACCGGTGTCCCTGCAGGGGGGGAGGGGGGCAGCACTGGTGTCCCTGCAGGGGGGGAGGGGGCAGCACCGGTGTCCCTGCAGGGGGGAGGGGGACGGTGTCCCTGTAGGGGGGAGGGGGGGGGGGGGGGGCACTGGTGTCCCTGTAGGGGGGAGGGGGGCAGCACTGGTGTCCCTGCCCTGCAGGGGGGGGGGGGGGGCAGCACCGGTGTCCCTGCAGGGGGGGGGGGGGGCAGCACCGGTGTCCCTGCAGGGGGGGGGGGGCAGGGGTCCCTGCAGCACACCGGTGTCCCTGCAGGGGGGGGGGGGGCAGGGGGGCAGCACTGGTGTCCCTGCAGGGGGGGGGGGTACAGCACTGGTGTCCCTGCAGGGGGGCAGCACTGTCCCCAGGTAGCGGGGGAGGGGGGCAGGGGGGGCAGCACTGGTGTCCCTGCAGGGAGGGGGGGCAGCACTGGTGTTCCTGCAGGGGGGAGGGGGCAGGGGGTTCCTGCAGGGGGGAGCACTGGTGTCCCTGCAGGGGGGAGGGGGAACAGCACTGGTGTCCCTGCAGGGGGGCAGCACCGGGGGGGGGTATAGCACTGGTGTCCCTGCAGGGGGGAGGGGGAATAGCACTGGTGTCCCTGCAAAAGGGAGGGGGGTACAGCACCGGTGTCCCTGCAGCGGGGAGGGGGCAGCACTGTGTCCTACGTGGGGGCCTGACCCACCCTCTGCCCGGGGCAGGGGCCTAGGTTTGGAGGCACCGTGGGTCTGGCACTACATACATGAGGTCATTTGGTCCTTGCCACTAGGTCTCCTGCCCCCCCATCACCCCCTGCCAACATTTCCCACGAGAATTCTTAAAGGTGCCACGACGTGCCCAAAAACCACACGGCCGAGCCAAGGTGGGAGCCCAAGCCTTTCTCCTGGTGTGCGCCCCCTGCAGGGCCACGAGGAAACCGGCCTTTTCCTGGGCTTGAGCTCCCTCCTCAGACACCGCCCCTGGCGTGGCCTCGGACTGGCCGAGCCGGCTGCCTGCTCAGGGCTGGGCCTCGCCCCGTCCCGGCCGCGGGAGCCCCAGGCAGGGCCAGCGTCGGGTCTCACAGGCCTCCCACGAGGCAGTAGCAGTGTCTGAGCTGCTCCCGGAGACTCAGGGGGTGGCGCCATGGGGAGGGGTGGGTGCCAGGTTCCAATGCAGCTGGGGGAGGCCCCCCGCTCCCCCCCACACACACACCTGCATGGCTAAGAAATCCGGATTCTGGCCAGCAGTGCCGGGGCCTGGGGAAGCACCGGACCCCACCATCCAGGCTGCTGCCGGCAGTCTGGGTCAGCCTGCTGGCTCTACGCTCCAGGAAACTCCCTCCTGCTCCCCTCCCCAGTGCCCCCAGCGCTCCCAGCACCCTCTCCCTCCTGCAGGCTGCCCTGCACAGCGAGGCCTCCCCACTCCCAGCGAGGACACAGACTGTCCCTACTTTCCCAGGGGTGGCTGGGCCCCACGGCGGGTGTAGCAAGACCTCAGTTAAAGGGAACAGCAATGATGTCCCTACTGGGCGCCGGCTGGGAGGGACGCAGGAGCGGGGCTGGGGTGGGCTGGGGTGGGGGAGGCAGGCACTGTGCTGACCACGTATGCAAAGATTTTCTCCTTTAATCCCACAACCCCACGAAGGGGACCGTCAGCCTCCACATACTGTAGACGAGAAGACAGGCACAGCAGGGGTCGGTGGTGTCCTGGGACCCACAGCTCATCAAAGCCAGGGAGTGACTCCGGCCGTGGGCTGAGGGCCCTGCTCCGAGCCCCCAAGCCCCCGCGCAGCGTCCCTGGCAGGTGCTCAGGGAACATGTGCTGGGTGAATAAACGAACCCGCAGCGTGGCGAAGATCAGCGGCGGTCCCTGTAAGGGCAGGAAAGGCCTTCTTCCTCTTGGCTGTGGCCTTCGCCAACGTAGGAGGCGCACCCGGTCATTAAGCCCCAAGACTGTTAGCGACTCTGATCCCAGCAGCCCCTCTGTTCAAACTGCAGGACAAGCCAAGCTACTGTCAAGGCTGCATTCTTGCATCCCCCTCCTCCCTGCGGTTTCAATGGCTCCGGGGAAACGGGGCCAGAACGGTTCTGGTTCGTGGCAGGGCTCTCCTCCCGCCCTTCCAACCCGAGCTGCCCCCCCTTCGAGCCCCTTGTAGCTTCGCTGTGAGAACGTTTGCAGGCTCGGGAAGACGCTGTTAAAGACGCCTCCTTGGAACATCTGCGGCTGAAGGTCAGCCAAGCCCTGGCTCCGCGGGACAGCCTCTGTCCGGGAGCTGGAAAACGCCAACGGGAATTCTCCGAGTCCCTCTCCTCTCTTTATCGCTCTGCCACGCTGCCATTTACCCTAATAACAGACCAGCCCACTGTCCTGGGAGCCTGTGCCCTCAAACGGCACCTGGCCCTTTCAAACCTTCGGGGAAAGTAACAATAAACATTCTCTCCACACCTGTCTCCTCTCTCAGAGCCCGCGTCGCCGGCCACCACGCCCTAACGGCCCGTCCAAGGCGAGGCTGCCCTCCCCGGCTCGCTCGTGGCTGCCGCGGTCCCCTGCCCCTCTGGTGTGCTTTGCACAGGTGTTACGGGAACGACTCGCTCCTCCAGACTTCCATGTCTGTTTTGCATGTTTGACATCGGGGGCATCGTTTTAAAACTGGGTTCCTTCCCATCTCCATTTGCACTTTTGTCGCTGCCTTTTGCCCACGGTTCAGCCGCTCCCTGAAAGACACGGATCGCACCACCTGACTGTGTGGGCCCCGGTCTAATGGATCCGGGGAGATAATGGGGCTTTGTTTTTCCAAAAGGACGGAGCTGTTTGACGTGAATCGCTCAGAACTCGGGCAATTATTCTGAGCTCTTGAGGCTGCTCGGTTGCTAGGAAACCACACCAGAAGCTGGAGCCTTTGTTAAAGTTTTCACCAGGTGGTTGAACCTCTGCAGGCCCTGCCCCAGCATGCGGGGGGTGGGGGGGGGGTTCTAGGTCAGCAGTCTGGGGGCAGGGATGGGGGGCAGCCTTAGTTCTGCGCAGAGGACCCCCAGGAGCTGTGGCCGGGCATCCATCAGAATCACCTGCAGGGACCTGGGGTGGTGCCGGCTGCCCGGCTCCGATCCCGGCCGGCTCCAGGACTCAAGTTTACAGCCCTGCGAAGTCCCCTCTTTGTGCCTCAGTTTCCTTATCTGTAAAGTGCAGGAAGTCACAGCGTCCACTTTTGGGGTGCTGTGCGATGGAATGGGGTGACACAGACCCCTCAGCACGGGACGTGGCTCGCAGGTGCCCACGGAAGAGTGGTGTAGAGGGAAGGCATGCCAGCGGCCAGCCAGGCCGATCGCCAAGGCTCACGGACGGAGCCCAGGGGGTGTCAGGGCCTCGGAGCTCCTAGGGCTGAGGACAGACAGGGTGACAGGGACGTTTTCGTCTGAGCAGACGGTGCCTGTCGTTCGGAGTGGTCCGGAGAGGGGGCAGAGCCTGAGCAAGACTTCCCATTGTTGCTGGAAAGAGACTGGCCCGAGCGGGGCTGCCTCGGCGGCCTGGCCTGCGTGGGCTCGACTTCGAGCAGGAAAGCGCTCACAGCAGGGCCAGGTGGCGAGGAGGGGGTGCTTATGGGAGCTGGGACAGCGAGACCAGGGGGGCCGAGGACAGAGGCAGCAGCAGGGGAGAGGAGGCGGCGGCTTTGGCCGCCCAGAAACCTCAGAGGAAGGGAGTGAGCCCAGGCAGGCTGCTGTCCGCTCTCGGGGGAGTCGGGGTAAAGGGGTTTGGGGGGCAGGTTCAGGGGGTTAGCCCAGACGATGTCCAGCTGCCCAGTGCTCCCCTGGTTTCGAGTCTCGTGGGGCCCTTTAGAGCTCAGGAGCCGCACACAGAGGAGGGGGAGGGAGGCGTGGCCTGCTCAGGGACGGGGTGCCCCGGGCCTGTGCTCCGAGGCTCCTAAAGGCCATGGGTGAGGGGCGGCTTAGGGAGGGTCTCGGTTGAAGCCCATCGGCTTTCCAGGTGTGCCCCTCAGGGCCGTGGTCTCCCGATGGGTCGGCGCCAGCGGGTCATTAGTCATCGCAGCTGGTCCTGGCATCGCCCACCTGGTTCTGCTGCTTTGCTGGGCCTGGAGCTGAAATCCAGCCGAGCCTCGCTGTTACCTCCAGGGAGCAAAGGTCAGGGGTCTGGACCACAGGACCAGCGAGATGCCGGGGGAGGAAGGCCACCGATTGGCCCGTTGCCAGGCCCGGGGCTTTCCGCCCTGGGGACGCCTGTATCTGGCTGTAAGTGGCTCGGCCGTGTGTCCAGCTGCGTCAGTTTTCCCCATTCCACGAGCCAAGGAATTTCCCTCGCTCCTTACTCTCCGGCCTCACCCTGGCCCACCCACAGCTCTGAGCCGGGGCCGTCCACGTGTGCAGACCCAGGGGAGCCTGCCCGCAGCCTACCCAGCCCAGAGGCCCAGCTCCCCACGCACCCCTGGCCTTCTAGGAGCCCGCCCTCCCCTCCCCACCCCCCCGCCCACCCCGCTGCGCCACGATGTGGGTGCCAGCCCCTGAGTATCACCAGGAGCTCCCAGCAGGATCCCACCTGCCACCCTCCCCAAGGGCAGTGTGGAGTCCGATGGATCTACCTCCACTACCCTCTCACGTGTGGGACAGGCACGTGCTGGGACCCGCCTGAGGGCCCTCGGCTGTGAGAGCTGCAGGACTCGGCCGGCGGGGGGCGGGAAAGCGAGTGAAGGTGCCTAAGCGAACTCATTTCCAGGGCCCGTGGGACAAGTGAGCAGCTCAGCACCGCACACCTTTTCTCTCACGGGAGTGGGTCGGGCGTCCAGCAGGTCTCCCGGAAATTGGGGTGTGGACAGGGCTGGTTCCTGCTGGACACCCTGGCGGGGAGAGTCCACGACCTGCCTTTTCTAACCCCGGGTGAGCCCATGTTCCCTGCGCCGGGCCCCTTCCTCCCGGGGGAGGCCTCACGCCCCACCTCTCTGGCCCCTCCCCACTGAGCAGCTCCAGCTCATCCTTAACCTCTCAGAACCCTGACTTCCTTGTCTGCACCCTATTCTCCCGGTGGATGTGAAAAACCAAAATCTGCTGGGAGAGTGTGAGGACTGGAAATCGTGGTGGGTGATGCTCACCAGCTTCAAAACCAGCTCCCCCATGCTGAGGCGCATGTGCGAGCACCATGCTCTGCAGGCCTCGCCACACAACCCCGTCCCTCCCGGAACGCTGTGGCCGAGAGGAGGACCAGCTCCATTTCCTCGGTGATGAACTCAGCGTGGAGAGACCCCAGGCTGCATTGGGAGCTGGAGGCAGCAGAGCTGGAGTGGCCCAGGCCTCCCTGCACCCAGGTGTGTCGCCTCGGGACCGGACCCACGCCCTGCGGTGGGCCTCGTTAGAACAAACACCAGCCCGGCCAGCGCGGCTCAGGGGTTGAGCATCAACCTATGAACCAGGAGGTCACGGTTCAGTTCCCCGTCGGGGCACATGCCCGGGGTTGCAGGCTCGATCCCCAGTGTGGGGAGTGCAGGAGGCAGCCAATCCATGATCCTCTCTCATCACTGATGTTTCTATCTCTCTCTCCTGCTCCCTTCCTCCCCGAAAGCAATAAAAACATAAATAAATAAAAATAAATTAAAAACAAACACCATTCTGAGCCTCATTTTCGATGTAACATTTGTTATTTTATTGGAAAAGGCTGGTATTCACATATTTATAATTTTATTCAACAGCTGGATAATTTGTGAGACACCAAAGAAAACAACGCACCCATGAGTTACAGGGTTCAACATGGTCAGTCTGTCCACGCCCCCCGCACGGCCCCGGGCCGCCCAATCCGCCTCGGAGAACAGAGCAGACAGACAGCCACGCAAGGACCGCGCAAGCCCGCACAGGCGCCAAGAGCAGAAACACCGGCCGCCGGGAAGCAACGCCTGTGACTGTTCCCGGTCCTTCCATCCTTCCGCGGCCGCGGCTCTGCCCTCCGCCCTCCGCACCTTTTCTCCACACTCAGCTTTCTCTGGACACCATTCCCCAGGGATCCAAAGACGGGCTTTCCTTCGGGGAAGACGGTTGTCTTCCTTCCCCTGTTTGGTTTGGTCTCCGCCAAAGTTTAAAACAGGCCTCCCTCTCGGCCCTGCGTGAGAGCTGGCCTCGGCAGACGGAGCGTGTGCGGTCTGGGACCTGACAGCCCCCGGCGGCCAGGGCGGCTTCCTCTCCGGGCGCAACCTCGGAAGGGAACGGTCGTGCGAACATCCCAGGGGCGGGTCAGGCCCTCCCAGCTGGATCTCGGCTCCCACAAGATTCCTAGACAATCGACTCCGTTCTGGAAGCTCTCCCCGAGCGGGGGAGGAATCCAGTCCCGTGGTGGTTCCTCGTAACTGGAGTAGTATGTACATGTCAGCGTGTCCGGCGGCCCGGGCTGGCCGTGATACACAAACATTCTCTGTCCGTGTGGGTCGGAAAAGGGGATGCACGGACCCCTGCCTCGTGTGAATGGCGGGAGGCCAGGGCCATGCGTTTTGTGCTTTGCACACACAGGCAGGTACACGTCCCCCGCAGAGAAGATCTCGGCTGGGTCTACGTCCGCATCGGGTTACAGCTCGTTAAACAATAAGTAAAGGCTGGGACTGGTGGGGCCTGTGCACAGCCCGTCCCGCTGCCCTTCCCGGCAAAGACGAGGGTGGGGGGCGGGCGGGGCGGGCGGAGCTGGTTTTGACCGCCGTGGCCCCATGAGAGTGTCCCGAGACGGCGGGGTCCCTAAAGAAAAGGTGCTTAAAATGGTCCTAACATGCAATTTTCTCCGGGAGGCGGGTCAGCGTGTCTGCAGAGGAGAGAGGGTGCCGCGCGGGGGAAGCAGGTGGGGGGCGGGGGCGAGCTTCTGAGGCCAGCAGACAGCGGGGAGCCCCGGGCGTCTCCATTCTCCACCTGCACCTCGTTCTCCGGGGCCCGCCGTCCCCCCTTCTCTGTCCCACTCCCAGGCAGGAGACGCTCCGGGCCGGGCTGTGGTTTCTGTGTGGCCGCCAGCGTGGGAAGGCCGGTGCCCACGGGAGACCAGACAGGACCGTGCTGCCGCCCCCCGGCGGGTGCACACCTTGGCAAACTGTGGGTCCTCCCAGGGCCTGTTCCCTCATGTGCACAATGGGGATGAGAAACTGTGCGCCTTCCCGTCCCTGGCCCCTGGCACAGAGCCTGGCTCGCTGTGAGCAGCAGGTGGGCGTGGAGGGTCATGAGGAAGATTCCAGAAGGTCCTGGGCGGAGCAGCAAGTCCCCACGAGGTGCCCGGGGACTGCACAGAGCGCTGGGGGCACAGGGATGACAGGGGTGTCCTGAGGCCGTGGGCCCGCGGGTGCGTGGCCGGCACCGCAGCGAGGTCGGCGGGTCGGGTGAGAGTAGCAGGCACACCCACGGGAAGTGGTCACCCCCCTCCACTCAGAACCCTGACAGACCGGGACACGGAAAGACCTGGAAAAAACCTAAAAGACGAGCCTGCGTCCCAGCGTCTCAGCGTGAACTCACAGTCCCACACGCACAGGGGAGCCCGCCGCTCCAGGCCCTTGAAACCACTCCCTTCCGGATCCGAGGGCCCCACTGGCTCATCGGAGCTTCATTATCTGTCCCGAACCCGACCCGGGGCCACCGGGGTGTGTAAGGAAAAATTAACCGGAGACGTGAAAACCCTAATAACGTGGGAAAGACAGCGCGGGGTCAAGTACGAGGATGAGGAACCCTGAAGGGCAAGGCCGACGGCGTCCGTGCTGCGGTCTGTGGCTGTGATCCTTGTTCTCCTCCTCTGAAGGGCAGCCGGGCCTAGCAAAGCCGGGGATAGCCTGGGCCGCGGGGGCCCCCCCGCCCACAACGCACTGCCTGTGTCTGAGCGGCTGCGGGCGCCTGCGGGGAGCTGCCAGGCCGGCGGGCGGCCCGCACATCTAGTGCATCTCCGAGTTCACCTTGTCCTGGAAGATGTACAGGTTGTTGGTGGCCGCGATGGCGATGATGTTCTCGGCCGGGTGCCACGCCGTGTGCAGGATCTTCCTGGTGAAGTCCAAGCTGTCCACGCTGATGTCGTCCCGCCGGCGCTTGCCGCCCACGCACACGCGCCGCGGCTTGAGCACGGCCCGGGGCTTGCTGCTCTCCCGCGAGGCCTCCAGGGTCACATCCCGCTTGGTGTTGCGGTCGAACATGCGGAAGAAGTTGTTGTAGGCCCCGGTCATGATGACGCTGCGGAGAAGGGAGGCGTCAGGCGGGGGCGGGCGTGGGAGAGGACACCGCCCCCTCCCGCGTCATCAGCCCCGGGCTGCGGAGCTGGCGCCCCGGAGAGGCCGCCCAGGGAGGAGGCGGGCCAGCCTGCCTCGGGGACACCCCTCGTCCTCCCTGACGTCTCAGCTGCCATCACCCCCACACGTCAAGGCCGGAGCTGAGGCCCTGTCAGTGCTCTGCCCCCAACATCCGAACAGAAGTCTCCTGAGCGTGCCCCTCTGGTCCTGGAGTGAGAGCCCCAGGTGTTCAGGAGACGAGGTCGGAGGGTGGGGAGGGAGGGGATACACCAGAGATGCTGGGCTGTAAGGAGGCTGACCAAGGGCAGTTCCCCCAGCCAGCCAGCCAGCCCCTCCTGCCCGCAGGACCCCAGGACCCTCTGTCCTCTGAGCAGCTGAGTGAATACGTGAACGCTCTTCACAAACGGCTGCTGTGCAAACGTTCACAGACCTGCCCGTCCTGCCAAGGAGAACGGTCCGTCTGTCCGTCCACTGTCCTCACTGTGAGAACAAGGGGACGCCTCTCTCCTCTCCTCTCCTCTCCCCAGTGAGCCGGCCTCGAGGAGCTCTGACCCGTCACTGATCCGTGCTGCGTGGGGCTGGCCCGTCTGGGCCAAGAATCCCTTTGGTTCCCGCCCACGAGAGGCTCTGGGCTCCGCTGCCCAGCCCGAGAGCCCACCTCCCCGTGACACCCAAACTGCTTCCTCTGACCTCGTGCTCAGAGGTCACTGGGTGGCGTTTGGGGGCAAACCCTCCACAAACCGGCTCTCCGGTGGGTGCTCTGGGTCCCTGTGAACCCGCGGGCTCCCCTGGGCAGCCTCCCTCTGAGCCAGGACGGGCCAGCCGTGCAGGCAGGGGCCTCTCTGTGCATCTGGGGAGCCGTGGGGGTGGCCCAGGCTGGGGTAGGGGGGTGAGTCGGTCCCACCTTTTTCAGAGACCCGTCATCTCAGAGACAGCGGTGGGTGGAGAATCTAGTGTACTTTCTGGCTCAGCTCCTTCCTGTTCTAAAATCGGCCACCGAAACCTTAATTCACGTGCACAGATGGTCTGCTGTGAGGCAGTGAAACGCCGTGTGTGGAGGCCCCAGGCGGCCGGGGCTCTGGGGGCGCCAAGCCCACCGGCTGCGCAGGGGTGGGCAGCGCCGCCTCCACCGGCCGAGGACGCCCCCTTCTCCCAAGGAGTCCGCTCACCCTCGGGGGCTGGGCTGTGCTAATGTCCCTCAGCCAGGGCCCGGGAGACCTCCCTGCCATGTGACCCCCCCCCCCCCCCGTGGTCGCAGGGAGCCGGCCGGCTGAGCCTGAAACACCCCGGGTCCACAGAGGCTAGGCGGCGGTCACTGTGAGAGGCCTGAGGGCCAGCAGTGCCCCTGGCGTCCAGGCACCTGGCTGTTGTAGCCACCTGGAGCCACGCAGGGTGACCCTCGGTAAGGACATCCCGGGAGCGCCCTGGACCTGACGGGGGGGGGGGGGGGGGGGGGAGGGGGGCCTCTGCACGGAGACCAGGCTGGAAGGGGAGCGTGGCCACCACACCCGGACCCAGAGCCGCCCTCTTGGAGGAAAGGCGCGGGCATTAGGCCGGCTGAGAGCCCGCCAGGACCCGGGCCACTGTCCTGGTGGCCTCTGAGGCCCAGCCTTCATAGGGCCACCCTGGGGGACAGGGCTGGGGCCAGGGGAAGGCGGCCGGGGGAGCAGGAGAGGCCACACTGCCCCAGTGCCAGCGGCCAAGGCGGGGAGTGGGGGAAGCGGGCGCAGGTGACCCCGCCGTGACACGTGGACACTCGGGCGACTGCGGCCCATCCTCCTCACTGATCCCCGTGCAGCCACGTGGCCCCGAGGGGACGGGCACAGCTCCCGCGGCAGGAGGTGAGGCCGCCTCCTCCGTCCTTCAGGGAAGGGCCACCGGCCCAGCGGAGCTCTCACCGGCACCCGTTCTCCTCCCGATAGTTGGGGGAGGAGAGTCAGCTCACTCAAGCCATCTGCAACCCACAGCTGCTAATCTGGTTCCACTGAGGGGCGGGAGGATGGAGCCTCCTCCCACCAGGGCTGGGCCGCCCAAGTGCGAAGTGCGGGCGGAAGTGCTGGGCCCCAGGCAGCTGGGAGGAGCTCGGGGCTCCTGTCCCCGGGAGCCAGGCGTCGCCTGGCCACGCGCGCCCCCTGGTGGCCATGTGAGGAAGGGCAGGCAGCCTTCCCAACCTGTGGAAACCCCCCCACACAAATGCACACACACATATGCACACGCATGCACACATGGACACACGCACACACAATTGGATTTACCTTTTGCCAGCATTAAGAATGGAACCCCCAACCCGCTGGCACGTTTATCAGGGACTCCCACGGTGCTCAGAGGCCCCTGAGGAGCCTGCCCGCACTGGGTGTCTGGGGCCAGCCGTGCAGGGCCTGGAGGGAGCGCCAGGTGTCCCCGCAGCCAGCCTCAGGCTGGCGCCCCCATCCTGGCGCAGACCCCTGTGACCACCAGCTGGCCCCTCTGTCTGAGAGCACTGTCCTGCTCGGAGACCTGCCCCCCGCGGGCCAGATGGCCCCAGGGTGGCAGCAGTGGCTGGAGTCCCCTTTCCTGAACATACCGGCTCTACCCCACTTGGGCCCCGCCCCTGCTTCCAGATGGCCCCGCCCCGGTCCTACCCTGTGGTTCCCAGCCCCTCTCGCGGACCCTCCTTCCCAATCGTCCCCGCGTGCCTGTGACCAAAGCCACCCTGGGTCGTGGCAGAGTTCTTACACAAAACAACACCCAGAACTGGGGAAGCCCAGCCTGCTCCTGGCCACCCAGGCAAGACGGATAGGCCCCGGGGATGGACACACAGGCCTGGACGACACGTGGGTGAGGGCTGCCGGCGCTTGCACCCCTTCGCACCCCGACATTGGGCTGGAAGGCAGGGGAGGGGCTGACACTGAACTGGCTCCGGTTGCGACCATGTGGTGGGTGACATTCCCCTACACTGGCCGGTGTGGGCTGTATCCCTGCACCGTCTGGGCCCCTGGGCTGGGCCGTCCCCATCCACGCTGCCCTGTCCACGCCGCCCTGGCTGAGCCAGGCGATGGGGAGGCAGGAACCCACCCCAGGCTCAGGGCCGTGCCCCGGTGGGTGGGGCCAGGAGAGGCGCTGGACCGGGGCCTCCCCCGCCCAGAAGGTGCAGGGGCTGGGGTGGGCTCCCCAAGCCACAGGGGCCTGGAGTGGGGGTGCCACTGGGAAGAGGCGGTGGCAGGAGGAGGGGTGGGCAGACTAGTGGCTAAAGCTCTCCGCCCCACGGATGCCCCAGCCGGGAACACCCGTCACCCCGACAACCGGCGGCAGTGGGGCCAAAACTGACTAATGCACTTCCTCTGCCGCCAGGAGACCCGGGCTCGGGGCAGGTGTCCGCGGTGGAGCACAGGTGATGGCTTCTTCCTGCCCCGGAATGGAGAGCTGGGTCCTGCCCGCGGCGGGAAGGCCGGCCGCCTCCCCACACCTTGGTCAGCGAATCCCCGTGACAGCGACACGCCCGCCGGAGGAGGGCCCGTGGGCGAGGCGGGTTACCTGTCGCTCCCATTCCAGGCGCACTCGAACTTGTCGAAGATGCAGTCGTTCTCGTACAGGGAACACAGCTTGCTCCGGAGGTAATCGTGGACCTGGCGCGAGGAGGAGCAGGTGAGTCGGGGGCCCTGGCCGTCCCGGCCCCTCCAGGGGAGGGCCTCCCTGAGCCACGAGGGGCTGTCCTCTGGTCTGACACTCCTGAGCCAGTCCTGCTCACCAGGGAGGGCCCACGCCTGGCACGTGGCCAACCCTGAGCGGCGGCAGAGAGGCGACAGGCACCGTGACAACGGAGGCCAGACCCTGGCTCTGCCCCTCCCCCGCCGTGTGACCCTGGACACGCGGCTGCACCTCTCCGAGCCCTGCCTCCTTCATCCTTAAAGCAGCAACAGCCCATTCCTCACGGGCTGTCCTGGGACCAACAGGAGGACCCCGCCTGGCGCAGGGTCATGCCCTCTGAGGATAACAGTCACGTGAGCACGGTGGTGACCGTCACGGAGGAAAGGGAAGGTGACCCGCCCTGCTCCCAGCACTGTCCCCCAGCTCCCTCAGATGCCCCTCCTGCTCTCCCCGCATCTGCCCACCCCCACCCAGTCCATCTCCCCAGGCAGCCAGGGGGGTCCCTGTGAAATGAAGCTGGGCCACATCAGACCTCTGATCAACCCCCCCCCCCCCCACTCCCCACAAGGACCCTGGGCTCCGCCCCATCACCTCTGACCTCAGGCTCTTCTCCGCTCCCCTTCGCTCACTCTGTTCCAGGCAGCTCCTCGGCAACCTATAGCCATCCTAACCGTGCCCCTGCCCAGGGCCTTTGCACCTGCTGTTCCCTCCGCTGAGACACCCCGTCCCACACTGCTCATGCCTTCCTGCCCTCGGGCTTCAGCGCCCCACAGCACCCGTGGCCGACAGAGAGCCACGCTGTCACAGGAACCGCCGTGGTCCTTTCCCGAATCCACCACAAAAGGAGGAGGAGCTGAGGGACGGGGCAATGGGCCAGAATCACGCCGACGTCCTCGTGAGCAGGTGGCTTCTAGAAGCATCCTGTCCTCCCCTCTCAACTTCATGCCCCTCTCTCCCCCCAGGCCTTGCCAGGGAGGGCACAGGGCAGGGAGGTGAGGGCATGGATGTGGGCTCTGACTCTGTCGCTGCCCACCGGTGAGCAGCGCCCACATAGCCTGACCCCTCAGAACCCCATCTTCCCCTCTGCCAAAGGGGCGGATGGCACCCCCTTCCCAGGGACGGTAAGGAACAGAGGTGACAGGTGTCGAGCGTATGGAGCCCCTGTGCACCTTGGAACACCGTGAGCCTTCCTGCTCGGGGTGTGGGGGGTGTTATCCCAGTCACACCCGCGTAACCAAAGCCTGCCGTCCCACGGGCCCAGCACGATGTCACCGCCTCCAAGAAGCCTCCCTGATCTCCCAGCTAAAGACATAACTGGAAACCACTTTGAAGCCACTTTGCAGCAGTCCGTATTTCTTCCAGTCCTGTTTTATTTTAACATCCCCTGAATATTCTTCCTACTCCTTAACATATCGGGATGAATCCTAACAGAAAAATGATGGATAATAAAGACTTCCCGAGAAGGTGCCCATGGGATGTCCCAGTGGTCGGCAAACTCTTTAGTCCGCAGAGCCCAATAGCAACAGGACAACGATTGAAATTTCTTTTGAGAGCCACATTTTTTAAACTTAAACTTCTTCTAATGCCACTTCTTCAAAAGAGACTCGCCCAGGCCGTGGTATTCTGTGGAAGAGCCACACTCAAGGGGCCAAAGAGCCGCATGTGGCTCGCGAGCCGCAGTTTGCCGACCACTGGGATATCCTACAGGCCTGGCCTGAACGGCCTGTGCCCAGGACTTAGAGAGGTAACACACTCGCATCCCCCACCGCCCGCCCGGAGGACGCTCCCTGGAGAGGGCAACGCTTGCCACCTTAACGCAGAACTGCAGGCGCTGCCTCCCTGGGAGGGAGGGATGCCATCGGCTGCACCTGAACCATTTGCGCCCTCAAACTGGGCCCAGCCTGATGCTCCTCTTGTTGCCCAGGGCCCGGGACCGCAGGCCAGTCCCAACCCTGCCTCAGGGCAGCAGCCGGCGGGCAGGGGACACAGCGCTCCCTGCCAGACAGGGCTGGACCAGCCTCCTCCTTGGCTGAGCTACGTCTGCTGGATTTCCTGAGCCTCAGTGTCTTCACCTACAAAATGGGCATATGAAAGCCGCCCCTCGCCCCCCATACATGGGAAAGCCCCTCGGGGGAGGTCCCGGCACGGGGGTGCCTGGGGGTCTCCACGCCGCAGCCCACCTGGTAGGTCTCGATGGGCCTCGCCTCCATGTTCAGGTCCCAGACCTTGACCGTGAGATAGTCCCGGGTGAGCATGTACCGGCCGCTGTGGCTGAACTTCACGTCGGACACAGAGGAGATGATTTCCGAGAAGAAGGAGCGGTTGCTGGGGTCCTCGGGTTCCTCAAAGACTGCAGAGACAAAGAGACGCCGTCACCGGCCACTCCTGCCACGGCCGCCGAACCACACGCGACTGTCTCCACCCTGTGCGCTCGCTGAACGGTCCTCCGTCCTCCACCAAACCTGTGACTAAAGGCCGCCGGGCACCCGCCCAGGACGGATCCCGCTGAACGGTCCCCCGTCCTCCACCAAACCTGTGACTAAAGGCCGCCCAGGACGGATCCCGCTGAACGGTCCCCCGTCCTCCACCAAACCTGTGACTAAAGGCCGCCGGGCACCCGCCCAGGACGGATCCCGCTGAACGGTCCCCCGTCCTCCATCAAACCTGTGACTAAAGGCCGCCCAGGACGGATCCCGCTGAACGGTCCTCCGTCCTCCACCAAACCTGTGACTAAAGGCCGCCGGGCACCCGCCCAGGACGGATCCCGCTGAACGGTCCTCTGTCCTCCATCAAACCTGTGACTAAAGGCCGCCCAGGACGGATCCCGCTGAACGGTCCTCCGTCCTCCATCAAACCTGTGACTAAAGGCCGCCAGGCACCGGCCCAGGACGGATCCCGCTGAACGGTCCTCTGTCCTCCATCAAACCTGTGACTAAAGGCCGCCCAGGACGGATCCCGCTGAACGGTCCTCCGTCCTCCACCAAACCTGTGACTAAAGGCCGCCGGGCACCCGCCCAGGACGGATCCCGCTGAACGGTCCTCCGTCCTCCATCAAACCTGTGACTAAAGGCCGCCAGGCACCGGCCCAGGACGGATCCCGCTGAACGGTCCTCCGTCCTCCACCAAACCTGTGACTAAAGGCCGCCGGGCACCCGCCCAGGACGGATCCCGCTGAACGGTCCTCCGTCCTCCACCAAACCTGTGACTAAAGGCCGCCGGGCACCCGCCCAGGACGGATCCCGCTGAACGGTCCCCCGTCCTCCATCAAACCTGTGACTAAAGGCCGCCGGGCACCCGCCCAGGACGGATCCCGCTGAACGGTCCTCCGTCCTCCACCAAACCTGTGACTAAAGGCCGCCGGGCACCCGCCCAGGACGGATCCCGCTGAACGGTCCCCCGTCCTCCATCAAACCTGTGACTAAAGGCCGCCGGGCACCCGCCCAGGACGGATCCCGCTGAACGGTCCCCCGTCCTCCATCAAACCTGTGACTAAAGGCCGCCGGGCACCCGCCCAGGACGGATCCCGCTGAACGGTCCCCCGTCCTCCATCAAACCTGTGACTAAAGGCCGCCAGGCACCGGCCCAGGACGGATCCCGCCAGGAGAGAAGAACTAGCCGTGTTTATTGAGCACCGATTCTGAGCCAGTCCGTGCCGAGCCCTTTCTCTGAGTTACTGCATCTCATCCCCCACAAAACAGAGTTTTTATTCCCACTTTATGGCCAAGGAAACTGAGGCACAGATGGCTGAACCCTAGCCCGAGGTCTCCGAGCAGGAAGGGTTTTGAGCCGAGCAGCAGGGGCTTGCTGCACTCTACCGCCACCTAGTGGGGATGCTGCCGCCAGCACAGGGAGGTGTCCGCACAACCTCCAGGCGCTGGACCACGTCCCGGCGGGTCACCTCCAGCCTCTCCAACCTCTGACTTCTGTCTGGTCACCTCAGAGTCGTGTTTCGTGCCCTGGGGATAATCATTGCACCGACGCCTTTACTTCCGCAGGCATAAACACTCGTAATTTTCTTTGAAATTTCTGACACGGAAATTTTTTATCAAATGACAGCAGAGTCTGCCGCACCCTCTTCCGTGTCACGCCCATCGCACTCCCAACTGGGTGTCTCCTGGGCGTTAGTAAGAGGATCGGGGTCTCCCCTCTCACTGATGGACCCGCCAAGGGCATTTCACGGCAATTACTGCTGCCGAGAGTTTAAAGGCACCTCCCAGAGCCCTGTCACGGTCATGGGCACAACCCCCCTCTGTCTGCACCCCCTCCCAATTATTTTACAATTGGAGGCTCTGAATCCACAGAAACCGCCACCCTACTTGATTTTAATGGCTCTGCATAACTAAGCTCTCTCGGCCCTGCTGGTTCCCTGCTCTGTGGGTGCCTCGAGGTATCACTACTGTCACACACAGGGCCGGGTGGGAAGCACATCCCCCCAAAAGCCACAGTGACACGACGGGGCCCAGGGCGCCTCGCTGAGGCCCCAGACACCTGTGCATCTATGGGAACACAGGCAGAGGCGAGGCCCGTGGCAGCCTCCTCTCCAGCCCACAACGCATGGCATCCCTCCTTGCTTAAGCCCTCGTGGCTCCCAGCGCCCACAGGGCCCAGGTGTGGCTCCCGGCGCCCACAGGGCCCAGGCGCAGGCTCCCGGCACCCACAGGGCCCAGGCGCAGGCTCCCGGCGCCCACAGGGCCCAGGCGCAGGCTCCCGGCGCCCACAGGGCCCAGGTGTGGCTCCCAGCGCCCACAGTGCCCAGGTGCAGGCTCCCGGCGCCCACAGGGCCCAGGTGTGGCTCCCGGCGCCCACAGGGCCCAGGCGCAGGCTCCCGGCGCCCACAGGGCCCAGGTGTGGCTCCCGGCGCCCACAGGGCCCAGGCGCAGGCTCCCGGCGCCCACAGGGCCCAGGCGCAGGCTCCCGGCGCCCACAGGGCCCAGGCACGTGGCTCCCGGCGCCCACAGGGCCCAGGTGTGGCTCCCAGCGCCCACAGGGCCCAGGTGCAGGCTCCCGGCGCCCACAGGGCCCAGGCACGTGGCTCCCGGCGCCCACAGGGCCCAGGTGTGGCTCCCAGCGCCCACAGGGCCCAGGTGCAGGCTCCCAGCGCCCACAGGGCCCAGGCGCGGGCTCCTGGCGCCCACAGGGTCCAGGTGCGTGGCTCCTACATGGGGCTGACGAGCTCCTTCCCAATGAGGCCCCACCGGCTTCCTGCTCCAGCCTCAGACACAGATCCAGCCTCCTGCAGCTACATCCAAGCCTTCCCGCCGGGACCCAGAGCCTGCAGCCGGGAGCCAGCAGGGCCAGCAGGGTGCCACCCTGAACGGCTCTCAGGGCCGCCTTGATGCCATGACACCTGGCCCTCGCCCTGCCACGTGCCAGGCAGCGGAGCAGAGCACAGCTCTGTGTGACCCCTGACCTCTCCGAGCACCAGTCCGCTCACCTGGCGAACAGCATGATGGGGCCCCTGGAGGTAACACCTGGGAGCAGGCCTGCGAGGGGCTGGAGTAGCTGCTTGGTAAAACGGTAACTATTTTTATAGCTTCTTTTGTTCGTGGTTTCTCTCCCTGAAATCTCCTTGCCCATGTTTAGCCCGTCTTTCCTGCCAACTCCTACATATCCTTCTGAACCTCCACCCACACGCCCAGCTCCCTAAGCATCTTGTCCAGATGCTCCAAATAAATCAAATTTGCAGCCCGGTCGCCCACACAGCCCCAGGGTATCTCCTGTATGGTCCCCTCATGGGGCTGTGAGCTCCCCTGGGACAGGTCTGGCTTCTGTCACCCCTCATCTTGGCATCCACCCAGTGGGGAGCCGGGCCAGGCCACTCCTGCCACCCACCCCTGGCTGCTCTCCCGTCTGAGAAACCCCAAGCTCTCCAGTCTGTGCATCCCTCTGGGTGCGACCCCCTCCCCCCTTCAGCCACACGCCGCTCTGAGCTCCCCATCCGCCTCTCCCTGCTGTGCCCCGGCCACGCGGGGCCTCGGGGTCCGGCCCCAAGGCCTTGGTGCTGGCCGTCCCGTTGGGAGACTTCGTCCTGGCTCTGCCCCCCAGACCTCGGAGCCTCGTTGGCAGAGGGTAGCTGGACTAGAGCGCCCCACCTATCCCTGGTCGATGGACCTGGCTCGCCCACAATTCCCACAAGAGTTCTAAGTTCTCAAGGCTTCGGTGAAGACTGAGAAAGAGCACAGATCCACGGGCGGGAGACTATTGGAGCCTCTATCCTGGTTCTGCCTGGCTGTGTGACCCTGGGGAAGTGTCTTAACCTCTCTGTGCCTCTATGGTAAACAACAACGGCCCCTCCGGATGTCTGCCTCCCAATCCCCGGAGCCTGCACACGCTGCCTCTCCTAGCAAAGCCTCAGCAGATGGGGCTGGGGGCCCCAAGTGGCAGGGACTGTCCCGGTCTCCTCGATGGGCCGCTCTGACCACCAGGTTCTCCTGAGACGGAAACAGGGAGGCCAACAGCAGGAGAAGAGAGCGGGTGAGCGGAGCAGAGGTCGGAGTGCAGGCGCCTCTAGAAGATTCTCCCCTGGAGCTTTCGGATGGAACACGGCCCAACCAATACCTGGATCTCGGGCCTCTGAGCTCAAGTTGTAAAAGAACATATTTGTGTGGGTTTTTAAATATATTTTTAATTGATGTCAGAGAGGGAGAAAGAGAGAGGCACATCAATGGTGAGAGAATCTGATCAGCTGCCTCCTGCACACCCCCCACTGGGGATCGAGCCTGCACCCAGGCATGTGCCCTGGCTGAATCATAGGTCAATGCTCAACCACGGAGCCACACCAGCCCGGCATATCTGTGTTGTCTTAAGCCAAATGTGTGGCCCTTGGTCACAGCGTGCCCCGGTCTGTGATGTGCACAGCACCAGCCTCCATCGCAGGGCAGGCCTGAGGATGCGCTGTGAGCGCAGCACAGCACCCCAAGTGCGGTCAACACCCACCACCCTCAGCTGTGGCTCTTCACCGGCACGGGGCGGGGGCTAGGGGGGGGGGCAGCGCATAGCGGGGGCCACAGGGGTGGCGACCGCCATCACCACCTGGTCTAAGAACTCTCCGAGCTCAGGCACAGCCCTTCTTTTGGCAAACTCCGCGCTGTTAAAAGCAGAAATAGCCGTCTGTTTTGAGGACTCATGTACAGTCGTTTCCATGGTTACGCTGTCATAATGACCAGCAGACAAAAGACCTTGATTTCTACAGCTTCGGAGAAAGACGGGGAGCTTTGGGCCGGGCAACAGCCACAGGGCACCCCAGATCTGCCCCTGACGGAGGCCGGGGCGGGGGGGAGGGGCACTGCTCTGCCCTGAGCCTCGGTGTCCTCATCTGTGCAACGGCAGCTCGGGCGCCCTTCACTCAGAAACCGTCTCACCTACTGGGAAAGGGATGCCGCGAGCTGCATCTCGGGGTCACGCTCAGCCAGTCCCCGAGTGTGAGCAGCAGCTGGGTAGGTGGACGGAGGTGGAAGGTAAAGAAAGAGTTCTGATCTCCAAGTCGCTTTAAAAATCTGGCTCAGCCCGGCTGGCGTGGCTCAGGGGTTGAGCATCGATCTTTGAACCAGGAAGTCCCGGTTCAATTCCCCGTCAGGGCACATGCCTGAGTTTCGGGCTCCATTCCCAGTAGGGGGCATGCAGGGGGCAGCCGATCAATGATTCTCTCTCATCACTGATGTTTCTAACTCCCTCTCCCTCTCCCTTCCTCTCTGAAATCAATAAAAATAGGCCCTAGCTGGTTTGGCTCAGTGGATAGAGCAGGCGTCCTCAAACTATGGCCCGTGGGCCACATGCGGGTGTTTTTGCTGTTTCGTTTTTTTACTTCCAAATGAGATATGTGCAGTGTGCATAGGAATTTGTTCATACTTTTTTTTAACTATAGTCCGGCCCTCCAACCGTCTGAGGGACAGTGAACTGGCCCCCTGTTTAAAAAGTTTGAGGACCCCTGGGATAGAGCATTGGCCTGTGGACTGAAGGGTCCCGAGTTCGATTCCTGGTCAGGGCAAATGCCTGGGTTGCAGGCTTGACCCCCAGTAGGGGGCATGCAGGAGGCAGCCGGTCCATGATTCTCATCATTGATGTTTCTATCTCTCCCTCTCCCTTCCTCTCTGAAATCAATAAAAATATTAAAACTTCCTATCTAATAAAAGAATAATATGCAAATTGACCATCACCCCCAACACAATATGGCTGCCCCCATGTGGACACAATATAGCCACCACAAGATGGCCAGCAGGGGAGGGCAGTTGCAGGGGACCAGGCCTGCAAGGGAGGGCAGTTAGGGGTGACCAGGCCAGCAGGGGTGGGCAGTTAGGGGCAAACAGGCTGGCAGGGGAGCAGTTAGGCGTCGATCAGGCTGGCAGGGGAGTGGTTAGGGGTGATCAGGCTGGCAGGAAGAAGCAGTTAGGGCCAATCAGGAAGGCAGGCAGGCGAGCAGTTGGGAGCCAGCAGTCCTGGATTGTGAGAGAGATGTCCGACTGCCCATTTAGGCCCAATCCTGATAGGACATCCCTTGAGGGGTCCCAGATTGGAGAGGGTGCAGGCTGGGCTGAGAGACACACACCCCCTGCACAAATTTCATGCACCGGGCCTCTAGTGTGTGTGTGTGTGTGTGTGTGTGTGTGTGTGTGTGTGTGTTTAAAATAAATAAATAAAAATCTAGCTCAAATGACAATCATTTGTGTTCTGATTCAAAACAGCACCGCCCCCTGCGAAGTGGCCACCGGCTGCTTAGTTTCTCAGGAGGTCAAAGAGGTGATGGGGTCTGGGTGGGGCTTATGCAGGACACAGGTCCCCCACCCACCACAGACACGGGAGGTTCGAGGGCGGGAGGAGGGCGGGCGCCTGTGCTGCCTTCAAGGGAAGCTCCTGTGCAGGGTGTTGGGTTTGAGGCAAATATAAATCCACAGCCCTGGGCGGTGGCTCAGTGGTCACAGAGCCAGCCTGTGCACTGAAGGG
This sequence comes from Ia io, assembly GCA_025583905.1. Taxonomy (NCBI): domain Eukaryota; kingdom Metazoa; phylum Chordata; class Mammalia; order Chiroptera; family Vespertilionidae; genus Ia; species Ia io. Next base: position 3,030,473 of record JAJQQW010000002.1, on the reverse strand, counting down.
TCACGGGTTTGATTCCGGGTCAAGACACGTGTGGAGACAGAAAGATGGCGACCGGCAAGAAGGTAGGGAGAGAGTGTGAGTGAGGAACCCATAGAGGAGAGTGTAGACGTGTAGACGTGTGGTGTGTGTGTGTGTGTATGAGCTAGGGTCAGTTAGATTCTGCAGGTCTTCCAAGGGGCTGCCTAACCGGGCAGTCCTAGACGGCGGAGCCCCGCGCACAAAGCGGACACTTCTCGGCGGCTGGTGCGGACGCGGAGACCACACCATCTTGAGAAACAGAGCTGCCTGAGACTCGGATCCTGGCTTCTGACACAAACCAGGACCCTGCAGCCACTGGGGATAGAGAACTGCTATCACAGCTTCAGAGGAAGAAACAACAAGAATCCAGACTTCCCGGCAGATTCCCGTGAGTCAAAGAGCCTATCCCCCTCCCCGCAGGCGCACGCGGATAGCGCCATAGTAACTGATAGACACACCCCTCGCTCAAGCTGCAGAGCTTTGCTCAGGGACGCGCTCCCCCTTAGGGAATTTGGCGCGCAGGACAGAAGCAGCTCACCTTCGGGGAAATCTGTCAGTGCACACAGAGGGCTCCCCTTTGGGGAGTTGGGGGGAATTTGGCTTGCGGGTCACAGCTCCCCTTCGGGGAATCTTAGAGCACAGAGGGGCTTCCCTTTGGGGAATTTGGCGCCCAGGACGGACTCCGCCCCTCTTCGGGGATTCTGGGAGAGTGCACGGAGGCAGCTCACCTTCAGGGATTTGAGAGTGTGCGCCCTAGCCGGTTTGGCTCAGTAGAGAGAGCACACACAGGACACAGCTCCACTTCAGGGAATTTGGCACGCCGGACACAGCTGCCTGGGATCCCTGACTCACAGCGCATTCACACTAAGAGCCAACGACCCCAATTGTTGGTGCATGCACACACAGGGACCCTGATTCTCAACGAGAAACTGCACAAGGCAACAGAGACTCTGACACTCGATTCTTGGTGCAGATACAGGGAAACTCTGACTCCTGGCACATGCTAAGGATCTCATTTTCGGCACATACCAACAGTGTGGTGCTGACAGGGCCCCTGATTCTAAGTGTGCACACGAGACTACACGGAACACTGGGACACTGACCCTGGGCAAGTCTGGTTCCCACCAACCAAAGGCAGCCACACGTCCTAGTGTCAGAGCACTTCAGTGAAACTCGGGTGGAGCGAAGTCCCCACAGCGCACGGCCGAGGTCCACACAAACGGAAGCTTGAGCTTTCTGGTGATAGCCAGAATGGGGAAACGAAATAACTCACAGAGGAAAGAAAATGTGGAGTCGCCAAGAAAGAAAATTAGTGAAACTGAAGCTTGCAACATGACCGAAAAGGAGTTCAGAGTAATGGTCGTGGAATTTATACATCAGATGGATGAGAAAATCAACAACTTATGCAAGAATCAGGAAGAAATGAAAAGTGATATAGCTACAATCAAAAGCACCATGGAAAGTTTCAACAGTAGACTACAAGAAGCAGAGGACCGAATTAGTGAGTTAGAAGATCAGGTACAGAAACAAGCTCAATCTGAACAGCAATTGGAGAAAAAAATTAAAAAGCAGGAGGAAAGCCTAAGGAGCTTCGGGACAACATGAAGCGAAGTAACATGCATATAATAGGGCTGCCAGAAGGACAAGAAGAGCAGCAGGGATTAGAAAATCTATTTGAAGAAATAATGACAGAAAACTTCCCGGATATGGGAAAGATAAAAGTTACGCAAGTACAGAGAGTCCCAAGCAGGATCAACCCCAAAAGACCCACACCAAGACATGTCATAATCTCAATGGCAAATATAAATGATAAAGAGAGAATCTTAAAGGTGGCAAGAGAGAGACAGAGAGTTACCTACAAAGGAACACCCATCAGATTGTCAAATGATTACTCAACAGAAACACAACAAGCTAGAAGTGAATGGAAGGAGGTATACAAAGTGTTGCAAAGCAAAGGACTGAATCCAAGAATACTATATCCAGCAAGACTATCAATCAAAATTGAAGGGGAAATCAGGAGCTTCGCAGACAAAAAAAGACTCAGGGAGTTTATCACCACCAAACCAGCAATGCAAGAATTGCTAAAGGGAATACTGTAAAAAGAAGAAATAAACAGGTAAGAAGGAATACAGACACAAAAATAGATATGACTACAAACAAATACCTTTCAGTAATAACTTTAAATGTAAACGGACTAAATGCTCCAATCAAAAGACATCGAGTGGCTGAATGGATAAAAAAGCATGACCCATATATATGCTGTCTACAAGAGACCCACCTCAGAACAAGAGACTCACACAGATTGAAAGTGAAGGGATGGAAAAATATCTTCCAGGCAAATGGAAATGAAAAAAAAGCTGGGGTAGCAATACTTATATCTGACAAATTAGACCTCAAAGTAAATGCCATAACAAGAGATAAGGAAGGCCACTTCATAATACTAAAGGGAGAAATCCAACAAGAAGAAATAATTCTGGTAAACATATACGCTCCCAATATAGGAGCACCCAAATACATAAAAAAACTCCTGGAAGATATCAAGGGAGAGATTAATAGCAATACAATCATAGTAGGAGACTTTAATACCCCACTATCACCATTGGACAAATCCTCTAAACAAAAAATCAGCAAAGAAACAGCAATCCTAAATGACTCACTAGACCAGATGGAATTAATTGACATCTTCAGAACATTTCACCCCAGAGCCACAGAATATACATTCTTCTCAAGTGCACATGGGTCATTTTCAAAGATAGACCATATGCTGGGTCACAGGCAAAGTCTCTTCAAATTCAAGAAGATAGAAATTATATCAAGCATCTTCTCAGATCACAGTGGCATAAAACTGGAAATCAACTACAATAAATACAATCCAAAGAAATCAAACACATGGAGACTAAACAGCATGCTATTAAACAAGGACTGGGTCACCAGAGAGATCAAGGAAGAAATAAAAAACATCATGGCAACAAATGACAATGAAAACACAACAATCCAAAATCTATGGGACACAGAGAAAGCAGTCTTGAGAGGGAAGTTCATAGCTCTACAAGCCTATTGCAAAAAACAAGAAACAATGGTAATAAATTACCTAACCCTACAACTCAAAGAGCTAGAAAAAGAGCAGCAAGAAAAGCCCAGTGTAACCAGAAGGAAGGAAATAACAAAGATCAGAGTGGAGATAAATGACATAGAGACCAAAGAAACAATACCAAAGATCAAGAAAACCAAGAGCTGGTTCTTTGAAAAGATAAACAAGATTGATGGACCTCTAGCCAGGCTCACCAAGAAGCAAAGAGAGAGGACCCAAATAAACAAAATCAGAAATGAAAGAGGTGAAATAACAACAGACCCCGCTGAGATACAAAGGATTGTTACAAAATACTACAAACAGCTCTATTCCAACAAACTGGACAACCTGGAGGAAATGGACATATTCCTAGAAAAATACAACCTTCCAAAAATCAATCAAGAAGTATCTCAACAGCTCAATAGGCCAATAACTATGGATGAAATTGAAGAAGTCATCAAAAAGCTTCCGGCAAACAAAAGCCCGGGGCCTGACGGCTTCACAGGAGAGTTTTACCAAACATTCAAGGAAGAACTAAAACCTATCCTCCTCAGACTATTCCAAAAAATTCAAGAGGAAGGAACACTTCCAAGCTCCTTCTATGAAGCCAGCATCACCCTAATACCAAAACCAGATAAGGACAACACAATGAAAGAGAATTACAGACCAATATCCCTCATGAACATAGATGCCAAAATCCTCAACAAAATTCTAGCAAATCGGCTCCAGCAGTACATCAGAAAGATCATACACCATGACCAAGTAGGATTTATCCCAGGAATGCAAGGATGGTACAATATCTGCAAATCAATAAACGTGATACATCACATAAACAAATTGAGAGATAAAAATCACATAGTCATATCAATTGATGCAGAAAAAGCATTTGACAAAATCCAACACCCTTTCTTGATAAAAACTCTCAACAAGGTGGGAATAGAAGGCTCATACCTCAACAAAATAAAAGCTATATATGATAAACCCACAGCAAACATCAAACTCAATGGACAAAAGCTAAAAACATTTCCCCTAAGAACAGGAACAAGACAGGGATGCCCACTCTCACCACTCCTGTTTGACATAGTACTGGAAGTATTAGCTATTGCAATTAGACAAGAAGAAGAAATAAAAGGCATCCAAATTGGAAAAGAACAAGTAAAGCTGTCTTTATTTGCAGACGACATGATATTGTACATAAAAAATCCGAAAGACTCCGTCAAAAAACTAATAGACTTAATAAATGAATTCGGCAATGTAGCAGGATACAAAATTAACGCCAAGAAATCTATGGCCTTTCTATATACCAATAGTGAACTTACAGACAGAGAGACTAAAAAGGCAATCCCATTTACCATCGCACCAAAAAAATTAAGATACCTAGGAATAAACTTAACTAAGGAGGTAAAAGACCTATACACGGAAAACTACAGGACACTGAAAAAAGAGATAGAGGAAGACGTAAACAGATGGAAGAACATACCATGTTCATGGATTGGTAGAATCAACATCATTAAAATGTCCATACTACCCAAAGCAATCTATAGATTCAATGCACTCCCCATTAAAATACCAACGGCATATTTCACAGACCTTGAAAGAACTCTCCAAAAATTCATCTGGAATAAAAAAAGACCCCGAATAGCCACAGCAATCCTGAGAAAGAAGAATAAAGTAGGAGGGATCTCAATACCAGATTTCAAGCTGTATTACAAAGCCACTATTCTCAAAACAGCCTGGTACTGGCACAAGAACAGACATATAGATCAATGGAACAGAATAGAGAATCCAGATATTGACCCAAACCACTATGCTCAATTAATATTTGACAAAGGAGGCATGAACATACAATGGAATAAAGACAGTCTCTTCAATAAATGGTGTTGGGAAAATTGGACAGACACATGCAAAAAAATGAAGCTAGATCACCAACTTACACCATACACAAAAATAAACTCAAAATGGATACAGGACTTAAACATAAGACGGGAAACCATAAAAATACTAGAGGAATCCACAGGCAGCAAAATCTCAGACATATGTCAAAAGAACTTCTTCACCGATACTGCCCCTAGGGCAATGGAAGCTAAAGAGAAAATAAACAAATGGGACTACATCAAAATAAAAAGCTTTTTTACAGCAAAAGAAACTATCAACAAAACAACAAGAAAGCCCACTGCATGGGAGAACATATTTGCAAATGGCATCACTGATAAAGGTTTAATCTCCAACATCTACAGGCAGCTTATACAACTTAATAAAAGGAAGATAAATGATCCAATAAAAAAATGGGCAACAGACCTAAATAGAATCTTTTCCAAAGAAGACAGAAGGAAGGCCAAGAGACACATGAAAACATGCTCAAGGTCACTAATTATCCGAGAGATGCAAATCAAAACAACAATGCGGTACCATCTCACACCTGTCAGAATGGCTATCATCAACAAATTAACAAACGAGAAGTGTTGGCGAGGATGCGGAGAAAAAGGAACCCTCGTGCACTGCTGGTGGGAATGCAGACTGGTGCAGCCACTGTGGAGAACAGTATGGAGTTTCCTCAAAAAACTGAAAATGGAACTCCCATTTGACCCAGTAATCCCACTCCTAGGAATATATCCTAAGAAACTGGGAACACCAATAAGAGAGGAAATATGCACCCCTATGTTCATAGCAGCACAATTTACAATAGCTAAGATCTGGAAACAGCCTAGGTGCCCATCAGCAGATGACTGGATCAGAAAACTGTGGTACGTCTACACAATGGAATATTATGCTGCCATAAAAAAGAAGGAATTCTTACCATTTGCAGCAACCTGGATGGAATTGGAGAACATTATGTTAAGTGAAATAAGCCAGTCAATGAAAGAAAAATACCACATGATCTCACTCATTTATGGATAATAAAGAACATTAAAAACTTGAACAAAAAGATAGATACAGAGGCAGTAAAGCATCAAACAGTCTGTCAAATTACAGCAGGAAGGTTAGGGAGAGGTGGGGAAGATAAGAGATCAATCAAAGGACTTGTATGCATGCATATAAGCATAACCAATGGACGCAAAACTCTGGGGGGTGAGGGCATATATGGGAGTGGGGTGGGGGGGGGCAATGGTAAGATATGTACACATATAATACCTTAATAAAAAGAACCTTATTCTTAAAAAAAAAAAAAAAAAAAAAAGACACGTGTGGAGAGGAGAGTGACACCCGCCTCCCACAGCCCCCCCCTTCCCCCTTCCCCCTTCCCCCTTCCCCCTTGCACCCCGCCCCCCACCCCCCGCACTCAGGGCACTTCCTTGGAATATTTTTTCCATGGTTTTCTCTGTTCCTGTTGCTTTGGCTGTGCTTTCTGTCCCCGGGGAATTTTTTAACGGAGTCGTTTCCCATGTCACTAAAAACCTAAACCAACATTTGAAACAACCGAGCAATCTTCCATTATGCACACGGCACCGTCACTCCTCTGGAAACGAGGTGCCATCACGCCTCCTTCCCCCTCGGGGCTCCCAGAGGGTCAGGGAGACCCGGGCATCGACACAGCGGCGGGCAGAGACAAGCGGGCCTGGGGGGCCCTGTGGGAGGCTGCCTGGGTGTGGGTTATGTCTCAGAGCAAAGTGGCAAAGGGGGGATCAGGTTGACGACCAGCTGGCCGGGGATAGGGGCTTTCCTGGGTTATGCAGTGGGCCCAGTGCATCCAAGGGCCCTTAAAAGTAGAAGCGGGAGATGGGGGGGGGGGGGGGGGGGGGCCCGTCCGTGCGATGCAGGAGAGGAGGGCCCACCGGCACGGCTGGCTTCGAAGGCGGGAAGGGGCCCTGAGCCAAGAGCTGCAGGTGGCCCGGAAGCTGGGAAAGGGTGCGGGCGGATTTTCCCAGCTTCCCGAAAGGAGCCCGCCCTGCCGACCACGCTCACTGTCTGGGGAGACCCAGGCCAGGCCTCCAAACTGCAGAACCGGAAAAGCGTGGCCCGGCCACACGCACACAAGCACGTCCCGGGCCTCCTCGCTTGCCCCGCTTCCCACCATCTCCAGCCAGACCTCGCCCCGACTCCGGGCACCTGGCTGCCTTCTCGACACCCCTCCCCGGAGCCCAGTACTAGGGGTCTCATGCTTCCTGTGTCCAAGGCACGCCTGTCAGTCCCCGGCCCCCCACCCCTCCCCCCGGCAGCACCTGTCCTTCACCCACAACCCAGGCCACACTATGGAGCTACCTGGTCCCCATCCCCCCTGGCAAAGCCTACAGCTCCACCTGTAAAGACACCCAGCACAGCTGTCTCCCGCCTCTGCTGCCCCACCCAGGGCCCACCCAGAGATCAACCCCGAGGCCCACCTGAGGCCCACCCTGAGGTCCACCCCGAGGCCCACCCCGAGGGCCCACCCTGAGGCCCACCCCAAGGTCCACCCTGAGGCCCACCCTGGGCCCACCCTGGGTCCACCTTGGAGCCCACACTGTCTTCTCCATGCCCCCACGCCGACCCCTCAGCAGCCTCACCTGCCTTTGAACCTGCCTCTCCGGACCAGCCACCCACCCGCCCCCCCCACCCCCCGAGCCCGGTGCTCACGCTTGGAGTGCTTGTCGCACAGGGCGGCCGCCCGCATGTCACAGAGGCGCAGGGAGCCCTTGCTGCTGCTGTAGACGAAGAGGTGGCAGTGGTGCGGGTGGAACTCGGACGCCGTGATCACCTCCGTGAGGTCCTCCATGTTGGCCGGCTTGATGTCCACGATGTCTGGCCCGTCAAGGAAGGTGCGGGCTGCTCTGCCTCCCCGAGGGCAACACCTCGGGCCCACTCTACACCCGGGGTCCCCACCCTACACCCGGGGTCTCCCTACCTCTACACCCTGGGTCTCCCTACCCTTACACCCCGGGGTCTCTCCACCCCTACACCCGGGGTCTCCACTCTAAACCCTGGGCCTCCCCACCTCTACACCCTGGGTCTCCCCACCTCTACAGCCTGGGTCCCCCACCCCTACACCCGGGGTCTCCACTCTACACCCTGGGCCTCCCCACCTCTACACCCTGGGTCTCCCCACCTCTACAGCCTGGGTCCCCCACCCCTACACCCCGGGGTCCCCTCACCCCCTACACCCAGGGTCCCCACCCTACACCCGGGGTCTCCACTCTACACCCTGGGTCTCCCTACCCCTACACCCCAGGGTCTCTCCACCCCTACACCCGGGGTCTCCCTACCTCTACACTCTGGGTCTCCCCCCCCATACCCTGGGTCTCCCCACCTCTACAGCCTGGGTCCCCCACCCCTACACCCCGGGGTCCCCCCACCCCCTACACCCGGGGTCTCCCTACCTCTACACCCTGGGTCTCTCCACCCCTACACCCGGGGTCTCCCTACCTCTACACTTTGGGTCTCCCCCCCCTATACCCTGGGTCTCCCCACCCCCTACACCCTGGGTCTCCCCACCCCCTCTCCCTGATATATCCCACGTCTAAGCCACCTCTCGTTCCCCAAGCCCCTGGACAAACACCCGCCCCAAAGACTCCCCAAGCTGCAGGCCTGCATGTCGAACCGCCCACTGGCTGCCCTTTCTGGGTGCCCGTCCATTGTCCCCCAAAGCCTGGACTTGCCACCTCCCTCCTGGCCTGAGCCCTCTCCCCGCCAGTGCCATCCACTGAGGCCCCTCCGCCTGCCCCCCGTCAGGGCAGAAGGCAGAGCGTGGTGGAGCGCCTGCTGCAGCTGGGCACCCCGTGACCCTCCCCGTGCCCCCGCCCCACGGGCTGCGGGTGTGGCACTGCCCGCTCCCCACCCCGCCCCTGTGCCCACTCCCCTCCGCCCGCAGCGGGACTCCTTGGGGAAAGGCCCTGCCTCTGGGGTTTCAGCTCTGATCCCTGCCTCCCACCCACTCAGCCACCACGGGGGATGAGCACCCTGGGGTCCTGGGAACGCTGGGAGCCGCTTGTCCCCTCTGCTGGCGGTGAGGAAGGGGAGGGGGACAGAGGGGAGCCGGAGACCGAGCTGCAGACAGCACTGAGGGCGGAGGCAGGTCTGTGTACATCCACGTCCGGGTCAGGCTGCCCTGGAGCCGTGCGGCCTGTAACACGTGCTGCGTGGGACCAAGAATTCCTCGCCTGCAAAGGAGTGTCCCCACCGGACACACGGGAGCCCAGAGGGGGTAGTAAGCGCCTTGTCCAGGCGACGCAGCGGGAGCGGCACCGCGGGATTGCTGCCCTCCCTCACCACACAGGGCATCAGAGCCCCCGGAGGCGCTCCGGGCGCAGCGTACACAGCCTCGCCATCGACCTTCCGGCGTCAGATCCCCGGAGTCCACTGGCCCTACGGCACTTCCCCTCGACAGCCACCGTGGTGTCGGGTCTTCCCACCTGCCTGGGGGTCTTCCCGGCTGCCTGGGGCGTGGCACTGCCGGTCCCTCTGAATGAGAGCCTCCCCCTGCATGTGCGGGGGCCCAGGGCCAGCTCGGCCAGGTCCTGCGGGGTGACCGAGGACGAGTTCCCCGGTCCTCGGTGCCGTGGTTTCCTCACCTGTGAAATGGGCTCACGGTTCCTACCCCGGGCTTGCGGTAAGACTAGAAGAGGCATGGCCCTTGGCACACCGCCTGCCGCATCTCAGAGCCCCGTGCCTGTCCTCGGCCCGCCCGTGGCGTGACATTAACACCGGCGGCAACTCTGAGACGCACCTCCCGTCGGTCAGCCCCTCCACCCCTCCCCGCTGCTCTCTCTCAGTAGAAAGGGTGTCTTCTGGAAGCTGCTGTGAACATGAGTTTATAACGATCAGAAGACCTTGACCCTGCGCGTGAGCGGCCGAGGAGGGTCTGTGCTTGCACTCAAATCCCGCCTCCCGGGAAGCATGGCGCGTCCCAGAAACTGAGAATCACACGGAAACGGGCAGAGAGGACCAGGGGCTGCGTCACCCCGCCTGAGCGGTTGCCCTGGAAACTGGTTTTCTGTGCGAAAAGAAGCGGAGATTAAATCACGAGAAATGAGGCTGAAGCTGAATGAGGAAGAGCTGCAGCATCTGTGATGCGAATGCCACCCCCATCAGCCTCGCAGTCCCGCCGACAGCCCGAGCCTCGGAGACCCTCTCCTGCTGTTTCAAAAAAGGACTCTGCCCTGGCTGGTGTGCTCAGTGGTTAGAGCACTGGCCTGTGCCCTGAAGGGTCACGGGCTCTATTCCTGGTCAAGGGCATGTACCTGGGTTGCAGGTTCAATCCCTGTCCCTGGTTGGGACGCATGAGGAAGGCAACCAACCAATCTCTCTCTCTCTCTCTCTCTCTCTCCCTCTCTCCCTTCCACTCTCTAAACATCAATGGAAAAAATCTCCTCAAGTGAGAATTAGCAAAACAAGGGCTCTGGATATAGCGCGTGCCGGGGAAAGACAGGGTGCCACACAGAGCCTGCATTTCCACGTGACCCTGGCAGAGGGAGACAAAGCCAGAGTCAGGGTCAATGTGTGTCTCTGAACCCCAAGATCCAGAGCCCAGGTCCGGCACCCCTGGGGCCGGACGGCATCCTTCAGGACCCGACCATCTACCCAGCCGCTCCAAGACCTAGGCTTAGCCCCTAAGGACTTGCCCGTGCCCACTGTCCGGCTCCTCCCTGTGTGAGAGGAGTCAGTGACTGAGTGGGGCTGTCCCTGATGCCCCCTTAGTCCCGTCACCAAGCGGGGCCTGCGGGCAGCCTCCTGATGGGCAAGCAGGTGCAGAGGAGCCTCGGTAGGGAGCACAATATGCCCCACGCAGACACGTGGACACTCCTCCTGGGCCCACGCCGGCGGCCACACGCCTGGGAACTTAGAGGCACTTGGTCCTCCAGTGACCACGGCTGCGGCCCTGTCTTGGCGGTGCCCAGTGCTGGGTTGGAGCCTGGGCTCCCGTCTGGGCGGCTGTCCTCGCTCTCTCTGGAATGACAGTGCCACCTGAGCGAGCCATGTCCCTCCTGCACGCCTGCTTCCCAGGTGCAACATGAGGGGCTGGGCGTGCCCCCGAGGGCCCTGGCATTGTGAGGATTAACCCCAGGGCCCTCCTGGCCTTTTGGGCAGCGGCTCAACCCCGCAGCCGGGGCTCCAGGAGGTTCGGGCAGACGGACCCCCCGGGAAGGAGCGTAAGTAGACTCATCATGAGGCCCCCCCACCCGCTGGCTGAGTGGATGGGTCATCCGTGCTCCTTCCATCTCACTGTCCCCCACGTGTCCGTGCCGCACTGCGGAGCGAGGAATGGCCCTCCCACGAGGAAGGCTTGGCAGCACAGGTGGGCGGACAGGAGCGTTCAGGCTGGGCGCGGACAGGGGAGAGGGTGGATCACTCAGCCCCCTCCACAGCACGGCTATCTTTCGCCAGCGCAGTGGGCTGAGTGGTGCCCCCAAAACACACCCACCTCCTCACCCTCGGAGGCCGTGAGTGCGACTCCATTTAGAAAAGGGCCTTTGCTGACATATCAAGCTAAGGCTCCCAGAGGAGGCCCAACGACAGTGTCCCTGTAGGAGGCCCCAGAGGAGACACAGGACAGCAGAGGCAGATGGGACGACGCAGCTACAGGGGACCCCGGGCCCCGGGAGCTGGAAGAGGCAGGAAGGAGCCTCCCCGGAGCCAGAGCCTCTGGAGGGAGCCAGCCCTGCCCGCTCCTTCCTGTCGCATTCCGGCCTCAGGCCCGGAGGGAGCGCCTTTCTGTGGTCTGAAGCCCCGAGCGTGCAGAAACCTGTGCTGGGAAACTCTGGCCCCGTTGCCTCCTGGGAGCGGGCGAGTGGCAGGGCACCGGGGTAGGAGCGTGGGCACCGTCCTCTACATCCCTCCTCGCCCGCTTCCTTCAGCTGATTCCGTGTCAGCGCCCCCAACCCCGAGACGCCAGCCAGGAGCCAGGGTAGCTTCCCCACCCTTCTCCCCACCGCCTCCGAGGCCTGGGCTCCCCGCCGGCCGGTTCCAGCACTGGCCGCCCTCTGGCCTCAGCCTGAGTGCATCCCTACGGTAAGGTGTGGGTTCCACCTGCTCGGCAGCCTCACTGTCCACAGGGAACGCCAGCACCTGCTGGGCCCACCAGACCCTTCACAGTCACCTGACCATGGCTCAGCCACACCTGGGGCACAGCAAAGCGCAGAAACAGGGGGTGGTCCTGCGCCCGAGAGAAGTCTGTGGCACTTCCTGCCAAGGACAGGCACAGGAAGGGAAGAGGAGGGGAGGGGAGGGGAGGGGAGAACCCGGTGGGGCTCCTGCAGTCATCAGGTTTGCGGGATTTTTTTAGAAACTCCTTTGCCTCCTGCTGCCAAGGACATCACCTGACACCTCGAAGCAGGTGGCAGTCACCCAGCACCACCCCGCCACCGCCCTGGCCCAGAGTTGCGTGTACCCATGCAGGGCCTGCGGAACGCCACACGGGAGGTCCCGGGCTTCCAGGGCCCTCGTCCCACTGAGCTGCCTGAGAGCCTCGGTCCCCACCTGCACGGGCGCGGGTACAACGGCCATCGCTCATGCACAGGAAGGAGTGACCGTAAAGCAGTGGAGAAGGGGAATGAGCACATGTGGTGGGTCACTCTGCCAGGGCTCTGGTGAGAACTGGGCCTGGGGAGCAGCCGCAAACGCCAGGAAGCAACAAGCAATAGCCGGCACCCTGATGGCTTCAGAGTGAGGCCTCAGCAAACGACTCTGCAGACACAGCAGCTCACTGAGCAGGAGACACGCCCCAGCCCCCGGGAGCTAGTGAGGGCAGCACCCCTGCAGGAAGGCCCCCCACCACACCCCAGGAAGGGCAGACCCAGGCTGCACGCGGAGGTGGCAGAGCAGAGGCGGAACCCTGGCTGCCTGACTTCCAGCCCGGGCTCCTCCCGCTGCCTCTCTGTCGGGGAGCGACTGCATCTCCACACGACACGCAGCTCCCCCCCGGGGTCAGCACCCCCAAGGGCACCGCTGCTGGGCTCGCTGGACTGGCCTGTCCCCCGCGAGAGGGACTCTGAGAGCGGGCGGGCTCAGCGACCAGCAGGATGTGGCCTTGGGCTCCATCGATTCAACTGAGCAAAGCGTGCTTCATCCACATGTCTCGGCAGGAACACGCTCAGGATGGGAGAGGCTGTTACCATGGTGACAGCAGCCGCCGAGTGAGGATGGAGGCAGCTCTCCCAAGGGCCACGAGGGGCCTCCCACACAGGCCCCAGGGACGCGGGGTGTGCCGGCGCCCCGAAGGCCTCCCTCACATGGACGCGGTCTCACCGGGCACAGCCAGCAAGGCGGCTTTCTTTCCAGCAAGTTTCTCCGGACGCTGGCCAGGCTGCAAGCACGAGCTGTGAGCACTCAGGCCGAACCACGCCGACCGTGCAGGAGGGTTCCTGGCAGCCTGGCAGCCTGGCCCGAGTGAGCTTTCCCAGGGCGCCACGGCAAAACGCCACTGCTGGTGGCTTGAACGGTAGAGAATTATCTTCTCACAGTTCTCGATGCCAGAGCCCACGATCGAGGTGTAAGCAAAGGTGGGTTCTTCGGGGCCTCTCTCCTGGGCCTGCCCACGGCACCGTCTCTGTGTCTTCACACGGTCTCTCTCTGGGTGTGCATCCCTGGTGTCTTTGTCCAAATCTCCTCTTCTTATCAGGACACCAGTCCTACTGGATCAGGGCCCCCCAGGGACCTCATTTGCCTTCATCACCTCTTTAAAGATCGAACGCCCCTTCTGATGGCCTGGGGATGTGGACTTCAGCTTTTTTTTTTTTGGGGGGGGGGGAGTCACAGTTCAGCCTCCTCCCCTTCTCCGCTCAGAACCTTGACCTTGACAGTGCAGTCTGCTCAGGGAGCAGAAGCCAGGTTGCTGGGGCGGGTGGACCATGGGAGAGGGGCCTTTCTGCACGACTGCTCACTGCACAAGCCCTGATGCCCGTGCGTGTTTTCTCTGGGTGGTGAGCCAGCCTACGCATCCCCACCACAGCCGGGGTAGATGACTCCCAGATGCTCAGGCAGGAGAGAGAGCACTGGCTTCTGAGTCATAAAGATCAGGACACGACAGCCCAACCCCACCATAGAACAGCTGTGTGACTTAGGGAAACTTCCTCGGCCTCTCTGTGCCTTGCTTTTCTCATCTGTAGAATGGGTTGGTCATATCTGCTTTGCAGGGCTGCAATAAGGATTTAATGAAAGGACACTTGACAAAGGCCCTAGCACATGGTTAGTACTGTTAGCAATAAATCCGTTAGCTAAATCAAAATCAGCCTTTCTCTTCCTCTGAAAAAACAAACAGGAAATGAAGCAGGTTGGAAAGCTGTGGGGGGGGTCATTGTGGGGGGGGGGGTTGTGCTGTCTTGCATGCCTGGGTTTCTGAGACCCGGGAGGGGAAGCCCGAGGTGGACAGAGCTGGACACACTCCCAAGTGGCTGCCTTCTCCTGGCTCTGAGGGGGGGCAATCCAGCCCCACCCTGGGCTTCCCGGGGCTCCTAGCCCAGTAGCGAAGCCAGCTATCAGCCCCACGCACGATGCTCCAGGAGGGACACTCAGGGCGCACGTGAGGGGATTTGTAACAAGGCCCTGGGGTGGTCTGGAGAGCCGGGGACGGGTCCTCTGAGGCAATGGCATTACGCCAAGGCCGAGAGCCAGCGGAGTTATCTGGGTGGAGGGCCAGGGTGGGGGGTGATCCATGTGATGGGGAGGCGGAAGCTGAGGAGCTGTGAGTGGCAGGCTGGGAGGGAGGGAGAGGGAGGCCGACAGGGCTGCAGCCTGGGATCGGCCAGTTTTAATCGGCAGCGTGTTATAGACATGCCAGGGAGGCCTGTCAGGAAGCGGGCAGAAGCACGGAGTGGCACGTCCCCGCCATCAGAGACGTTAGGAACAGAGCGGCCAGAGCTCATGCATTGGCCACCTGTGTCACACACAGTCCCAGCGTGGCCTGCAGGGCGTGAAAAGTGCCCGCTTTCCCTTAGAATCCAAAACAAGAGCCCGGAGACATTATCCCACAGCTGGGGCTGATGGGCAGTGTGAGTGACCGGGGCGAGGAGGGGCCGCAGGCAGTGTACCCGCTTCTCAGAGTTGAAAGGACCACCTACATGAGAGACCCGGAGTCTGACTCCCAGGCCCTGCCACTGCCCAGCTGGGTGACTCTGAGTCAATCACCTAACCTTTCTGTGGCTTATTTCCTCCTGCAAAGGGGGGCATGTTGCCCTGGCCCATTTTGCTCAGTGGGTAGAGCACTGGCCTGCAGACTGATTCCAGTCAAGGGCACATACCTCGGCTGCAGGCTCAACCCCCGGACCCAGTCGGGGCACATGTGGGAGGCAACCAATCGATGTGTCTCTCTCACATCAATGTTTCAATATCTCTCTCTCTCTCTCTCTCTCTCTCTCTCTCTCTCTCTCTCTCTCTCTCTCTCTCCTGCACCCCCACCCCCCCTCCACTTTCTCTGAAGTGGAAAAATATCCTCAGGTGAGGATTAACAAAAACAAAAAAAAAAAAAAAGGGGGCACGTTCATAACGCCTGCTCCACAGTGTCGCCAAGGGAATTAAGTAGGTTAATATGTTCCAGGTGCTTAGAACACCGTCTGGCACAGAGTAAGTGGCACAGAGCAAGGGCTCAGGAAGAGGTGCGGGTGTGTGGGAGGTGGGGAGGGTGATGCCCCTGCAGGACTGGCTGCCAGAGGAGTCAGCACCGTGGACAGCGCACAGGGAGGGAGCGCCCTGGGCAGGGTGTGGGCAGTTGGGTCAGCACCGTGGACAGCGCACAGACAAGCTCAGAGTGGTGGTGACCCGCCTGGCCTTGGGGAGGCCTCAGAGCAGCAGTGAGGTGCTGCCAGGGGCTAACAACAGGTTTTCCAAGCGGAAAACTGATCTGGGGGATTCGGACTTGGGCATTTCTGAGCAGATGCTCCCCCGTTTCCTCCTCTGCACAGTGGTACTGTGGGAGCATGAAGAGGCACCTGTGAGGTGCCAACAATGGTCATGGAGGAGTGGGTCTACAGCACATCAGGTCCTGTACCCACCGGCTCCACCCACCCAGCCCCGGCCCCAGAGGCACAGCTCACTGACCAGATGGGAACAGCGAGGCTGGGTGACTGGCAGGCAGGTCACTCGTGAGTGACAGAAGCAGTTGGACCCTGGGCTCTCAGTGCTTCGCCAGCAGAGAGCCTGGCAGGCAGAGGGGCCTCGGTGGGTCCCCACCATTGTTCCCTGCGTGGGGGACAAGCCCGGCCCTCAGGCTGCGCTGTGCCGGAGGCTTGGAGCCTGCCCTGACTGCTGGCCCACCACCCAGCCTTGCTTCGGGACCTCCTCAGGAAACAGGAATTAGACCTTGTTCCAGACTAGGGCTGGTGCACTGCCAGCTTCCACCAGGTGAAATAGCTCAGCGGGGAAGAAAAATCAATGGAGCCATCTTTGCAATCCTCTGGTGCTAAACATAAAGCCGAGGTTCCTCGGCTAAGGCCGCCTGAGCAACCTGTTACCTTTAAGATACATCGCACTAGAGAAAAATCACCCCGTGTTGCCAATGGTCTCAAAATGTTGGTACTGAAGGATGTGAGCGGTGGCTTAAAGAGATGTGGAGATGGCATTGGGGTAAAACAAACCATCAGAGAACCCGCAGGAATTCTGAGAACGAGCCTTAACTATCCCAGGGGGCTGATGTTGAAGAGGGAGAATAATGCCAGCCACCGGCTGGGGCCCGATTAGTGACTGATTCTTTATTCTTTACAAACGCCCTCCCATTAAGGAATTTGGCCCAGTTTACATTCATGTGAACAGATGGCCCAGGATGTTAAGCAAAGAACTGAGCCCTGGGGGTCCAGACCCCAGCACCCAGCCTGCCCCTCTCTAGTGTCTGGGACCCGAGCACCGTGGAGCCCAGACTCACAGGGGGTGTCTACACCCCAAGACCAGGTGGAAACTGTGAGCCTCCTCACTGCAGAGTCCTCACCTACAACCACTCACAAGTACCTACTGTGTGCGGGCCCTGCATTACATGTGGGGATCAGAGAGGGTGCAGACTGGGTCCCTAACCCCCAGGGTGTCCCTGGAAAATGGAGGCAGGGCTTATTAACAGGTGAGGAAAGCCCAGTGTGACAGGGAGGGGGGCCACACGCAGCGTGACTCCCTGATGAACCGGTCAGCCAGGGGAGGTCATCGGCTGAGCTGGCACCTAGGTCTACAGCGAGGCTGCCGGAGCCATGGGTGACCCCAGGACCTTACCATGCACACTCCTCTGCCCCCAAGGCCAGGACGTGTCTATAGCTGATCAACTAACAATTCAGTTTCACAAATCAGAGGCTACCCACAGGCAGGATCTGCAGACAGGGAAGCCCTCCAGTTCCCATAGGGACCCCAATGTCACCGCCCCTTCCTGTCACCGCCCTCGCCTCCTCAGCTGACTTAGGTCCTGGGGTCAGTCATTATTCCCACTCCTTGCATTCACCATTAGCCCCATGTCTGCCGTGCACTTGGCAAAACCGCTGCCCTGGCCCTCCACCCACCCCGCGCCTGCAGCCCAGCGAGTCCCCGGAGAAAAATGTGCGCCACGTGCTCTCTGGCCCACTCGCTCCCACAGCACCGCCCGCCTGCCCGCCTGCTCGCCTGCCGGATGTTCCCCTTGCTTATTGCATCGGTGGTTTACGTCCGCCTGCTCCAGAGGGGCCGCAGGAGCAGGGCCTCCCTCACATCTGGGCACAGTCCTTCACAGCACAGCCTGGTGTCGAAGGTGGAAACGAGACTCGGGGGCTGGAGGTGCGACTCCTGCTAGGAGTGGGCTCAGCACGTTCCCTGGGCTCCCCGTGACTCAGTTTCCTCATCTGTAAAGGAGGGTCATACTGTACCTGCCTCACAGGGTTGTGGTGGGGATGAAATGAGTTAATATTAAGATGTGCTAATGCTAGACAAGAGCCTCGCTGTCATTATTGGTCTTATCATCAGTCTTCAGAACAGCGACATCGTAGCAACCGGCCTGCTCTCTCCACTCAGCCCTGCTGGGCCGGCCTCAGCCCTCCCCCAGGCCCATGCTCATGTCTGGACAGTTCATTCCTCACCAGCTGTGGGCGCTAGGACTCAATCCTATTGCCCCTAGCTTGTCCAGACACAGGGAGCCACCACGTAGGGCCCCCGACTCCGTCCGGCTGGGCTTTTGACACCCTCGTTGTCACTCTAAGCCAGGGGTCCTCAAACTTTTTAAACAGGGGGCCAGTTCACTGTCCCTCAGACCGTTGGAGGGCCGGACTATAGTTTAAAAAAAAATATGAACAAATTCCTATGCACACTGCACATATCTTATTTTGAAGTAAAAAAACAAAACGGCAAAAACACCCGCATGTGGCCCGCAGGGCCGTAGTTTGAGGACGCCTGATCTAAGCCTTGGGTGGGACCCCAGCGGGGTGGGTCCAGAGGAGTCTTTGGTGGACGGTCTCAGGAGAATCAGCCTGTCCCTCCTCTGGGAGGGGTGACCCCAGGACCTTATCTCCTCCTTCGTCCCTGGTGAGGTCCCAGGGTGACAGGGATCACAGCCACCCCGGCGAGGGGGAGGCGAGGGGTCAAATGTAACCCTCACAGCCGTGGTTCTCAAGTGTTCACAAATTCTCAGCGTGAGCTCACGTCTGCGTGTCATTCACACACTGTGGACTCACCGAAGTTGAACGTAAGCAAAAGCCCCCAAGCCAGCTCCTTACAAGCCAGCCAGCCAGCCCCACCCAGAAGCCACCGCGGGAGAGGCCGGCGGCGGCGGCGGGAAAGGATACTGAAGCTCCTGTCGGTGATGGCCAGGTGCCAGAGGTTGATGCGCAGGTCGTCGGCCGACATGTACGTCTCGCAGTCGCTGTTGACGGAGATGGAGTTGATGTGGTAGGTATGGCCATTGGCAAAGACCCTCCGCGGGCTCACCTCCACCATCAGGTCCATGGGCTTCAGCACGGGCACCTGCCGAGGAGGAGGGCAGGTCAGAACGGCCATTTGCCGGGGGTAGGCCACCTGGGCCAGGCAGCCACAGAGGGGAGGGCACCAGCGGGCACCCATCCCGCACGTGTCAGAAATAATGTCCATCACCACCAGCCCGGCCGGAAAGCCCACCTCCTTCGCTTGGCCTCCCAGGGTTGGTTCTGAACCCACCATGTGACTTTGGATAAGTGACTGGACCCCTTGGCACCCCAATTTCCTCATCTCTCAAATGGAATGAGAAGACACCACGGCAGCGTCAGCTGACTGTCCACCAAACATTCGCATCCCTTCTACCAGGAAGTGACAAGTGGCTGCCCAGAGAAGGACTACATTTCCCAGCTACCCTTGCTTCTGGGAATGGCCACATGACTGGTTCTGACCAGTGGACTGTGAGTACAGTGATGCCTGGCACTATGGGCCAAGGTGGTTAAGAGGCAGGTGTGCCTTTTCTATCCTCTTTCTCGTCCACTGAAGGAAGGTAAAGACCCAACCTTTAGGGATGGAGGCACACGGGATGGCAGGAGGCTGTGTCCCTGCAGGAGAGCCAGGTGCTAACCCACATGCACTTTGCTAGGAGTGAGAATTACATTTAAAAAATTTTTTTTAAATATATTTTTATTGCCGAAACCGGTTTGGCTCAGTGGATAGAGCGTCGGCCTGCGGACTCAAGGGTCCCGGGTTCGATTCCGGTCAAGGGCATGTGGGAGGGTTGCGGGCACATCTCCAGTAGGGGATGTGCAAGAGGCAGCTGATCGATGTTTCTCTCTCATCGATGTTTCTAACTCTCTATCCCTCTCTCTTCCTCTCTGTAAAAAATCAATAAAATATATTAAAAAAAAATATATATATATATATATATATATTTTTTATTGATTTCAGAGAGGAAGAGAGAGGGAGGGAGAGAGAGAAACATCAATGATGAGAGAGTATCATTGATCGGCTGCCTCCTACACGCCCCACATTGGGGATCCAGCCTGCAACCCAGGCATGTGCCCTTGACCAGAATCAAACCCGAGACCCTTTAGTCCGCAGGCCAACGCTCTATCTGCTGAGCCAAACCGGCCAGGGTGAGAATGACATTTCTGTGTGCTCTGCCCTGCAATGGGGGGTCATTTGTTAGAGCCATCAGTGTTAGCCTAACTCACACAAACCCCCACCTTGGACGTGCGAGGAGTCCCTGAGATAGAATCAGATGCACGCCTCAGCTTCCCTTTGTGCTCTCTGCCTGGAATGCTCCCCGCCCCCCCTTGGGACAGCTAGTGAACCCCAACTCCTCCTGCAAGATCTGGAGGCAACAGCCCCCCAGAAGTGCAGCTGCCCTGGTAGGTAGGGCTGGCACACCCCTGGACACACCCAGCACACGGCCCCCATCTCTATCAGGGCTCAGCATACACTGCTGTGTCACTCCAGTAAAATGTGAGGTTTCAAAGGTGCGAGGACAGACAGACAGACACAATGGCCTGGCCTGGGCTCGATGCCCAGGAAATGGGGCTGGCGTTGCCATGCCCACATCACCGGTGAGAAGACTGGACGCCCAGATGAACCCAACTTGTCTGCGTCACGGGGTCAGGAAATGAGAGTCAGGGCGGGAAGCTGGGGTGCCTGCCCCTGAGGGTTCCTGGTGCAAAGGTGCAGACTGAGACCTGCCTGCAGCTTGGGAACCTGCCCTGCCACTCACAGTGTTACAGTCACGGGTCACACCTCAGGCCTCCGCTTCCTTTTCTGTAAAGGGGGTGAGGCTGGTGCCGGCTCAGAGCTAACACAGTGAGTCCCTCAGTCCGTGCTAGGGGCTCCCTGGCTGAGAGGCGGGGGAGGAAAGACCCACGCCCTCCCCCTTCCTCCCGCAGCCTCAGTTTACGTTAAGTGCCGGCTCGGGATGTGTGGGACTTACAAGAACATCTCCGATGCGGGGAGGGAAATAAACAAGACTCCCGCGGGCCATGGCTCTGCCGCAGAAGCCAGGCCATCAAGAGGTGATAATTGCATCTTTCCCACCAGAGGAAACCCTCCCAGCCTTTCCTGGGGCTGGCGGTGCCGATGGGACACCATCACTCCGTTACTCGACAACCAAGATAATTGGCGTCCCTGCCTTCTCAGAATTTATCTGTGCAATTCGCCAGCCATGTAGAGCCACCATGTTCAAACGTGTATTTCTCCTCCTGGGGAACAACACTGATCTCCACTTCATATTTATGACAATTCGCGGGATGCTCTGTGCGTGCGCCAGCTGTCATCTCAGAAAAGGCGAGGCATCATCTCCATTTTGCCGGTGAGGAAACTGAGGTGGAGAGCAGGGGGGCAGGGTGCCCACAGCCACCCAGTGGCAGTACAGGGAGCTGGGAGCAGTCTGTCTGCAAGCCAGGAGAGGCGCTCACACCCCCAGCTCAGGCAGCACCACGTGGAGCAGCCCACACTCGCAGCTGAGGAACGAACTGAGGGAGACGGCACTTCATGTGACAGGAACGAGCCTTTCCAAATCTGCTAGAACGGCCCAGCCGGGTGGCTCAGTAGTTGAGCACTGACCTATGAACCAGGAGGTCACAGTTCGATTCCGTCAGGGCACATGTCCGGGTTGCAGGCTTGATCCCCAAGAGGGGGCATGCAGGAGGCAACCGATCCATGATTCTCCCTTATCATTGATGTTTCCATCTCTTTTTCCTTCTCCCTTCCTCTCTGAAATCAATAAAAATGTATTTTTAAAGTCTGCTAGGATGTGTAAACGGGAGCTGAAGAGGGCGGTCACTTCCCGACACTGGTCCCCGCCCCTTCACGGCCCGCTGGGGCCACCTCCTCTGAGGCAGGCCTGTCCCAGGCACTGGGACCCCAAGAAGACTTGGGCCCCATCCTGCCCTCAGGCTCTGTGTTCACTGCAGCCTCCCAGTACCTAGAGCTGGGCCTGGCACGCAGTAGGTGCTCAGTAAGTGTGTGTGCTGAATGGATAAATCCGGATCAGCTGTGCGCCAGCACCTCCTTCAGCAGGCACGTCCGCAGCACCCACTACGCGCCCGGTGTCTGGAAGCCGGGGACAGAGGAGGCGCGCCGTGTGCTTCCTGGCCTGCTGCAGGGGGAAGGCGCCGACTTCGCCACAGTCCTCCCCGCAGACGCCACTGACCGTCCCGCGGCTCTCCCGTGAGGCAGGGGCCTCCTGGCCACGTCAGAGCAGACGGGCGCCAGTTCTGGGCCAGCCTGCCCTGGGTTCGGATCCCCACTCTCGGTTCCCGCGGCTGTGAAATGGGGGTGATGACCGCACGGGATAGGATGTGGGTGAGGGTTCAGTGAGCTGAGCCAGCCAGAGTGCTCGGAGGACACCCCCTGCCAGTGTTCGCCCTTGTTCCCGACGAAGAACCGAGGCTGTGCAGCCTGGCGCCCCGCCCGGGTCACACCGCCAGGAGGTGGCAGAGGCAGGATTTGATCCCCGGCCCGTGACCCCACGGGACTCTTCCTTCTGGTCCCGCGGCTGGGAGAGAGAGGAGTCCTTTGGCCTCTGAATCATGGTGAGGACGGGGGCTGGCCTTAGCACGGCTCCGTGGCTTAACCGCCGGCTCTCTGTAAACCAAAGGCAATCTCGGAAGCTGAGTCTCAGTAGAGGCTGCACGAGGCGCAGCCCCGGGCCTCCCTCTGCCCCTCGGCACAGGGCTCGGCGTCCACTCCGCTCAGCCACGGTTCTCTGCTGGCTCTGCCCCTCACCAGCTGGGCAGCGTCAGGTGAGTTCCTGCCCCTCTCTGGGCCTGTTTCCCTCTTTGTGTGACACGGGGTTGCAGACTTGCTCTGCACCCTCAATTGCAGCTGAAAAGCTCCTTATGGACTTTGGGGTGCCTTGTCCTCAGGAGGCCTCTGAGGCACGGAGCAGGCAGGTGACCACAGGCAGGGTCTGCGCTGACTGTGGCTCAACTCTGCAGGGCCCTGGAGCCCCCCTGTCCCCGCCAGCTAATAAAGGAGCCACAGAGTGCTGTCTCCAGCCGGCAGCTCACCTGCAGGGACGTCACGGTCCTCAGGTCCTTGAGTTTCCCTTCCTCGTCCTTCAGGTTGTAGCCCTCGGGCCTCTTATCTCGCTCGGTAATCTTCCATAATTTGATGGTTTTGTCTTTAAAAACAGAACAAAGGGAAACAAGACCCACGGTTAACACAGGCTAACACGGAGAATGGGCTATCCGCCCGCCCTAGCCCGCCGACACGGACGGACGCACGCCCAGAGCTCGCTCGGCTGCCACCCTGTGCTGGGAGAGGCGGTTCGTTCCAATTCCCTCCCAGGTGAACGGCCCCAGCGAACATCTCCACGCGTGGGACCCCTGCCTGCCTTCTCTCGCTCTTCACCAGGGATCCCCATGGTGACGTCGCAGGTCAAAGGGCACGGCACGCTCAGGGTAGTTGTCAGTCTCTCGCCGATTCCCAGAGAGACGGCCCTGACGTGGCTCCCCGCGTCTCCAAGCCCCTCCCTGACGCCCCCCCCACAGGGGAAGCCCTGTATTTCTGAGCAGCACTCCCCGCCCCCGTCCATCACCCACTCTCCGGGAGCCTCACTTCTCTGCCACCCCGCCAATAACATGGAGAGAGTAGCTGTGAGGGTTAACTTTATGTGTCGACTGGGCTAAGCCGCAGGCACCAGCCATTTGGTCAAACGTGTGTGAATGTCGCTGTGAAGGTGCTCTGAGACGAGAGTAACCTTTAACCCACAGCACACAGCCAATCACCCTCCCTAGTCTGGGTGGGCCTCGTCTAATCCGGTGAAGGCCCTATGAGAAAACAGACGGGGGTCCCCAAGGAAGAGGGGATCCAGCCAGACGGCCTTCCTAGGCGGCACCTGGTGGCCTGTGTCTGAGGGGTGCAGATGGAGTCTGCCTCAGGCTCCCTGTGTTCCCTGGCCCCTCCTTCCTCGGGAGTGTCAGCCCTCCACCCAGGGGGAATATTCACAACCATGTTCACGGCTGTTGCGCCTGACCATGGGAAGGGCCTGTGTCCAACAGGGAAGGCGGGGACAGGGGCACATTCACGGGGCGGAATTACACGCGGCTCAGACGTTGTTTTTAGGAGCCAAAGACCGAGGAAAACGCTCGCTGTGTCAGTGAGGTGAAACAGCAACATCACACGCCTACACCTGCATGCACGCACCCAGGCACATACACATGCCTGCACACACACAGGCCTGCACACACACTCAGGCACAAACACACACCTGCACACACACTCAGGCACACAGGCATACAGACACATGCTCAGACACACACACTCATGCCTGTACGCACATATGCTTGGGCACACATACGCACACATACATGCACACATATGCTCGGGCACACACACACACCCAGGCACATGCACAAGCAGCACGCCCTCACCGTTGGTGGACAGCAGGGAGTGGGCAGCGTTCTGCTGAGGGAGCCATTTGATCTTGTTGATTTTCTCCTCTATCTCCAGGCTCTTGAGATAGTCGAACTCCGGCTCGTGGCTCTGGAAGGTGCTGTAGACATCGTACTCGCCCTGGCTGTGAGGCGCATTTTTACTCTGCAAGGAAACCCGATGGGGCCTGAGCTAGGACAGCGGGGGGTGGGAACAGGCCAGAGGCAGGCCCAGGGGTTAAACCCATGGCGGGCCCGACAGCAATGGTGACCGGGCGCCAGCGGTGCCACTGGATCCACCAAGGGTCACAGGAAACCCGACTTTTCATCTCCTTGCAGTGTGGCTGCAGGACAAGCTAGCTCCTGTTTACTGCGCACCTACCGTGTGCTGGACACAGAGCTCAGTGCGTCTCAGGCCTCATCTCCTCTGTCCTCGAGGCCCCTCTATGCTGAGTACTCTCCCCATTTTACAGGTCAGCAAGGGGAGGCTCAGGGGGACTGAACCTGCCTCGGCCACGTGACCACTAAGTGTAGCTCCCCCCACAGGGTCCGTCTGTCGAGAGGCTGAGGCTGTGGCCTGCTCCTCACACCCACGTGTCCACGGGGCGGGACGTGAGGACTGAGCATGTGCTGAAGCAGTGTCCCACGGGCAGCGCCCTGTTATGTCAGACTCAGGTAGGGGACTGCTTCTCGGCTTCCCCCGCTGGGGGGCCCCGTCCTGGCGTGCGCAGCAGAGCCCCAAACTAATGAGGTGGTGAGCCCACCACGGGCACCAGGGGCCACTTCCCAGGAGACAGCGTTTCTATGACAACCCGACACTACAACGGAGCATCACCGCCGGGCAGCAAACCCAAGGCACTTCACCAGGCACCATGTCCAGTTCCCGGGGATGTGCAAAAAGCACCAACTGCCAAACGTCTACCCCTGTCTTGCTTCTAGAAAGCTCTCAAGTTCTTCCGTATTCCTGCCTCCAATTCACTCCGTGCCCCATGAGCACTGTGTGGGACAAAGGTCAGTGGGACCGGGATTTAAAAACATTAAAGGAGAAAAATTCAAAACCGAGGCTCTCGCATGCCCGTTGAACCTCCTTCCGCAGTTTGGCAGAAAGAAGGCTGGGCTCGGCCACCCCCGTGGGACACGTGAGTCCCGCTCACGGAGTCGGCCGCTCCCACCACAGGACCAGCGGGGGAACAGATTGGGCTGCCCACGTCCCCGCGGGGTGTCCTTGCTCAGCCACTTCCACCCGAGCTCCAGCCGGCTGTGGGGAGGGAGGATGAAGCACTGCTCCACCCCTGGGGCCGAGGGAGGTGACGGTGACAGAGGTGAGGTCTGGATGATGCTAAGGACTGAATGCGGGTCCTCTTCCCCCCACATCCTTCCCTCTTCCCCTCCCCCCTTGCCTCCCCCCACGTCCTTATCCAGCATGTAATCCAGCAGGTGTCTGATGTGGGGGCCGCCCTCGGAGGCAGGGTGCTGTGTAAGGGTTTCCATCCTGGTTTGTGCTCACTCGCTGGGGTGACTTCTCCAAGTGTCCCCGTCTGTAAAAGGTGGTGTCAGCCCCCACCCGCTGAGGTGAGCAGCACAGGTGCATGGGAAGTGCGGAGAGAAGGTGGCAAGGTGTCTGCACGTAGTAGGTGTTCCATAAATGGAGCCTTTTCTCACCCCTTTCTGTCAGCGGTTCAGAAACAGCGCCCCCGGGGGGTGTTCCAGGCCGCCCCATCTTACCCGAATTCTGCTGGACCACCAAGATCACTGGGGCTCTGGCCTGGGCCTAACAAAACCGCCCCCCTCCTCCCAGGGTGGGACAGCACCCGCTCCACCAGGGCAGCCTGGCTCTGCTCGCGCTGTGTCTCCCGGTCCAGGGTGCAGTGAGCCATCAGCAAACACCTGGTGAGTGGACCCGGGACCTCCCTGCCCCAGACCTGCCGGCCCCACCCTGCACCGCGCACCCTCTCCAGTCAGCCGGGGTCCTGCGGGAGGCAGGCGAGCTCCCCGGGGACCCAGCTGGTGGACCGTGGGCACCTGCCGAAGACAGCCCCCCACTCCAGGCCCCGCCGCACCTCCGGTTCCCGCTGGAAGACGACGACCCGGCCACCCTTGTCGCCCGTGGCCAGCAGCTCTCCCGTGTGGTTGAACTCGACAGTGGAGATGACATCGGCTGGGGGGAGGGGAGAGACAGGAAGGCGAGGCTCATTAGGACCCAGTCCCGTGACGTTCAACTCAAGTGGGCCCACCTCACCCCACCCAGAGGCCCTGCACCCCCAAGCGGGGCCCCCACCAGGCAGCAGGAGCCTGAGGGGTGGGGAGACCGCTGCCCCCTCTTCCCCACTGGCCAGAGGGCAGAGCCCTGTCCCCTCTGTCTCCTTCCTGCCTCCTGCCTCCTCCCCTCCGGCTCCTTCCAGAAGCAGTTTGGGGGTGCCCTCCTGTGCCTGCAGGTGACTGGGATGCAAACCTGACACTCACTAGCCAATTCTGGGGGCCACTGAGACCAACGACACCCCTTCCTGCCCCCCACTGAGCTCCCCATGGATGGGACCCCTGTGACCTCACATTCCTGGTGGGGACTCATAGGCACAGTGGGTCTCCTTTCAACAACCGCCCATCAGACCACGCCTCCTGGGTCCCCCCTCCACTCTGCTCTCCCACAGCTTCCCGGGCGATGGGTCCCCCAAGTCATGGTATGTCGCTGCTCAAAACCCTCCACTGGTCCCCAAACCGAACCCTGATCCCTCCAACCCCTGCTCTCGGTGATGGCAGCTCCGTCCTCTGCTGGCTGGGCCTGACGCTCTCCCCCTCAAACCCTCCCTCCCTCCCCTCTCCCCCTCCTCCTCTGGCTCAGTCTTCATGCCCTATTTGCCCCCCCCCCAGCCCCCACTTCTCTGCCTCTCCCAGGGGTCTCCTGGCCCCGCCCTGCCCGGCTGGGCTGGCCTCCGCACCACCACCTCCAACGACCCCCATCTTATATCAGAAAGCAAAGGTCTCGGCGGGCGTACCCGAGGCAGCCCACATCAGGAGCCCAATCTCCCCGCCTCCTGCCCCCACCCTGCCTCTGGGCTGGGCCCTGTGGTTTGCTTGGGCCTGCGGGACACCAGCAGACAGGCCACCAACCTGGGCCTTGGCCACTGCCCGGAGCAGAACCTGCCCGGAAGGGCCGAGCCCATCAATCCCAGGGTGGGGGCAGGAAGAGGAGGACAGGGGACGAGTGTGTGACAGCCGCAGCCACGCAGCCCAGGCAGGGCCCCGGCCCGAACAAGCCCCGATCAGCAGGATCAGCACATGCGTGATTACAAACATCCGTGTTGAATGCCAGGGCGTTCCCTGTTTTTAACTCAGCGAAGAGTAACGGACGCCCTCTCTCCCAGCCTCGCCTCCCTCCACCCCCACGCCTGACAGCTCCCCTCCCACGGGGCTCCTTGCTCTGCTCAAAGCACAGCTCCCTCTGGTCTCCAGAGCTGCTCCTCCGCCTGGAGGGCGTTTCCCGCTTTTAGTCAACAAACGCGCTTCTCCTGTCCCGTGGCCGGCAGAGGCCCGGAGCCGCAGGGGACCCCGCTTTGGCGGGAAAGAAACCAGGAGGAAGCAGGCGCTTAGGGAGCAGGTGGCGGTGGGATGGAGGCATCCGTCAAGAGGGAAGCCCACTGCACGCCGCTGACAAAGACCACACAGGAAGCCACTCTGGGAGGTGCACACGAGGGTGGGAGTGGGGTGCAGCCAGGCCCCAGCGCTGGCACAGCCCCCCCAGCCCCCGTGGGGAAGCCCAGCCTCACCCAGGGGCACGGAGAGCCACACGCCAGGGCCACAGCCCAGCAGCGCCCGGTCCCAGACGCGGCACTGGTTCTTGCTGTTTCCTCTCAGCACCCCAAGGGGAAAAGGGCAGGACATGAGGTTGTGTACACAATGTTTTCATTATATAGACCAGTGGCCACAGCCACGGCAAACAGCACACGCCGGCAGAGAGGCAGCCTGGCGGCGATGTTCCATCCTGTCAGCAGAGGTGCCTTAAGGTGATTGGATTAAGATATTTTTAATTCTCTTTAATTCTCTTCTCCTCCTACTTTCCTGTCCCCTGGATTTTCTGTAACAAACACATATTTTAATAGCTCTACTGAGGTACAATGGATATACAGAAACGCGTGTGTTCTACGTATGTGGTGTGATGAGTGTGGACATATGCATAATTTATATGACGTTTATGATGGAGCAATAACAACGCTATTAAATTAAAGCAGCAGCGTAACCAAGGGTGCCCAGGCCAATGTGGTCCATAAATGCTGGGCGGTTACCACAGTAACAGACACTAAACGTCTGCAGGCAATTTACAGCGTATACGTCAGTTTCATATCCGCCGCCCCCCGCAACCCCCGCCCCCGCAGGAGGTGTGACTGTGAGTCCTGCTGGCAGAGCCTCCGGAGCCGGTCGCGGACCAGGCAGACGCCCTGGGTTGGACCCGGGCTCCAGGGCCCTGGCTGCGCGGCCATGGGCTGGTCATACCCCTTCTCGAGGCTCAGCTGTGCCACCATAGCGGGGGTATAGCTGCATGTGCCCAGCCTGAGGAGCTCCAGTGGGCGATGGAGGCGAGGGGTTTGGGAGGAAGAACCTTGGAGCGCGGCGGTGGTGTGTTACGCGGCGGCGCTGGCTGAGAAAGGGGGGCTGGCACCTCACAGCACCTGCCGCGCACAGCACGGCCACCCCCCCAGCTCTGCGTGGGGCTGTCCCCCTGCGTTAGAGGTGGGAAGGGTGCACACTCCCCTCGCCCCCACACACGAGGTGCCTCGCGGACGCTGAGCTGACCACAGCGCCACCGTCACGGGCCCCCGGGCAGCTCCGATCACCACTTGGGTCTCAGCTCGTGCCGCTGCCCCAGGGAAGCCGCCACGGCCTGCACGCCAACATCTGTTCCTCTGTTTGTATCCCAGCATCTCCTGTGGGGCCTGGGACAGCCCTGGGGATGGGGACAGCGTGAGGCAGCGAGCGGGCAGGCCTGACCCGCAGACTCCGGCCCGGGCCCAGCACCGCCATCCGCAGGGTGTGTGGCCCGAGACCCAGTCTCCTCGCCTGTGAAGTAGGGACAACCTGTCGGGTCTCACGCGGCCGTGGTGAGGACAGGGATAACATGTAGGACCGGATGCTCCAGTGGGGCTCCTCGAACCCCAGCTTCCGCAGAGGCGCCCTCAGGCGGGGTCAGGACAGCAGGGGGAGGAGTCCAGAGAACCGGGACTGTGGGGGCGTTGGACCAGAACAGGGCATAGTCACAGCGCGCCCGCCCCCGCCCCCGGGTCCTCCCTGGACACTCAGCGCGGCCTCAGCGGGTTTTAGCACATTCCCTGTGTGACACAGCCATCCCACTGTCTAATGCTACACGTTCCCATCACCCCAAGAAACCCTGTACCCCAGCGGTCACTGCCCCCTCCCGGCCACTGCGGACGCGCCTGTCCTGGACGCTTCACGTGATGGGAATCCTACAACCTGCGGCGCGTGCCGGCCTCTCTCCCTCAGCCTCAGGCTGTCGAGGTTCGCCAGGCTGGAGCGATGGTCAGTATCTCCGTCCTTTTGACGGCTGATGACGCTCCACTGGGGTCACGGGCTTTTAAAGACAGGCCCTGCCCCCTTCAGGCAGAAATGCAGGCCCCAGAAGAGGGCGGGTCCGGGAGGGAGCCTAGGGGTGACCTTGGACCCTTGACCACGCTCAGCCCACCTCTGCCAGTGGAGGGGCCATAGCCGGGGCCAGAGAAAGTGGGTGCCCACAGGGCCAGGGCTGGGGCTGCCAACTCCTCCCTGCCAGGCCAGATGGCCCCTGCAGAGTGGCTGCTGGCCTGGCCGGCACAGAGGCAGATGGGCCTGGGGACCAGGGACTGGGCAGCTGGGGCTCTGCCTGTGGTCAGCAGGCCCCGGTCAGGCTGCGGGCCTGACTCTAGGCCAGGTCGGACGGTGCTCACGGCAGCAGTGATGCCCACATCGGCTCCCGCACAACCCTCCAGGCGCCACCCCTCACTCAGACCCCTGTGGGCCCTCCAGGTGGTCAGGTGGCCCGAGGCCAGAGCTACAGGGGCAGGGGCAGGGGACCGAGGAGCCCACCTGCTCCGGCCGCTCCTGCAGCACAAGCTCCTAGAAGCCCGAGGCAGCGTCGCCGGCTTCTCTCCTGCAGACTGAGCTCCCCGGGCCCCGCCCCGCCCCCCGATCAGAATCACTGGCGCCTGGAACCTGCATTTGACAAGGTCCCCGGGCGCTGAGGTCTGAGAGCCACCTGGGAAGCGCTGACCAGGCTGTGACAGGAGACCCCACTTTAACAGCCGCCCGATTCTCGGCAAGTTACAGGCGTGCCTGGGCCTGCTCGCCTGTCCAAAGGGAAGTGAGGATTTCATGAGGCAACAAATACCCAACTGCCCGGCAATGAGCACCTGCCTGAACATGGTCAGGACCGGCTTATTCCCATGATGCACCCAAACCAAGTCCCAGAACCGTGGGATACAGAGAGGAAGTGGGGGGAGGGCAAGAATTCATAACGAGACAAAGACAGAGAGAGCCGAGATGTGGCGAATTTGCACCAGGGTCCTGGCTCTGAATCCCACCCTCTCCTGGCTCTCACTTCGCCCCCGAGCCTCAGTTTCCCTGCGTGTGTGATGGTGACAGGAAATGCCCAGGCCGGAGGGCTCTGCAAACTGTCGAGCGCTGTCCCGTGCCAGCGAGAGGAGCCGCCGTGGGGAGGAACGTGGGGCCTGGTGCTGGCCAGACGGATGGCAGCTGGCCTCGCTGGCTCCTCCCCCCGCCCTGCCTCCCGCAGGCGCGGCCTCTGCCCAGGCAGGCGAGTGGGGCCAAGTGGCCTGCTGACAAGACGCCTTCAGAGCCGCATCACATCAACGTGCCCATCAGAGCCCGTGCCAAGCCCGTGTCTGCCCCAGGCGCAGGGGAGACGCGGCTCAGGCATGAGCGGGGTGCTGAGGTCATGGTTGGCAAAGCTGGCCAAGCCCGCTGCCGCCTCTCCTGCCCCTGCTGGCCCAGCTTTGTCACGGCTCCTGGAACTGGCTGCCTTCTGGCCCAGTCTCCCCCGCGGCCGGAGGGACTTCCCCAAAACGGCAACATCCTCACCACACTCATGATCCTCCCTAAGGCCTCCTGTGGCTCCCCCTCCCCCTCCGGCCCTCGCTGCCAACACCACCCTCCCCTTTAGCCAGCCCCGATGCTTTGCATGTTCCTAAACGGGCCATTTATCTATCCAGCAGGTATTTACTGTGCACCTACTGCATGCCAGACCCTGTACCAGGCTCTGAGCATTCAGAGGTGGCCAGAGGGAGCCCCCCAGACTAAGTGAGCTCTGCGTGCTGTCCACACAGCCAGGCTCCTGCCTCTGCCTGCCTCATGGAGCCGTCCCGGGGCCCAGCCTCGGGGGCACAGGGGGAGAGGAGGACAGGGTGACAGGGGCTGCAGGCAGTGTCCAGGACCTGCACAAGAGGGGCTGGAACAACAGTGACAGCCCCAACATCCGGGACACCCCAAGGTGGCCGAGGGTGAGGGTGTGGGCTGGGAGGCGGTCGGGCAGGGCCCCTCCCGCTCGGCGTGGCTGTGGGCCGGCGGCAGCTCCCCCTCCGTACGCTCCATCCCCTCACCTGTCAGGTCCCTCATGGTCGGACTGAAAGGGGTGCTGCGGGTAGAGGCCTGGCCCGGGCCCACCCAGCTGCCCCTGGTCTCGGTGCTGTGTCCACAGGACCCGATTCACAGTGGGAACTCCTAGGCCACCAGGCGTCTGCCCTGCTCCCGGGGCAACAGTCCCAGCTGCATGGGCCCCCCTTTCCAGTGCTCCCAGCTGCCTGGGCCCCCCTCTCCAGCGCTCCCAGCTGTCCTGCCCCCCTCTCCAGCGCTCCCAGCTGCCTGGGCCCCCCTCTCCAGCACTCCCAGCTGCGAGGGCCTCCCTCTCAGCGCTCCCAGCTGTCCTGCCCCCCTCTCCAGCGCTCCCAGCTGTCCTGGGCCCAGGATACCAGGCAGTGAACAGGAGTGCCGGAGATGTTCCCGTCCTGGCTGCATACAGGTCGCCCTGGCAGGACCTGGGCCCGGCGGGGGGGCTCGCTCTCTGAGAACCCACCACGGCCAGGCACCCAGACACCCAGGCACCAGCTAGAGGCCTCGCCCACAGGATTCCCCACCCTCCCAGCAGCCCTGGGAGTGCGAGGCAGTTTGCCATTTCCATGTAGGGAAACCGAGGCCCCAAGGATGCGTGTCCTCGTGCTGGGAGCGTCTACGCTGGTTGGACCCCCAGGTCCGTGCTCCTGACACTGCGGGGCACAGCGGGGCCAGCCCAGGTCCCTTCATTGCGAGATGGCCACGCACCCCCAAGGAGAGTCCAGCGCCTCCCGCCGGGTGCCCTACGCCCCGGCCACACAAGCCCTCTCTCCACCCAGGATCCTTGCTCCCATGTGAACATGAGCAAACCGCCCGGCCGGCGTGGCTCCGTCGTCGCGCGTCGACCTATGAACCAGGAGGTCATAGCTCGATTCCCGGTCAGGGCACAGGCCCGGGTTGCGGGATCGAGCCCCAGTGTGGGGCGTGCAGGAGGCAGCCGATCAATGATTCTCTCTCATCGTTGATGTTTCTATCTCTCTCTCCCTCTCCCTTCCTCTCTGAAATCAATAAAGACTTTTTTTTTTAAATGAGCACACCGAGGCGCCCTCAGGCCGGGCCGCCAGCTGGGGGTTCCCAGGCTCTCTCCGGAGACACAAACCTCCAGCCCAAGTTCATTACCCTGCCGAGTAGATGACACCGTCAGGCTGGGTGGGCCGGCGTGGGGACCTCACACCCACGACCTCACACACTGGTGGGACGCCTTCGGGGTGGCATTCCTCCCTGCCCTTCCAGAAAGCCTGATGGGTGGCGCCTGTCTGACCTCCTGGGCCGGGTCCACGGGAGGGTGTCAGCCACAGGTGGACGCCAGGGCCAGGCTCAGGCAGGGGTGGCTGGCTGGTTTGCGGAGGAGGCTTGGACTGCCCCCCTGCCCTCCCGTGTCCTTTCCATTCCTGCACACGTGTCCCCGTGAGGTGCCAGGCACACGGGCTGTGATGGCGACCCTAGTGATGCCAGGACCAGGGAGTCCGGGACTGAGTGCACGGATGAAGCGGGTGCAGAGACCAAGGGTGGGACAGCAGCACGGGGCTCGGCACAATGCAAAGCCCTCGACTCTGGAGCATCCTGGCCTGGGATCGACGAGCTGGGCTTGAGGTCTCTGCTCTGCGCGACCCGTGGGCCTGGCAGCCAAGTGGCTCCAGGGGCCACGACAAGGAGTGGGGGCCACAGGTCAGCTCCAACGTGCCTGGCAGTGAGCTCAGAGGTAAACACCCGCCGTCCTGGCTCTGGGAGGCCCAGCACAAGCCCCTGAGGGGGGACCCACTCCGTCAAGGACACGTGTGTCCCCTTGCTCTGCTGACTAGCAACACCTTCCCGGGCCAGCTGGTACACCAGGAGGCGGAGGAGCCGGCGAACCGAGGCCAGAAGGAGTCGCTGGGCTAATGAGAGCCGTCGGAACTTCCATTACCGCGCCCGGCGGGAAGCGGCCGCAGCTCCCGCAGCTGCGGTGAGTCCTCCACCAGGATGTGCTCCGCGTGCAGGGCCTTAGAGAGGGGGCCCGGGTGGCTCTGTGCCGCTTAAAGGGCAGATAGTTCCCCTGCGGGTTGGAGGGGTTGGAGCCTGGAGGCAGAAACTCCAGGAGCCAGCAACGGCCTGGTGTGAAGGCGAGAATGACAGAACGGCCCCGTCCTCTTCCTCAGCTCCCGCCCCGCCCTGTGCTTTATGGATGTTTTTTTAAAGACAGAAATCAAATCACACTCCAATCACATCTCTGTTCCCCACTGTGACATCTGTGAGAAACATGGACTGAGGAGGCGGGGAGGGCTGAGGAGGCCGGGAGGGCTGAGGAGGCAGGGAGGGCCACACTGTCCGGAGCTCAGAGCCGACTCCTCTGGTGAATGTTTAGTCCTGGGGGTTAAATACGCAGACACCTCTCGTCTGAGGGGCTACACTCTGCCGTTCCACCCTATCCGACGGGAGTCAGGGCCCCGCTCCCTCCCAGGCCGCCACCACCGCGCTGCCCGCCTTGGCTGCTCAGGGTCTGGGTGTGGTTGTCTGTAAAGAGGGCGGTGGTGGCTGGTTGAGGGAATCAGAAACTGCAGCTCCACCACTTCCCAGCACACCCCGGGACAAGCGCTGCCGTGTAAAAGACGGGACTCGAGCATTCTTTACTATAAGCAGGTCCCAAATGTTATATGGCCCACACTTATCCTATGAAAAAAGAATTTGTTTTCTGAAATCAAATTTAATTTGGGCACACTGTCTTTTTGTTTGCAAAACCTGGTGACCCTCTCAGGGACACAAACTGTCTGGTAGATAAGCAGTAACCCCAGCAGGGGGGAGGCGGGGAGCGGCACGCAGCGGGGAGAGGAGGGATGGGCCTTCTCAGAACCCCTCTGGGTCAGCCCCCTCTCTCTGAGAATCGCTGAGCCGCGAAAAGCAGATCCCACAATTTCCGAGTGGTCTCTGCAGCTCTTGGGGCTCAGCGACAGTTCTGTCTGTCTCCTCATTTCGCAGCTGAGGAGACCAAGAAGGATGAAAGGAATTTCCCAAGGTCACGGAGCTCCCGAGAAGAGCTGGGTCCGGTGACCCCGAGCCTGCTTTTCCTCTCCCCCTCTGTGAGCCCGGCACAGCGCTGAACCTGGCTCTTAGCAGACACTCCGCAGCGATTTGCTGAACGAATGAATGAATGAATGAATGAATGAGTAAATGAACGAATGAAGGGGGGGTGAAGGAATATGTGAATGCCACTGTGAGGGCAAGCCTTCACTTCAAACACGGCAGCAGAAGGAGAATCCCCCGTTTAACGGGAAGGGATCCCAAGGGCAAGCCCACAGCAGCCACGCAAACACTCTCATTACTGTTTATGGCCTCCGGGTTCATTAGCAAATCCCAGGGCCCCTGGGGGCAGTTAGGAGGGGGAGGGGGCCGCCGTGACATGGGGGAGGGCCCGGTCTGGGAGGCAGCCGCCTTGAATCCAGATGCTGACATGACAACATCAAGAAAACCTCATTTGCAAACCCAAATTAGTGCCACCCTGATGGTCATCGAGAAGAGGAATGGGCGCATAAAGCCACGGCGAACAAGCAGGGCCGTGGCCACAGCGTCCCCGAGGAGCCCAGAGAACTCGTACAGGCGGGTTGCCGTCCCCCGGCCCCACTGGGTGACTGACGGATTCGGCTCCGTTCTTTGTTTTGAATCCCGGCAGGAGAGTCTTTCCCCTTAGTTTATCTATCCTCCTCCTCATTAATAACAGGCAGGTGATCCTTAGATAAACACATCATCACAGCCGTGACCATCCCGGGGGAAAGCCGGCACGGATCAGCGGGGTGGAGCCGGCCCTTTCCAGCGCACGCTACCAGCGCTGCCATGCCCGTTCCTGGACAGCTAAGACGTTCTTGCCTTCCCGCTGTGTTTCCTTTCGCTTCCCCGGGTGCGTCTGACACACTCATTTACCATGTGAACCCACGTCCACTCCTGGAGTGGCCACCGTGACCCAGACCTGGCCGGCGTGGACCAGGTCTCCCGTGACGCCGAGAAACGATGCTGGGTGTTCGTGTGCCTCTCATAGCCACTCCTGTTGTATGCACTTCATGCCTGAGGAAAACAAACCATCGCATCCTCCTCGCTTCCTCATGCCTCCTGTCAAAACACTCGCATTTCACCGAGGTGGGCGGAAGGGTGGCCCTGCAGAAGCTGTGTCCCTGGTCCGATCCCCGGAACCTGTAAGTGCGGCCTTATTTAGAAAAAGGCTCTTTGCAGATGCAACAAAGGTGAGGATCTGGAGATGCGATCACCCTGATTATCCAAGTGGACCCTAAATCCAGGGACAAGTGTCTCAAGAAGGGACACACAGAGGAGAGGCTCCCTGAGAAGGAGGCAATGTGACGGGGGAGGCAGAAATTGGAGTGATGCAGCCATAAGCCAAGGAATGCTGGCAGCCTTGAGACGCTGGAAGAAGCTAGGGCGGGTTCTCCCCTGGGGTGGGGAGGCTCCAGAGGGAACACAGCCCCCCCTCATCTGATTTCAGACATCTGGCTGCAGAGCTGTGAAAACACACACTCCTGTTGTCTGAAGCCACTGAGTTTGAGGCTGTCCCAGAAAACCAGCACACTCACTAGTGAGACATGAACCCTGATGATGGCCTACCTGGCCTGGTCAACAAGGACCCCGTATTACC
This sequence comes from Ia io, assembly GCA_025583905.1. Lineage (NCBI taxonomy): Eukaryota > Metazoa > Chordata > Mammalia > Chiroptera > Vespertilionidae > Ia > Ia io. The sequence goes on along the minus strand of JAJQQW010000002.1, from coordinate 2,993,995 downwards.
AGGTTTGACTGAACTATTGAATCGACGCCCCCTCCCCTGGGAACTGACCTTTAGGCCACTTCACAATGGGCATTCCACTTGCCTAGACCAGTGGTCAGCAAACCGCGGCTCGCGAGCCACATGCGGCTCTTTGGCCCCTTGAGTGTGGCTCTTCCACAAAATACCACGTGCGGGCGCGCACGTACAGTGCGATTGAAACTTCGTGGCCCATGCGCAGAAGTCGGTTTTGGCCTGGGCGAGTCTATTTTGAAGAAGTGGTGTTAGAACACTCAAGGGGCCAAAGAGCCGCATGTGGCTCGCGAGCCACGGTTTGCCGACCACTGGCCTAGACCACATTCCACTTGCTAAGACCATTCTCTCTCCCCTCCAGACTTCCCAGGATCTGGACCTGCACAGAGAAGTCTCCACCCAGGAAAAGCCCGCCTGGAGTCCTTTAAAAGCCGCCGATTCCCGTCACTGGGGGCTGCCAGCCAGGCTCAGCCACCGGGTGTGCGGATGAGCGAATAGATTCATAATCCCTCACCATTCTGGCCTCATTCCTCCTTCGGGACCTAACACCCAGCAAGAACAGGAGGCAGAGAATCAGGAACAATGGGCATAATCCTCCAGCAGATTTCATGAGCATTTACTGCTGGGAACCCAACAGTTTGAAGTCCGGTGCTCTCAGTACACTGAAAAGCCCTTACACTATTTTAAACTATTCAAAGTGGGTACAAACACATTGGAAAGGCTGTACAGCAAAGCCACCATTCAGAGCCACGCTGCCCGGTACGGTAGCCACCAACCACACGTGCCACCGGGCCCTGCAGCATGGCTAGCCTGGACCGAGACGAACCGTAAGCATAAAACACACACCAGATTTCAAAGACGCCGTGTGGAAACAGGACGCGAGATGTCTCATTAATAATCTCAGTGTTGATATGTTAGTCTTGCTTTGGGTATATAAATTAATTATTAAAATTAATTGCACCTATTTCTTTTTAAAACTACTCATATAGTTGGCATTACACTGCTATAACTCAGCTCCAACATAGAGAATGCTGAAAATGTGATGATTATTGGCGATTTCAAAATTGTGTGCACCACATTTGGTTTTTAAAAAATTTAAACGGCCGAAGAGACTAGAATCCCAAAACTATGCAAAAACACCCAAAGGGGGTCAAATCTATAATAATAAAAGCATAATATGCTAATTAGACCAGATGACCTTCCCGAAGACGCGGGGCTGCGAGGGCCGAGCCCCTTGCACCAATTTCGTGCACCGGGCCTCTAGGGTTAAACAAACTGATAAACCAATAGCAGCGATAACTTATGGCCTCTTCTCAGCAGTTCTGCACCACATGACCACCCCCCACACTGCCCTCAGCTGATTGGATCAAGCAGCAGACAATCCCCTTCAGAGGCAGCCAATCATCAGGCTGCCCAGAGAGCTGAGCCAATCATGTTTCTCTCCTAGGGACCTGGGGTGGGAATGTGGGCGGTAGTTCAGGAAAGGTAAGGATTCCTTGAGGTTGCAGGCCAGGCAAGCTGAGGCCCATAATTATAGCAGGAAATGCTTGTCAAGAATACAAATTTCTTGGCCCGGCCCCTGGAAGGCTGGGTGGGGCCTGGGAAGCCCCTGAGTGTGTCGGCTATGGGAGGTCTGCGGGTCACACTGTGAGAGACCCCCAGGGCAGCCGCAGAGGCTGATGGGTAGAGGGGAGGCTGGAACTTGGGGAGCGAGCAGGGGCGGCTGCCCTGGTGGAGTTAGGGGTCAGGAGCCCCTCCGGGGCATCACGGTCTCAGGGGCCGCAGGGGCTCACAGGTCACCCTCACCACAAGGCCCCCATCCAGGGTGGCCTCGGAGCTTCCGGGAAGTTGGCCCGTGGGTGCCAGGCACCCCTCACCAGCTGGGAGCGGATGGACCTGGAACACCCTTCATGGCCCACCTGGCATCTGTTTGATGGACGCCCCATTTTCACAGGGAAATCTCTCAGACGCTGTTTATGGCGAAGGAGCCCGCCTGGTGTCACCGTGTAAACCGGACACGTGTCCCTCAGATGCCCTTAATTACATGGGGGGCCCAGCTCTGCACCCCGGCAAGCTGGCAAGAGAGGGACATGCCTGCTTAGAGCTGGGCCTCTGAGGCTCAGGGCCACTTTTGGGGGGCAGGGAGGGTTTGCAAAGGCAGAAGCCCCCCGGCGGCTCACCAGGCGAGGGAAGCTGCCTGGACGTGGTAATCACTCCAGCTCAGCGGCCCGGGCAGGGTGCCGGGGCCGGCAGGGCCTGCTCCATCACACAGGACCTAATGACGCGTCCCGTGTCCTACAAGCCTTGCCGTGCGATTTAATGAACCCTCCGCTCCCGGCATGCCCCCGTCACCCATGTCGAAGGAGGAGACCCCGACCCGACTCGGGGAGCGGCAGTGACTCAGCAGCCAGGGTGTGCCCAGGGAGAGGGAGCTTGTGCACCAGCCAGTGGGGCCTGGACTTGAGCTCCCATTTAGATGGGAGATAAAATACCCAAAAGATAAGGGGGCATTCCAGTGACAGGCACCCTGCGGGGCAGTGGCAGGAAGCTGTCTGGCATGGGAAGGAAGGGCCACCGAGGGGCACTCTGGCCAGTTCGTGGGCAGGGCCAGGTTGAACATAAGGTGGCGTGGCGTATAGCCCAGTGGTCGGCAAACTCATTAGTCAACAGAGCCAAATACCAACAGTTCAACGACTGAAATTTCTTTTGAGAGCCGAAAACCGACTTCTGCGCATGGGCCACGAAGTTTCAATCGCACTGTACGTGCGCGCCCGCACGTGGTATTTGTGGAAGAGCCACACTCAAGGGGCCAAAGAGCCGCATGTGGCTCGTGAGCCGCAGTTTGCCGACCACTGGTATAGACAGACAGATAGGTCGACACCAGCTCTGCCACTTACCACCCAAGGGAGGTGGTGAGTGACCCTTCTTAGATGCACGGGTGCAGGGTCCGAGTCCTTCACATACACTTCATTGGACTCTCATGACAGCCCTGTGGCGTGGGACTACTATTACCCCCACTTTAATGATGAAGAGGCTGAGGTTCAGAGAAGGCAAGTGAGGAGTCCGCAGTCACACAGCCAGAAAGTGGTGGCCGGGATTCCAGCCCCGCCCAGCCGGGCCCCTCACCAGGAGGCCCGTGAGGCCTCCCTCTCAGCGCTGGTGTGAGTGTGAGCTCTGACTCACAATGACGGGACAGGGCGGTAACAGCAGCAGATACAGGTGTCTGGGGGGCAGGGCTGTGGATCCAGGACAGTGGACAGAGCCCTGTCCTCTCACAGAGCTGGTGGATCCCGCTCCCTCTGTCCACAGGTTCAAGGACAACGTGTTTCCCTCCCTCAGAGATGAGCATCCAGGGCGCCTTCCCATGGCCCCACGCCCGCCAGTGCCAGCCAGGCTGCCATTCCAGCCGCACGCACGGGGCTCCGAGCCCTTCTGTGAGGCCAAGGACACAGCTCAAGGTCAGCCTTCCAGCTGCTGAAACCCATTTGCATGCGGCATACTCACAGCATCTTATTTTAAAGGCAAATTTGTGCCGACGTTACTGTTTCTGCTGCAAGAAAACTAAAAGAACTCAATAAGCTTGCCCAGCCTGAGGCGCAGGTGCCCGGACACCTGGGGAAGCACCCCTGTGCCCTAAATCCTGAGCGGGGGCGGAGCTGCCAGCACCCAGCCCAACCCCCCCTGGTGTCCTCTCCGTGGCCCCCCAAGCAGACCTCCAGCCAAGACTCTCATTCCTCCCAGGACAGGGAACTCACTACCTCCTTGGGCAGCCCATTCCAACTCGAGGCGGCTGAGGTGCAGGGAGCTACTTCCCGCATCTTCCCTGTGGCTCCCCTTGGGCCCAGCCCCACACGGAGCGCCCAGCCCCACACGGAGCGCCCAGCTCCTGGTCCCCAGCACAGTCCTGAGGACGGAGGTCCATTCTTGTGCCGGTCGTGCTTGTCACAGTGTTTCTCCGTGGACTTCTCACCAGCGGTGTACACGCCCCACGCCTCGGACCGAGCCCGCCATCTCCCAAACGCTCCCTCCATCCCCTCCACCCCCAGCCCAGCCTGAGCCGGAGTCAGCTCCACACCACCCACCACCCACCTCCCTCGTGATGCTACACCGGCCAGGGCACGGCCTCCTGAGGCTCCCGTGGCCCGGCCTGGGCTGGGAGCTTTATGCACACAGCAAACCCGCGCCGGGAGCCCCCCCACTCTGCAGAGGAAGCACCGAGGTTCAGAGGCCACGGGACTTGACCAAGTCACACAGCTGCCAAGAGTGGGAGCTGGACCCCAAGCCGGTCTGACTTCACTGCCCAGGGAAACGCCGCAGCAGGGCCTGTCCATCCCCACGGCCCGCCGTCAACTGTCACCGCCTCTGGTCCTGCAGCCTTCGCCCGGCTCAGGCTCAGCACCTCCACCTAGAGCCGTGCCCACCCCACCCCCTCCAGCCTGAGCTCTCCCCGTCATCGGACCAGCCACCGTTTCCTGGCTGAACCCGGCACCTGCCCAGGCCTCCCTCCCGGCCTCCCCACTCCCTCCCCCTCCTGCTCCTCACACTGACCTGCTGGCCAGGCCGGGGCTGCCAACGTGCCCGCCGGCTGCACAGATGCCAACTGGCAGAGCCAGGCTCTGAGTCCAGACCCTTCTGTTGCTCAGGATGTGGGCTGCCACCCCTGGACCACACGGTGCCCACCCGCAAGGATGGCTGGAGCCATCTGTCAAGATGAGGGGGCTGGGGAGACACTTCTTCCAGACGCCCACTGTCCCCCCCATGGGAAGCTCTCCGTGTCACTCCTGGCCTCTCCCCTCCTTGGGAGGGGGTGCCTCACTGGTGCCTGTGGAAGGAGGGCAGGACAGGAGAAGCCATCCCCCCAGTCCTGGGAGCCCAGAGCCCGGGGTGCCCACTCTGCCCCGCCCTGCACGCCAGCCAGTCCAGGGGTGGACAGAGATGCCAGATGAATCCTGGACCTCGCTGTTAGGAAGCCCTTTGGCCGACACGCTAAGCCAGGTCCCCCAGCATCCACCACGTGGGGCCACAGCGTCTTCTGCTTCTCTGGGCTGCCCCCAGCTGATGTCATGTGGGGTCAAGGCCTGTGCTCAGGCACCTGTCAGGATCTCATAAAGGACCAGGAGGGGGGAGGGTGAAAGGGCCAAGGTGGGGTGATGGTGCGACAGTGCTTCTGAGAAAACAGGAAAGAGCAAGAGGAGGACAGGCCCCGCCCCCGGACTCCCCCTGCCAGTCACAGAGTACGGGTGTGGCCCTCCCCCTAAGTCCACCTCCTGTCAGCCTCTGAGTCTTCTGATGAGATGCACCCCCTTTCTGGGGCTCCTGGCCGTCCTCTCTGTGACCTTGGTTTGCCCTTGGGTGGCACCTCTCCCCCTCCCTGCAAGCCACAGAGGCGGCGATCCAGGCTCCTAGTCCCCAGGGCCCAGCCCGCCGGGCTCCCTCTGGACTCGGCTCCACTTCTGGGTAAACACATTCAGCTGCAGAGGCTCTGGGGCAGGGGGCCCCAGGGACCCCGGGCCATGGCCTCGGCCTTATACAATAATTCAAAGATGCCACCTAGCCGAGGGCAATCAAACAGGCCTTCCTGGGGAAGATTCTGATTCAGGCCAGACCGTGACCAAGGATGGGGCTGGGCCCTGTATGCAAGTCAGGGCAGGGCGGCGGGGGGGGGGGGGGGGGGGGGCGCGAGGGGGCGGGGCAGGTACAGGGAGCAGCCACCGGGAGGTGCTCAGAGGAGTCACGAGGCCTCCTCAGCAGAGGTCCCAGCAGATTCGTGTCACTCAGACCAACGGTCTGAGACGACAGAGTTTTTCCTTTGCTCTGGCCAACGCGGACTGACTGTCCGCAGCGGGGACAAGGCCTTGAGTGGCCAGTGACTCGCGAGGGGGCAGAGGGGAGGGGCAGGAGGAGGACCAGCCAGGGCGCCTGTCTTGCCACTTGCCTTGCACCTCAGGCAAGCCTCGCTGAGCCTCTGAGTCCCCCTCTGTGAATTGGGGTGACCATAGCAACCCTTGGACCGTGCCAGAATGGCAAGGACTCAAGGGGCGGAGGACAGGACCCACTCTGGGGGAGAGAGGGCTTGACAAGAACTCCAGCCAGTGAACAAGAGCTGTCGCTGAGAGCAAGCGCCTGGGCTGTGGGCCGCTCCCATCCTGTGTGCCGGCCCTCGAGGCCCAGCAAGGTTAAGACACTCACTCGGGGCCACAGAGCTGCCAAGCAGCAAAGCCAGAATTTAAACCCCGGCCGGGCCGCCTGCCAACTCCGTGCCCCAACACCAGCTCGAGGGGCCTCCGGGGTCATCCCCGTCTTCTCCGGACCTGCACCTCGCGGCCCAGCCAGGGCCCGGCACTTCTCTCTGCTCCGGCCGGCTCGAGGCAGGCACTCGCTCCGGCTGGCTCTCCACCCGCTGCCGGCACACTGGGCGGGATGACTCAGCAGAGCGCCCGCCTCCCAAAGGGACGGACGATGGCACCGGGGAGTCCCTGTTATGACAGAGGAAACTCAGAGACGGTCGGCCCAGAGAGGGCTTCCAGAAGGTTCCTTCATTCCTCACCAAATCTCCCCTGTTCCTGCCACGTGCCAGGCCCTGTGCCCACCCTGTGCCTAGCGCCGGGGGGTGGAGTGTGGGCAGACAGGCTGGGCATGAAGACAGGGAGGCACGTGTCCGTCTAGCACGGCCCCTGTGGCCTCCCCTCCCTCGGGAAAACCAGGCACGTTCCCCGGGACGAGCGAGGAAGCCAGCGCCCAGGGCTCCCGACCCACTTCCCCCCGGCAGCTGGGCCCACAGCAGAACCCACGACCACCTGGCCTGACGCGTGTGGCTGGGGCTCCCACAGACAGAGCTGCAGCCCGCGGGCCAGATCCAGCCCACAATCAAGGATGTTTTCTGTCTGCTTGTCCAGTGTGGCTCAGTGGTTGAGTGTTGACCTATGAACCAGAAGGTCAGGGTGCACTTCCCAGTTAGGGCACATGCCCGGGTTGCAAGGCTCGATCCCCAGTAGGGGGTGTGCAGGAGGCAGCCAATCAATGATTCTCTCTCATCACTGATGTTTCTATCTCTCTCTCTCTCTCTCTCTCTCTCTCTCTCTCTCTCTCCCCCTTTTTCTCTGAAATCAATAAAATGTTGTTTTTTTTATGTTTTGTGCCTTTCTGAAGGACTGCAAAACAAACAACTAACAATGACAACAAAGCAAAGAAAAATATGCAACAACAAAAAAATATGCAGCAGGCACGGTATGCAGCTGGCAAAGTCTAAAACATGGGCTATCTGCTGTTCCCAGAATACGTGTCACTGCTCCCCCAGCACCTGACCTCACAGAGGAAGCTAAAGGGGCCACCTGCACCCGGAAAGTTAGCGGCCGGGCTGGGCCGCGCCTGCCTTTCCCTTCCCACCACAAACGGAGAGGTTCAAGCCATGGAGTGTTCTCTCTCAAGTTCTGGGGCCAGAGTCCAAAGTCAAGGTGTCAGCAGGTGGCCCCCTCTGCGGGCTTGGAGGGCAGATCCTGCTGTGCCCCTCCTACCAGGCAGGGTGCCAGCACCCCTGGCCGTGCTGTGGCTTGTGGGCTCGTCTTCATTGGCCTTCGGACTAATGTCTCTGTGTGTCCGGCTTTTTCTCATAAAGACTCCGATCGGGTTCAGGGCCCACCCAGTCCCGAGGCCCCCCTCTTAGGTCAAGCAATTGCATCTGCAAAGGCCCTACTTTCTTTAAGGCCATCTTCTGATGTTGTGGGTGGACATGAATTTTGGGGGACACTCTTCAACCCACTCCTGTCTGGAGCCCCCAATGTTTCCCGCCCATTATTGCTGCCCCTTCAGGAACATTGTGACAACAGGGGTGTGGGCATGGCTCTCTCTCTCTCTCTCTCTCTCTCTCTCTCTCTCTCTCTCTCTCTCTGCCTGTCTCTCTCTCTCTTTCTCACACACACATTCTACTCCACTGCCAGGTGAGCAGCACTCCCCAAGGCCAGGTTGTGCACCAACGTGCAGGCTGGCACAGGGCCATGGCAAATGGCCTGCTTCTTGCCAAGCCCACTGCCAACGTCTCCTTCCCTGAGCACGAACCGCCAGTGGTAAAGGCGAGAAAAAGCTGGTTCACTGCGCATGAATCACGAGCATGCTGCCCCCCATCAGCCCAGCAGCCACAGGCTCTCACAGGCCCACCTGGGAATCGGCACAGCCCACTGGACTTCCGGTCCTGGGGACCCATGTACTTTTTCTGTTCCAATAAAACTTTATTTACAAAAACAGGTGGAGGGCCGGAATCGGCCCACCATCTGTTCCATACCACATGCCACAGCAGGAGCAGCCTTAATTTCTGAGAATGACATGGCCTCTTTGTAACTCATTTCCAAGCTTATTTTTCATATCCCTTTGAACAATGAATGGATGGCTCAAATTAGATAATCAATAGTCAATCAACAGTGCATCTCAGGCCTTTGTACCTGGTAGAAAGACAACAATGAAGATCAAAAGCCTCACTAAGATGTACTTGAATTTAAGAATGCAAAAGGAAACCTCAAAGACATCAACAAGGAACTTGAAAAGGAAACCCACAGATACGCAGTCACGTATGATCGAACACACGCCAGCTCTGCTGCTGAGAACTGCAGTGGGGTCCGCGATTACACACAGGCGAGCGGCCCGGGGTCCGATGCGCTCTGAGTCACACACTGCGGAGCCCCCGCCGCTCCGCCCCGCTCCCGGGGTCTGTAACGAGGAAGCTCCGACAGGGAAGAAAAGCCGAATTCATGACCTGTTCCCCCCCCACCCACCCCACCCCCATTCAGCCAGCTCCTGGAGCTTTGCTGTGCACGACGCCCTGGACGTCAATTCCTGATCGAGCGGAGTGTGCAGCCAGGGGGTAAGCAGATGCCCAGTCATGACCAAGAAGAAAGGCTCTGAGTGCAGGCTGGCCCCTGGGAAGCGGGGTGCGGGATGGGGCCGGCTGCACCCCACAGCACCGAGGAGGCCTGCGGACCCTCTCAGGAGTGGCCTGCTCCTCCCGGCCAGGTGCACTGCGGACACCGAGGCCCAGAGAGGCCACAGGCCTTGCCAAGATCACGCACCACGGCCGCAGGGGCCTTACCCCCACCCTAAGGTGCCAGTTTCATAATCTTAGGATGCTGCCCGGGGCTTAACTGGCCAAGACCAAACCTGGGACGGGAACTTCTGCTTAAGACGTGGCCCCGTGGGTCCTCTCCAGTTGCGGGGTGAGCTGTACTGTCCGAGCACCGGGATCCGTGAGCGGCGCCACACCACGTCCTTGAGGTGCAGGCGCGGTGCTTCCCCACTGCGCCCGCACTGTCCCGCCGAACCCCTCAGACCCTGAAGGTCCGCAAGGACCCTCGGGTTTCCCAGAAGGATGCCGCGGAGGCCCAGAGAGTGGAGCAAGGTGCCTGAGCCCCGCCCGTCCCCCAGCCCCCCCGCGGCCTGGCCACAAAGTCCCCGCTCTCTCTGTAGCATCGGTGACGTGCCAAAGGGTCGCGGTGCATGCAGAGAGCGGCGGCCCGGCCCGCAGGGTGCTGGTGAGAACTGGCCCTCAGGGTCTCGGTGAGAGGAGACGCCCAAAGCCAGTTCCCCTGGACACTCAGAACCTCGGAGGGGACCACCCAGCAGGGATGCCACAATCGTGGCCCCGGCCAGTAGATACGTTCATCAGGACATACACAGCTCTCGCCAACAGGGCCCCGGCCCAGGACGCTGTCACTTAGGAATACCCAGGACCCTCGTCTTCAAAACTGAACCCAATCTAGGCCAAGAGGACGAGCAGAAGGAGCCGTGTCTCTCGCCATCTGTCCTCCGCTCACTGAAATGTGCTGCGAACGCTCATTGGTGTGCCCAGGAACGCGGTGCCCCGAGCCGCCAGTGCTGTGTGGTAGGCTCTCTCTCAACTTCCTGCAGAAGTGACAGGAGGCGCCGCTCACGCTGTGTGAGAGCATCTTCCCCCTCAATGCCATCATCACCTCCACTGTCTGCCTGCTCATACCTTGTCTCATCTGACCCTCGCGACAACCCTGCGTGCAGATACACTGCCTTCCGCTCTGCGTGGGAGGACCGCTGTCTCCTGCCCCGGTAAGTTTCCTCTCCGTGAACTATGGACCCGTGCAAGGCAGGGGATGGAAACATTTTTATGAGCTGGGTTTTCTTCGTTCAGCCTCCTGGGCCAATCTGCACGCAGGGCTGCTGTTGGCTGCACTGCAGCTTTCCTAGGCTTTCTGGAAGGCACATCGGAGCACATTTCCTGGGCCTGTGCCAGCGCCATCACGAGCCTCTCCTTCCTGTCCCTTTTCGTCCAGGGCCACTGGATTAACAGTCCCCAGTCGCAGCCCCCGGGCCAGCAGCACGCGGCCCGCACTTAATAGCTCTGCCGGCCACGGACAGTCCATTCCGCGGTGACCACGGCTTCCGCAAAGCAAATCAGGCCGCACGTGACTTGTAACCGGAGAAATCAGTGCGACGGGGATGTCAGGCTGGCTCAAACACGGTTTTCCTTGGTTTGTGAGTGTCTCGTGCCAAGGAAGCAGCTGCACACAAAATGCACCCACCACTGGCCACAGGGAGCCGCCGGGGAGCGCGCCCGAAAGCCCCGCACCTCGCTCCTCGGGCTCCGCTGGACAGGTCGCAGGCGAGTCTCGCTCCTGCACCCTCTGTCTGGTCTCCCTCCGTCCTCTGCTCCCTCCCTTACAGCCCCTTCCATCGAACGACCTCCACACTTTTATTTTCTAAGATAAAACAGCATGATTTCTGGAACATTTGTGTATTAGGAATTTAACTTTTTTTACGGTCACGCTACATTTTTAGAGGATTGTTACCATTCCTGTTAGTGTTTCAGTTAGAGGCTACACAGCCTCCGCTGGTCCGCCCGGCCTCCGTCTGTCAGTCGCCGGACGTCGTTAACACGCAGCCGGAGGTTGGGCCTTTCCCAGGAACGCGTAGGTCCCCTTCGGGCTGAAACCTGCACTTTTCTTTACACTGGCTGGGGGCGGGCTGATTTGCTGGCTTTCCATTTATGGTCGAGACCCAATTTTTAAAGAAAAATATGAAGCCCGGCCGGCGTGGCTCAATGGCTGAGTCTTGACCTCTGAACCAGGAGGTCAGGGTTCGATGCCTGGTCAGGGCACATGCCCGGGTTGTGGGCTCCATCCCCAGTGTGGGGCGTGCAGGAGGAGCCGGTCCATGATTCTCTCTCTTCGTTGATGTTTCTCTCTCTCCCTCTCCCTTCCTCTCTGAAATCAAAACAAAAGATACTTTTAAAAAAGAAAATTAATATTTACATGAATGCTAATATGAGGGTGGACAGGCGGTCCCGGAGCCACGACAGTTCAGGGGTAGAAACCAGTTCAGGGGTAGAAACCAGAAACTGCACCAGTTCAGGACACAGCGAGGGCCCCGAGCACACACAGCACATGGCGGGATCAACCAGAGGGCCTGGGAGCACGCAGGCAGACGGCGGGACCACTCCCTCCACACCGAGCCCCTGAGCGTGGCAGGGGTGGTGCCAGCTCAGGACGTGGTGTCGGTTACTATTCTCGCTGCCCGATTTCTAGAAAAGGCCACAGAGGGGTAAACGGGGCGTCCCCTCTCCAGGAGGCAGAGCCACACAGAGACGTCCACGCCGACAGCCAAGTGAACAGAGACTGCTTCCCACTGACCCTGCGTACGCGTCGGTTTGCTGGTCTCAGCAGAATTGACTAATGCTCCAGTCTGAACCCCCGAAGATAAAGAACCGGTTTATTACAAGCGCAGGGGTGCACACACGTGTGGCGATGGCTCGTCCCGCGGTCTGTGACGCGCGCTGACTTATGGCAACACGTTCAGACGCTGACTTATGGCACTTCCTCAGCCTCGACGGCTCGAAGGGAGACAAGGATTAAGAGGAAAAGTTAGGCGTCTAACTTTAGCTTGGTTCAAATAGCTCACTGCTGCCCCAGGAGAGCAGAGAGGGGGGGTGTCTTTCCTCTCGTGTTTGTCTAAAGTAGGGAGACGTGGCCTGGGCTCCTGGATGCTTCTGGTCACAACTCTCCCAGCCAGGCCCTGAGGGCAGCCCCCCCGCCAGGAAAGTGGGCAAGTCTCCCCCAATGCCCGCTCCCCTCCAGGCTCCCCATCTTGCCCACTCTCCCTTCCAGGTGGGAGAGACCGTCCTAAATCAAAAACCTGACTCCATCGCAGTCCAGCTCCATGTCCTCTGCTGACGGCTGTGGCTCCCGGGCCGAGGCCCCGTGCCCGGGTGTACTTGTCGGCGTCCTTCCTAACTAAGCCCACACTTCCGCCCCTTCTCCCCTAGAACTTGCCAAAGCGACACTAGAGTTGTCTCTGAGCCAACCATCTCCCTCTACAGCATCAAGGGGACCCCAGTCACCTCTAGTCCCCAGGGCCTCGCAAGGGGTCAAAAACAACTGGAGACCAAACAGTGCCGGGTGGGCGGACAGACGGACCGGGGAGCCTGTGCTCCAGGACTCACTTCCTGGGAATTCCCAGGAAAGGGCATCCACCTTTAGAGCTCTGTGCCCTCGCCGGTTTGGCTCACCAAAGGGTCCCGGGTTCAATGCCGATCTAGGGCAGGAACCTCTGTTGCAGGCTCCTCCCCAGCCCGAGCCCTGGTCCGGGATCGTGCAGGAGGCAACCAATCGATGTGTTTCTCTCACATCTACGTTTCTCTCTGTTTTTCCCTCTCTCTTCCACTTCCCCTAAAAAAATTCAATGGAGCCGAAACCGGTGTGGCTCAGTGGATAGAGCGTCGGCCTGTGGACTGAGGGGTCCCGGGTTCGATTCCGGTCAAGGGCAGGTACCTTGGTTGCAGACACATCCCCAGTAGCGGTTGTGCAAGAGGCAGCTGATCGATGTTTCTCTATCATCGATGTTTCTAACTCTCTATCCCTCTCCCTTCCTCTCTGTAAAAAAATCAATAAAACATATTAAAAAAAATTCAATAGAAAAATATCCTCGGGTGAGGATTAACCCAAAATAAATAAATAAATAACCATAGAGCTTTGTGCCTGAGCAATCAGCCCCATGTCCTGGCGAGCTCAAGCCAGAATCCCCATCCCATGAGCAGGAAAAGCAGATACGGGGAACCCAAAGTCTGGTCAGATCCTGTCCGCCTGGGCCCAGGATTCGCAGGGTGGGTGTGAGAGGACGGACTGGAGGCTCCCAGAGGGAGCCACGCCCCCAGCACCATGGTATTGACCAGAGAACAATGGCTTCCAGCAGCGAAGACAGGCTGGATGTCAAATGCCCGATTCTTTCACCCCCATCGTGGTCCCTGGGGAGACCCTGGGGAGCAACCAGGGCGCTTCCCGGCGCTGTCCGCGGTGCTGACCTCCAGCCTCCGGGTCCTCCTGTGGCCTCAGCTCTTCCCTCCCGCCTGGCGTGGCCTCCGAGCCTCCTGGCAAAGTTGACGTCACTGCTGGTCCCGTCTCATCCTATTTCCCCTGAATTTCCTTTTTTTAAAACATATTTTTATTGATTTCAGAGAGGAAGGGAGAGGGAGAATCATCGATCGGCCGCTTCCTGCATGCCCCACGCTAGGGATCAAGCCCGCAACCCAAGCATGTGCCCTGACCAGGAATCTAAACGTGACCTCCTGGTTCACAGGTCAACGCTCAACCGCCGGCCGGGCCCCTGAACTTCCTTTTGAGTGAGTTTCCTGGCATCTACGCTGCCCTGCATTAGGCTGTGCCCAGAAGCAGCCCTGACACAGGATCTGAGCGCAAGTGTTTCCCGGAAAAACCAGGAAGGGGTGGGAAGTGGGACAGCTTGGAGAGGCCAAGAGGGGAGTGAGGCAGCTGAGTCCCAAGGGCGGTGACTGGGGCTCGGTCCTGTGGGGAGCTCTGGTCAGTGGGGGTCACCCTCAGGGTGTCCTGACCAGGAGCGAGGGGGCGAGGGTGTACACACCACACCTGTCAGCCATGGGGTGGGGGTGAGGGCCACCCCTTTGAGGACACGGATGCCACGGACTTCCAGCGCCCCAGGCACAGGCAGACGGCGTGCCAGCCGCCGGGAGAGACCAGGTGCGGGCTCTTGAGAAGAAAGCACATTGTGGTTCCCACGCATGAAAACAGGACAGGGGGTCTGAGTGGACCCCTTCACCATCAGCCACAGCCCCACCTCCCACCTCCTCGCCTCTAGCCCCTCTCCACCCGACTCGGCTCACTGCTGGGCTCCACGTGCTTCCCGGCCACACCGGCTGCAAAGAGGTCAGTCCCCTCCCCTGCCCCTCAGGCCTGCCCCCTGCAGCCCCAGCTCCCAGCCTGCATCTCACCATCTGGCCAACTGCATGGCCTGCGGTCCCTGGGAGCCTCCCGGATGCCCGCCTGGCTGGCAGCTCAGGCGTCACCCTCCGCTCGGCAGCTGCCTGTCACCCACTCAGCACCCTGGGTCCCTGCCCCTTGCCCAGCCCAGACCCATTCCTCAGCCCCGGCCTCTGCTCCCCTTGGAGCCACCCTGAGAGGAGGGAAGGGACCTCGCGGTGGAAAGCGAGGGGATGGGCCACCACACCCACTCGAGATGATGGCTCCCCCGGGTGTCTCTGGGCAAAGACCCAGCCCCTGGGTCTCAGCATCTCTGTCTATAACTCAGGGTCGCAGACCCTCCTGTAGAACCACCATCAGAATGAAATGCCTGGCCGAAACCGGTTTGGCTCAGTGGATAGAGCGTCGGCCTGCGGACTCAAGGGTCCCGGGTTCGATTCCGGTCAAGGGCATGTACCTTGGTTGCGGGCACATCCCCAGTAGGGGGTGTGCAGGAGGCAGCTGATCGATGTTTCTCTCTCATCGATGTTTCTGACTCTCTATCCCTCTCTCTTCCTCTCTGTAAAAAATCAATAAAATATATTAAAAAAGAAAAAAAAAAAAAAAGAATGAAATGCCTGGCGCCTGCAGCTCTCAGCCCCACACAGCTCCTTCCTCCGCCCTAGAGCCTCCGTGCCCATCTCACAGGCCAGGGCTGAGCCACCAGACGCTGGGTCGCGGCCAGCACACCGCCCATCGGAGCCAAACACTGACCGGGGGCGGCAGAGGCCGGGTGGTGAGGATGACCCCCTCGTCCTCGGATCCGTCCTGCTCCCCAGGCTGCTGGGCTCGGCTGTCACACTCTGATCTGACTCAGAGGCTGTGACATGTGGCGCCGTGTGTGCAACGAAACTGCCAGCAGATCGGGCGGACCCAGGGTGAGGAGGCCGCCAGACCATCTAAGGCGCCATCTCCCGCACTTGGTCCCAGCACCTGGCCGCCCTCCGGCCATCTGCCCCCTCCAGCAGGCCTGCGCTCCCCCCCCCACACCCCAAGCCTGGGGCTGCAGGTGATTCTCCTGCCTGGGCAGAGCCATCAGCTCCCACCCGCTCTTGGCAGGAAGGTGGGCGAGTGGGCAGAGGCCCAGGCTCAGGGCCAATCTACTGAGACACTCCCGAACCCCCGCGGGAAGCTAAAACCGCCTTCAGCCACCTGCTTCAGCCCCGGGGGCTGCCAGTCCATGACCGTGGAGCTTTGCTGACCATTCAGTTCCATTTAGTTCGGGGGCATCAGGCACAGCGCAAACGGCACAGCTCCCGGGGGCTGGGAGCAGACACAGCGAGGACGCGACAACCATCGGAGCCGCCAAGACCAACTGAGCACTTGCTGTGTCCCCGGCACCGCTCAGCATTTCATACAAATTAACTCATTCCAGCTTCCAACAACCCCAGGGCATGAGAACACGGTTTCATCATCCCCATTTTTCAGATGAAGAAACTGAGGCAGGAGAGGTTAAGCAACTCCCCGCAGGCCACACAGCTAGCAAGCGGAGTAGATATCTGAATGCAGGTGGTCTGACTGGCGTCTAGGCTTACTGCTGCCCCAGCATGGAGCAGCTGCTGGCTGTGAGGCTGGGCCCACCGCTCTCCTCAGTGAGCGCTAGGTCCCCAGAATTCACCCAGGGAGGCCCCTGGATTCCTCGCATCACAGCCAAGGAGACCCAGGCTCAGATAATTTGCATGACTTGCCCAGGGCCACACAGAGGACTTGACCTTGAGTCTACTGGGCTCTGAGGCCATGTCCTGAATTACTGAGCTTGACCGCCTCCCTGCCTGGTTACCGCCGTTCACCCCCCATTTCCACAGATTAATGGGGAACCCTGTGTTACACGGGTGGCCTCCGGGAGAACAAAGCCCTCAAGAGGCTCCGCGTTTGTAAACTTCCAGCAGGTTCGATTCTGGTCAAGGGCACAGACCTGGGCTGTGGATTCACTTCCCCGCTCCATCAGGGCATGTGCGCGAGCAACTCATCTCTCTCTCTCTCTCTCTCTCTCTCTCTCTTTTTTTAAAATATATTTTATTGATTTTTTACAGAGAGGAAGGGTGAGAGATAGAGAGTTAGAAACATCGATGAGAGAGAAACATCGATCAGCTGCCTCCTGCACGCCCTACTGGGTATGTGCCCGCAACTAAGGTACATGCCCTTGACCGGAATCAAACCTAGAACCCTTCAGTCTGCAGGCCGACGCTCTATCCACTGAGCCAAACCAATTAAGGCGCTCTCTCGCTCTCTCTCTCTCTCTCTCTCTCTCTCTCTCCTTCTATCTCTTTCTTTCAGGTTGATTTTTCTCCCTCTCTCCTTTCTCTCTATTTCACACCCCCTCCTCCACTTTCTCTAAAAATCAGTGGAAAACATACCCTCGGGGGAGGTTTAACAACAAAATAGTCTGGCTGGGTTTATTAAAGAGCTTTTTGTAGGCAAAGAGCTTTCTAATAACCCTTGCACCCTGGCTGTCCCGCACTCTGGGAGCAGTCCCCGCGGGCGTGGGAAAGGCAGAGGGCACCCAGGACCTCGGTCACCGGTCACTGGGAGCGTGCCGGCTTACTCCTGCATGCGTCCCCCCACCTGTGGCTGCTTCCTGTAGGCCACCGCGCGGCGCTCAGCTGGAAGACGACCGGAACCTCAGAGCCTGGTGGCCAGAACGAGAGCTAAGAGGTCAGGAAGCCCTGGGTTCAAGTCTCCACCCCCTCCCCCTTCCGCTACTTCCTGGCTGTGTGACTTTCACGGGCGACTGGACCGCTCTGAGCCCCACGCTCCTGGTCTGCATTATCAGAGAGCATGCCCAGCTCGCAGGGCTGTGAGCGGCTCTGGGAGATGCTGGGTGCTCGGCAAATGTATCCCCGCCCCGCCCGGCCCCTCCGCCAGGAGCCCTGCAGACCATCTGGTCCCAGGGCTGCGAACAGATGGCTCCGGGCACGTCCTGCCCGGGTTCGGCCCACGCAGCGTGCAGGCAGCGTGACGAGGCTGGTGCTGGGCTGGCCCCGTACAGCAGCAGCACGAGCACCAGCCCGGGGACGAGCTGAATGCCCGCAGCCCTTGCCTGTGGCTGGACCTGGAACCACGCCGGCGCGAGCACCTGACTAGGAAAGAGTTGACAGGTCCAGAAAACTGCAGCCAGGCCAAATGGTGGACGACGATGGCAGCTCGGGTGCCGACCGAGGGCACACAGCCTAGAGGCAGTCCGCGGATTGGCCGGGCTGCTCAGCAAGGCCCAGGCCCTGACACCGGCCACAGGTCTGCGTGGGCGGGCCCAGGGGGGTCCGGGGGGGCCTGGGCCAGAGCAGGGCCGTCAGTCACACCACAGCCATTCTCTCACGCACTTCCTATCGGTCTGCCCAACATCACCCAAGCCTCGTTGTCACTCCCCCAGCTTACAGATGAGAAGACAGAGGCTTAAGGGTCACATCATTCGCCCAGGACGACTGGAAATTCCCAATGCACGATGCCACCCTCGGGTCCTCGCCGCAGCAGTCCCGCGGTCTCTCAGCGTCCCGCCCTTCTCCGCCCTCCCCGTCCCACTGCCACCGCCCAGCGACTCTGCATTTCAGAGGTGGCCAGGGGGTAGACTCAGTTCCTTCCTTTCTGTGAACACAGGACTGCGTATGGGAGGAGAATCATGGCACATACACAAAACGTCTCCATGTCTCTGAGTGACAGCGAGAAGGACGGATGGCAGGCACTCCGCACTTCTTTCTGTGCCGTGTGACGCGTGATGCGTTAGAACGATCCGGCCCAGACCAGAGTCCGGTGGGCAGACACGCAGGCTGCAGGGGTCATTTCTGGGTGGCAGTGTCACATCCACGGCCCGGTGGCATCAAACACCTCGCCCATGCCCTCGCAATGACCCCTGGTCATCTCTGCAGCAGCTAGAACATTCCAGATCCTGGCATTGGCTGCCCAGGTCTGACGTGACATGTTGGACTCGTACACATCTGGATCGGCGACCGTGCATTTAATCCCACCAATTGGAACCAGTTCAAGGGGATTTAATTGACTACATTTCCAAAAGAGCAGACTGTCCAAGGCACTTCAGCCTGTTCCACCCAATACCATGACAACAAGCCACAGCGACTGTCATCTCCCACAAAGGCACTTCAGCCTGTTCCACCCAATACCGTGACAACAAGCCACAGCGACTGTCATCTCCCACAAAGGCACTTCAGCCTGTTCCACCCAATACCGTGACAACAAGCCACAGCGACTGTCCTCTCCCACATGGCACTTCAGCCTGTTCCACCCAATACCGTGACAACAAGCCACAGCGACTGTCATCTCCCACAAAGGCACTTCAGCCTGTTCCACCCAATACCGTGACAACAAGCCACAGCGACTGTCATCTCCCACATGGCACTTCAGCCTGTTCCACCCAATACCGTGACAACAAGCCACAGCGACTGTCCTCTCCCACATGGCACTTCAGCCTGTTCCACCCAATACCGTGACAACAAGCCACAGCGACTGTCATCTCCCACATGGCACTTCAGCCTGTTCCACCCAATACCGTGACAACAAGCCACAGCGACTGTCATCTCCCACATGGCACTTCAGCCTGTTCCACCCAATACCGTGACAACAAGCCACAGCGACTGTCCTCTCCCACATGGCACTTCAGCCTGTTCCACCCAATACCGTGACAACAAGCCACAGCGACTGTCATCTCCCACATGGCACTTCAGCCTGTTCCACCCAATACCGTGACAACAAGCCACAGCGACTGTCATCTCCCACATGGCACTTCAGCCTGTTCCACCCAATACCGTGACAACAAGCCACAGCGACTGTCCTCTCCCACATGGCACTTCAGCCTGTTCCACCCAATACCGTGACAACAAGCCACAGCGACTGTCATCTCCCACAAAGGCACAGCTCGGTAAGCAGGCTGCAGAGGCTGCAAAGTTTTAGGGGGAAATGGAACCCCACTCCTGGGTATATACCTGAAAAACTCGAAATCAGCCATACGCAAAGACATATGCACCCCCATGTTCCTTGCAGCATCATTCACGGCGGCCGAGACACGGAAACAGCCTACGTGCCCTGGGACAGAGGCCTGGGTAAGAAGACGTGGTCCATGCACACAACGGAGTCCTCTCAGCCGAGAGAAAGGATGAAACAGCGCCACTGACCACACGGATGGGCCTGGAGAGCATGATGCTGAGTGAAGCAAGCCAGTCAGAGAGCTAAGAACCCTGTGATCTCACTCCTATGTGGGACATGAAACTGAAACTCGTGAACACACACAGCAGAGTGGTGGCTGCCAGAGAGAGGGGGTCGGGAGAAGGGGTCCTCATATGAGCTGACAGGAGTCAATGTGACTCTGGGTGTGGGCACATGGTCCTATGTACAGATCTTGTAACACAGAAACCCACACCAGAAACCTATATGTTCATGTTGATCAGTGTCACCCCAATAAAATTTAATTAAAAAAATAAAATAAAATAGGCATTGACAAAAAAATCATTCATTTCTGTAGATTCTTCTAAATTTTGAAAATGAACTGATGTTATATACACTGACTTTATAACATTAACAAAACAAAAAAGGGAGCTTTAAACGTGTAACTCTCACTAATCCAAGCGGCTCAGGGTCCCTGCTGGCTCCAAACATCCTCGCACCAACGTGATGTTCTGAGGGAAGTGCTGGGACTTCAGGTGCCCTGAAACATGAAGCAGAGCCAGATCTGCCACTCGGGGGGCCATGTGGCCTGGAGCCCGCCCGGGGGCTGCCCTGGACACCCTCGAAGGACCACACCTTGCCACCTCCTGGCCGAGGGCCTCAGCACGTTCCCTAACCTCTATGCACCTCACCTCTAAGAGTGACAGCGGGAACTACCCCATAGCGTCCATGGAAGGTTAAGGTGAAGTGCTTAGGACAATGCCTGGCCCCCAGGAAGTGCCCAGGAAGGTGCCCAGAGACTAGAGTGCGGCACCTTTCAGCCTCCCCCTCCCTGCCCAGCACAAAGAGACTTGGAAGAGGGGGGACTTCACTTCTCCAGCCCCACTCCCACCGACCCCCACCCACCCACTGAGACTCACTTTCTCCCAGGGTGGGCTCAGCCCGCCCCCACCACCAGGCCACCAGGAGGCACCCAGACCCTTGCCCAGAGCGGGAGCTGGAGTCAGCCCTGGGCTGGAGTCCCAGCTGTCTCTTCCCAGGCCCAGGCAAAGATCCTGCTGCCTCCCTAAGCCTCAGTTTCCTCATCTGTAACATGGACGTTAACGCCGCCGACCACATGGGCCTGGGGTAAGGACCAATGAACACTGCACACAGCAAGT
The DNA here is from genome assembly GCA_025583905.1 of Ia io. Classification (NCBI taxonomy): domain Eukaryota; kingdom Metazoa; phylum Chordata; class Mammalia; order Chiroptera; family Vespertilionidae; genus Ia; species Ia io. Next base: position 2,973,432 of record JAJQQW010000002.1, on the reverse strand, counting down.
CTGCGGCGAGCCGGGTGCGCTGTGCACACGCAGGGCCTGATGGGAGCCAACAAGCCACAGCGACTGTCATCTCCCACAAAGGCACAGCTCAGTAAGCAGGCTGCAGAGGTTGCAAAGTTTTAGGGGGAAATGGAACCCCACTCCTGGGTATGGAGGCTGTCCACCCATCTGCTCGGTGGCCGTGGGGATGGGCTTGTACCTGCACAGCCTGCGCTACCCCCAGCCCACCCTCACCGTCCCTCCCCAGCCGCCTGAGGGCCGGCATCCAGGTTCCCATCCATCAGATGAGAAAAGTGAGGCTCGGAGCTTCCACAGTCCACATCTTCCATTGAGCACAGGGTTCTGCTTGTGAGAAATAAAGTCTGCCGGTGGCCCGGCCGGTGTGGCTCAGTGGTTGAGCGTTGACCCATGAACCAGGGGGTCAGGGTTAGATTCCTGGTCGGGACACAGGCTTGGGTTGCGGGCTCGATCCCCAGCAGGGGATGTGCAGGAGGCAGCCAATCAATGGTTCTCTCTCATCACTGATGTTTCTCTCTCTCTCTCTCCCCCTCTCCCTTCCTCTCTGAAATCAATTAAAAAATACATTTTTTTAAATCTTCTAGATGGAGGAGGGGTGGATAAATGAAAGAGACCACAAAGGAAAATAAAGGGCGCCACGCCTGACTCCCCAACTCAAATCCCAGAGGCCCGGCCGTCAGAACCTGGGGCGCTGCTGGCCGCCCCCCGAGGCCTGCCGGGAGCAGAGAGCTTCGGGCCAGGACCAGCCGGGAGGTCCCTGGGAGCCAGCCTGGGTCTCGTAGGCATGCAGTGGGCAGTGCCAGCAGGGGGGTCACTGCCAAGGAGAGTGGAGGGGGCACGGGGCCCTCTGGGTTGAAGCTCCCAGTCTGAGCCCAGCGAGGTACGGAGAAGGTCCCAGCAGAGGACCACACACCCGGCAGTTCCTGGTGCAGACACAGTGCGGGAGCGGCCTCCCACTCCCCGTTTCCATGGGGATCCCCTTGAAATAACCCCAGCGCCAGGCTGCTATTCTTCCTGCGGGGGCGGAGCTCGGGAAGGCGTGATGGGAGGCAGGCGCTCCAGCACCCGGACTGCGGAAATGCGGGGCCCACGCCTGGCCCACGCCTCCCTCCATCCCCCCTCACCTGCAGCCATGACTAGGGCCTGGCCCATGCCTCCCTCCATTCCCCCCCACCCCAGTAGCCATGACCACGCCTGGCCCATGCCTCCCGCCATCCACCACCACCCCCTCCCCCCCAGCAGCCATGACCACGCCTGGCCCATGCCTCCCGCCATCCACCACCACCCCCTCCCCCCCAGCAGCCATGACCACGCCTGGCCCATGCCTCCCGCCATCCACCACCACCCCCACCACCCCAGCAGCCATGACCACGCCTGGCCCATGCCTCCCGCCATCCACCACCACCCCCTCCCCCCCCAGCAGCCATGACCACACCTGGCCTATGCTTCCCGCCATCCACCACCCCCTCCCCCCCAGCAGCCATGACGAGGGCCTGGGGTGCAGCAAGACCATGCCCTGGGATTGGAAGACGTGAAGGAAATTGGCGATCACCATAAGTATTAGCAGCCTCCTTGGAGAAGGCTCCATGCCGGCCCGGGGGACACGGCCTGGGGTCCCCCCAGGGTCCCTCATCGGAGCAGCGTGACCTGGGCGCGCCGTTGGACTTAGGGGCCCAGTTTCTCACGTGCCTCGGGGAGAGCAGCGGGACCCAAAGTGCCCGCCCAGCCCGCAGCCCAAACCACCGGCTTCCGGCCCCGCAGCAGGAGGAGGCATTGGCCTGATGACCCTAAAATACCACGGCAAGGCCTCCGCCTCCCACAGCACGTGTTTGCCGAGCCCTCCTGGGGGCAGGCGGGGCTCTGTGCCTCTGTGACCGTGACGTGAGCATCCCGCGCTGTGGGCACAGAGAAGAGCTGGGCTCAGAGCCCCGGCCCGGGAGGGGTGACAGCTGCCGGGCTCCGATCTCCAGAGCAACGGCCCGTCCTGATGCGGGCATGGCCCCGGGTCCGGCTAGGACGGAGAGGCAGGGGCTGCGGGGAGAGGTGCAGCCCCCTTTTCTAGGACTCCCTCTTGATTCGCGGAGTTCCTGTCCTAGATGGCGCCAGGGTGGCGTTTCCTCGGCAGCAAAATTAGCTCTGAGAGACACGGGGTGCGGGGGGAACAGCATGCGCTTTGGAGGCCGGCAAAGCTGGGCATAGCCCCAATCCCACCGCCTGCTGGCTGTGCGCCCCGGGCAGGGAGCCTGGCCTCTCTGAGCCCGTTTCTCATCACTGCAGGGGTGCGGGGGGGTGGGGGTGCAGGGTGCAGATGGCGGCTGAGCTGAGCATTGTGCTGCCTGTGGCCGTCACCCGGCCCTGCTCCCAAAACCTACCCCACAGACACTGGCTCCCCCGCCTGCCACCAGTGCCCCTTTCACCTACACACAGGGGATGGGCACTGGGAGAATGGCTGCCCAGTCCCCATCTGGGTCAGAGAAAAACCAAGCAGCGCTCGGCCGCCCTCTCAAAGCTCGCCAAGCGCGGGAAGGAAAACGCCAGATGCCGGCGCAGCGGGTCAGCTCGGGGGACTCCGGGCCCTCAGGCCCTCGGGATGCTCCAAGCTTCCTCGCCAACAACGAAGGAAGGCAGGCGGGGAGCCGGCCAGCGAGCCCGTGAGCTGTCCCAGGCACAGTACCCCACCCCCACCCCCACAGCCCGGGGAGGCCCCGCAGACCTGAGCAGGGGCTGGTTTGGCATCTGAAGGCCTGGGTTCAAATCCCGACCCACCCACTATGAGCTGTGAACCCCTGACCCCATTTCCTAGTCTGTCCATGGGAGACAGCAATTCCACACGCCACGGGGGGTCTTGAGCCAGGGCCCCCCAGGTGTTGGCTGAGCCAGCTCCTGCCTGTACTCCCCCCGCCCCCTGCCTACTCCTGCTTCTCCTTAGATCTTTGAACTCCCTCGGGGCTCAATGTCTCCTGTATCCCCAACCCCAATCTCAATGCCTGCACACAGCAGGCCCCGATCAATATGTGCTGAATGAATTCACTTCTTCCAGGAAGCCCTCCAGGACTTCCCACACCCCCCAGCCCTCCCCTGGGAAGCCCCGCCCCTAGACTCCTCCCACCATGGCCCCAGCACCGGCCCCCTGTCCCTCTATCTGGTCTGTTCTGGGACTCCTGGGGGATGGCCCTTGTCAGTCAGCCACAGCCAGATTCCCACCCCCCACAGAGCCCTGACGCAGAGCACGCGCTCAATGAGCCGTGAGCTGTGCAGGGCCACCAGCCGCAGGGACTCCCGCCTCCTGTGTACATTCCCCCAAACACACAGTGCCTTTGCCCACCCCCCCCGTGGCCAGGCCGCTCACCTCGCCTCTGTCTTCCTACCCTTCGGCTTCTCCCTCCTAAAAATCCAGGCTCCCACCTCCATCGGCCTCTTCTTGTGCCAACTCCGTCTGTGACACCCGACGTGCCTTTCCTTCCGCTCCGTGTTCACGTGTTCTCTCCAGTGACCAACCGCCTCGCGGGACAGGGAGGGGGGAGGGCCGCGCCGGGCAGCCCTGCAGAGGGCCTGGCATGGGTGCCGGCCTGCCACCGGAGAGGGCCGCCCGTTGTGAGGCTCAGGAGCCGCTGCCACACAGCCGAGGCGCAGCCAGTGCTCAGCCGCCCGCAGTCCCGCCGCCCCACAGCCGGAGCGGGCGGCCAGGGCGGAGAGGGGCACCCGGGTGCCCTGCCCTTCCCCGCCCTCCGGCCTCAGTCCTCGGAGGGACTTGGTTGGGTGACTTCTGTCCAGTAAGTAGCACCCCTGCTCCTGCCTACGTGTGGGACCCCCGAGGGGAGAGGAGAGTTGGATACATGTGGGGTTGGGCTCCTGAGAAAGGTCCCGGGGATGGGGCGTAACGCACACCCAGGACCTGCCATCCCGGAACCCAGAACTGACTTCACCCACCCCATCCCAGGCCTGTCCCCCGATGTCACAACTGGTCCCAAACCCACAAATCAGAGCACCCACCGCCCTGGAGCAGCCTGAGCAGGTGGGGAGAGTCAGGGCTGGGGACAGGCCCCACCGCGTGCACGGGAGACAAGGGACCAGTCCAGCCTGGGGAAAACCAGATGGCGCCTCCTCCGGCATCTAAACCGCTCCAGCCGCTCCCTGCTGGCCCGGGGCACAGTCCCCTCACAGCGACACTGCCTGTCCCCACTCGGAGTGTAACCCTCATCCCATCCGGGTCCCTGGGTGTCCCTGGTCGCCGCGGGGTCCTGCCCCGGGTGAGGGCCTCGGACCCTGTGCTTCCTCCTGTCTGCAGGCGTCCTCGCTTCAGAGCACACGCGCTGTCCCCCAAGGCAGGGGCTTCCCACCATACGTGAGGAAACGGAGCCACGGAGGCCGTGCGGCTCCCCAGGGTCACTCCGCCGGTCACAGCACCGCCAGGGCCTGCGCAGGGGTCCCCAGCCCACGTCACCACCTGTCACCACACCGCACGGCTCCTTACAAAGATACAGACGCACGACCCCACCCCCAGGTTTGCAGCTACTGCCCCAATTTCTCACCTGCCACCCACTGTCCCCATATGGACACGCACCTGTACCCGAACAAATGTCCCAATCTGGGGTTTGGGAAACTGGGTCAGGAAAGGAGCCATCGACAAGGTGTGCCTGGGGTCACAGGGCTGAGCCTGGGGGCTCCCCGCTCCACATCCGATGTTCCCTCGCCTGGGACTCGGGGTGTCACACAGAAGCAAAGTCATCACTGGCTCCTCGGGGTCCAGCTGGACGCCCCAGCCCCGTGGGGCCTGCAGGTTAGGCCCCCTCTGGCCCAGCGCAGACCGGCACCAGGAGCCTCCGGACTGGGCCAGCCACCAGCCACCCCCCCACCCCGCAGGCTGCCCATTCCCAGCCCCAGTGGTCCAACGGCAGGCCGCCCCTCCGTGGTCAAGGGCGGGGCTGGGGCTGAGTGGGTCAGAGGGCAGGTCAAGGCCTCAGAGTCACCCGGCAGCCTCTCCCTAGGATGCTGACAGTGGACGGGGTGGGTGGCTCCCTGCACCGTGGCCCGCGGTCAGCAGAAACACCAGCCTCTGCTGGGACCTTCCTGAGCGCAGGTGCACCCGTGCGTGCTCAGTCGCCGTTAAGAATCCCAAGGGGACAGTCTTCGGCGTCGGTTCAGAGCTGACGTTACAAGCGAGGCACCCAGGGCGGCGGGCACAGAGGAAGGCTGGCCCCAGGGGGAACGGAGTGCCTCGGCGCCCTCCCCCCCTGCGATGTGCAACTACCAGGGACTCAGCCAGGCGGAGGGGTCCCCAAAGAGGAAGGAGTGGAGTGAAGGTCATCGGAGGGGCCCCAGCACGGTGCACCCAGCTCCTCCTGGCTGGGGGAGGGCGTGACTTCTGGGACCCTGTTTCCTCACCTGTAAAATGGGGAGAACCCCCGCACCTCGAGGCTGTTCACAATTCAGCGAGATGAGCTGCCAAAAACATGACGCAATGGTTGGGGGGTGGGGGCGGGCCTGCCCCCCCCCTCGCCCCACTCCCTGGCGGAGGGGAGGGCGGTGCCTGTGGGAAGCCGCCCCTGGGAGGTGAGGGTCCCATGCCGTTCGGGCAAAGGCTGCAGGACACCAAGACCACCTCTGTGATTCCGTTTCCTCCCAAGGGAACCTCGGCCCCGCAAAGATAGATCTAACTTCCACCCCACGTGGACATGGCGCTCAGTGAGATACACCAGACGCCAAGGACAGGCAGGCGGTGCACGCCTGCGCAATGAGGTCCCTGAGAGGCAATCCACAGGGACAGAAAGGGTGCCCAGGCTGGGACGTGGTCCCACTGCAGGCCAGCTCCCGTCCCCTGGACCATGATCATCGGCTTAGGTCTCCCCGGCTCCAGAGTTCCAGTCCCTCCTGCACCGACCCCCCACACCCACCGCAGGCCATCCACCCAGTCTGATGAGTGAGTCCACACACAGTTGTTAAAGCAATAATGACATCTCCACGGAGGACTGTGATGCAGCCATTAAGACTGTTTACTCACGCGGTGATAGCACAGGACATGTGTACAGCGTGTTCAATACTTAAAAGCACACAACTGGATTTCTGTGGCCATCTGCGAGGACGGGGGTAGGAGGAAATATAACAACACAAAACAGAGGCTCGGGGGCAGGGCGGTCAGGATGTGTTTACCCTCTCTTTATTCTGCTGCTGCGTTCACTGATTATTAACAAATAAACATGGAACTGAAAGCAAAGTCTTCTCACCAGGAGCCTCTTCACACGCGCACACCTCAGCTCCCAGAGTGACATGACGGCCGCCCAGGATGACGGATGAGACCTCACAGCCTCAGCCAACAGCCTCGCCTCTCCTGCTCTGAACGGTCCAGGGTGTTCGACCACCGTTCACACCGAAGCCCATGTAGGAGCCACCACGGTTCAGCCCTGACTCCTTCAGCCAGCTCACCCCGATGGGCTGCTCCAGAAGCAGACAGGCAGCTGAGGTCAATGATTCTCTCTCCTCACTGATATTTCCATCTCTCTCTCCCTCTCCCTTCCTCTCTGAAACCAATAAAAATATATATTTTTTTTTAAAAAGAATCAGACTGCTCTGAGGTCCGATTTGAGGGCGTGCCATGTGTCCGCTCGGTTGTTCAAACACGAGACCCAGCCCCTGGCGGGGACCAGGTGTGAGCTGCGTAAGCAGAAGCAGATAGGCGCAAGGTCAGTCTCTACCGAGTTGGTGGGACAGGACCCGTCCTCTGTGTCGGGAGGGCCTGGGCTCCGGTCCTGTCTTATGATCTGAGCTGGCTCATCCCTCCCGGCTGGTACTAGGTGCCCCAGCTCCAGGCAGCGGCTAACACAGGCTCCTATAAGCAAGAAGGAAGTTACTGGAAGGTGCTGAGGGAGCCACAGAATCGAGGAGAGGGCACAGCAGCTGGGCAGGGGGCCTCAGACAGAGCAGGAGCTGGGCAGGACTGGGGGTTCTATTTCAGGGACCCACAACTATTTCATTTATCTATTGCTGTATAAAAGGTCACCTCAAACATCAGTGGCTCGCCCTGGTCGGTGCTCAGTGGTTAGAGCGTCGGCCTGCAGACCAAAGGATCGAGGGTTCAATTCCCAGTGAAGGGCATGGAGCTGGGTTGCAGGCTGAGTGCGGGAGGCCACCAACCGATGTGTCTCTCTCACATCAATGTTTCTCTCTCTCTATCTCTCTTCTCCCTCCCTTCCACTCTCTCTAAAAATCAATGGAAAAATACCCTCAGGTGAGGATTTTAAAAAACAAAACACGTCCTAACTGGTTTGGCTTAGTGGACAGAGCATCGGCCTGCGGACTCAAGGGTTCCAGGTTCGATTCTGGTCAAGGGCATATACCTTGGTTGCGGGCACGTCCCCAGTGGGGGGTGTGCAGGAGGCAGCTGATTGATGTTTCTCTCTCATCGATGTTTCTAACTCTCTATCCCTCTCCCTTCCTCTCTGTAAAACATCAATAAAATATATTTTAAAAAACACACACACATCCGAGAGATGCAAATCAAAGCAACAATGAGATACCACCTCACACCTGTCAGAATGGTACCATCAACAAATCAACAAACGACAAGTGCTGGCGAGGATGCGGAGAAAAAGGAACCCTCGTGCACTGCTGGTGGGAGTGCAGACTGGTGCAGCCACTGTGGAGAACAGTATGGAGTTTCCTCAAAAAACTAAAAATGGAACTCCCATTTGACTCAGTAATACTACTTCTGGGAATATATCCCAAGAAACTGGAAACACCAATCAGAAAGGACATATGCACCCCCATGTTCATAGCAGCACAATTCACCATAGCTAAGATTTGGAAACAGCCCAAGTGCCCATCAGCAGATGACTGGATTAAAAAACCGTGGTACATCTACACAATGGAATACTATGCTGCAGTAAAAAAGAAGGAATTCTTACCATTTGCAACAGCATGGATGGAACTGGAGAGCATTATGCTAAGTGAAATAAGTCAGTCAGAGAAAGATAAACATCACATGATCTCACTCATTTATGGAATATAATGAACAACACAAACTGATGAACAAAAACAGATCCAGAGACAGAGAAGCATCGATCAGACCGTCAAACCTCAGAGGGAAGGTAGGGAGGGTGGGGGTAAGGGGGAGAGATCAACCAAAGGACTTGTATGCATGCATATAGGCCGAACCAATGGACACAGACAACAGGGGGGTGAGGGCATGAGTGGGGGGCATGGGGGGCAATGGGGGGATAAGGACACATATGTAATACCTTAATCAATAAAGAATAAAATAAATATTTTTTAAAAAACAGAAAAAATAAATAAAATAACAAAACAAAACAAAAAACTCAGTGGCTTACAACAAACCATTCCGTTTGCTCAGGAACCTACGATCTGGGGGGTCTTGGGGGGAGGGAAGGCATCTGCTGAACAGCCACCCAGGGTCTCAGAGCTGGTGAGCGTGAGGAGGGGTCCTGGCAGGAGCGGGGGTGTGCCCTGGGGCTGCTTCCCGGGATCCAGGCAGTCCCACAAGGCAAGGGGGGGTCCGGACATGGGTTAGGGACAGTGCGGGGGAACCTTACAAAGCAGCAGTGGCCGTCTCCGGCAGCCAGGGTCCATCATGGGACAGAAAAGACTGGAGAGACAGACCCCCCAACCGCAGGGGCAGGACTCCGGGTCCGAGTCAAACTACCCGGCTAGAAGGAGACATTGTTGAGACCCCAGGCACTGCGAGGGCACCAGCGTCAGACGAGCAGGCGCCAGTCCTCCTTTCCCGCGGGGCGTGGCGGGTGGCAGTGCTTGTTCTGTGGGAGATGCCCGCACCTTTCAGAGGTGCGTGAAGATGCAGGTGGGTTTGCTTTAAAGCCCTCCAGCCTGAAGGAGGGGAAGTGAGTGAACAAAGTGCGGCAGAACCTGAAGCGAGGGATGGTGAGGGACAAGTCAATAGGGATCCAGAGTTTCCACAGATGCCTTTGAAGTTATAAGTGTCAGAAGCTGACAGGGACAATGAAAGCAGCTCCTGTGACTGAGATTCACACACACGGAGCACATCCTTCACTCGGGACAAAGCCCGGGGGGGAGGCCTGTCTGCCTCACCGAGAGGAACCTGCAGTCTCACCGCTGTCCCGGGGCCGCAGCCCGGGCGGGGAGCAGCCTCAGCAGGGCTGGGAGCAGGAGGCCAGGCCTGCCCAGAGGTGGCCCTGAGCTGCAGTTGGAGATCCCATCCCTGCTTGGGCAACATGGGGCCTCTGAGCCGCCTTTGTTCTGCCTCAATGGGCCATTCAGCCCAGGGCTCAGGAGGACAATGATCCCCACTGTGCCAGGAGGCAGTGCCCGTCCTGGGCAGCACAGCGGGGCCCAGGTGGGCCTGTTCCCCAGGCAGCTGGCAAGTGCCTCCTGGGCTCAGGCAGAGGAGCCTGGACTGTCACTTTGCACATGTCACTTAGCACATGCTGCTCCTCCTGCCTGGAATGTACTAGAATGTCATGTCCTTTAGATGTTGGTGAACCTGGGGCCTCTGGCCTCAGCTCTTCCTTCCTTCCTCTCACCCCGCCCTCCTTCTCCCTGCCTAGCATGTACTGGTCATTCTAGAAATAGCTGTTGAATGAATGAATGAGTGAGTGAATGAATGAATGAATAATTGAATGAATGAATAACTGAACAATTGAATGAGTGAATGAATGAATGAATGAGTGACAGCAACGACCTTGATCCTCAACGTTCAACATCCAGCACCTCCCGTCCCCCGTGGCATATACAGTGGATCACTAAACGTCTGTTGAACAAAAGTGAAAAGCATGTCCAACCTCATTGGTATTCAGACAGGAATTAAAACAAATATTTTTCATCCATGATATTTGCAAAGGTCAAACAAATTAGAATACCTAATGCTGAGCGGCATGTGGTGAAACAGAAACTTTCTGGAGAATAATTTGGTCATAGTTGTCAGGAACATTAAACACGTTCATGATTTCACATAAAATTCCAGGCATGGGACTCTCTCTTAAGAAAATTACTCCAAAATCTGGGGGAGGGACATGAGTAGGGAGGCTTCATACACAGCGTTCATTCACTCAGTGTTGGTTATAGAAGGGGAAAAAAAGCCACCTAATTACCCAACAATCAGGAGTGATGAAGTGTCATCGGCAGGGTGTGCAGCCGATAGAGGAAGTGGGGAGGCAGGGCTGGGTACCCAGTTACAGTCCTCCTCTCCTCCCTGCCACACTTGGGAACACAAAGACCGACTTTATTAACAGTAAACTTGGGGGGATGAGGGCTGGGGGCTCCTATTCCACTGCCCCTCCCCGGGCCTGTGGGGAGAAATGGGTAAAAGGTTGGGATCTAAAATGAGAGAAATCGGCCGGCAGCGTGGCTCAGTGGTTGAGCATCGACCTATGAACCAAAAGATCATGGTTCTATTCCCAGTCAGGGTACATGACTGGGTTGCGGGCTCAATCCCCAGTGGGGAGCGTGCAGGGGGCAACCGATCAATGATTCTCTTTCATCATTGATGTTTCTATCTTTCCCTCTCCCTTCCTCTCTGAGGTCAATAAAAACACATTTTAAAAAACTTAAAATGAAAGCACTCAGTGCTAATTGGAACTGCCCATGGAGTTGAGTGGCCTCTTAAATACTATAACCCCACCCAATAGGGAAAAGCTGCCCAATGGGTGATAGACTCTCACATTTCCACCAATCACAAAAGCCAAGAGGGTGGGAGGCGGGCCAAGGAGTTCACCTTCCCAGGAAGTCCCGCCTTCCCCCTACAGCGTGGTAGGGCCAACTACATAATTTGTGGGGCCCAGTTCAAAGCGAACACGCAGAGCCCCTTGTTCAAAAAGCAGCGGGAAAGCGTCGTGAAAGGCGTTAAGATATAAAGCCCTTTCCTCTCCCCATGACTTGTCATGGCGTTATTTATTTGCTATTTAACGCCAAGTGAAACAAAGGAAAAGGTTTAAGTTATCGGCCTAAGTTTTATCGCTCATCATTCTATGGTGCAATTCAAGTTTCGAATGCACATCTAAGCGTGTGGAAGTGGGACGCAGAATTGCCGAGACACACAGTCTGCAGCTGGGGGGCTCCGACACGCATGTGCTTGGTTCTCCCCAGAGCAGAGGAAATGCTGCCCCAAACCAACTCGTCTGTTTTTATTCCACTTTTTTTTCATTCCTCACCAGAGGATATTTTTTCCATTGATTTCTAGACAAGTGGAAGGGAGTGAGGAGGGGGAGAGAGAGGGGGGGAGAGAGAGAGAGAGAGAGAGAGAGAGAGAGAGAGAGAGAGAGAGAAATTGATCTGAGAGAGACACATCCATCGGTTGCCTCCTGCACACACCGCTACCAGGGCTGGGGAACCTGCAATGGAGGTTCGTGCCCTTGACCAGGAATTGAACCCACGACCTTTCAGTCCGTGGGCCAATGCTCTAACCACTGAACAACCAGCCAGGGTTCTTTTATTTTTTATTTTTATTGATTTCAGAGAGGAAAGGAGAGGGGTAGAGAGATAGAAACATCGTGATGAGAGAGGGACATCATCCATCGGCTGCCTCCTGAACATCCCCCACTGGGGATCGAGCCTGCAACACGGACACGTGCCCTGAACAGGAATGGAACCGTGATCTCTTGGTTCCTGGGTCAAAGCTCAACCACGGAGCCACGCGGGCCGGGCTTCACTCAACCTGATGATGCTCACACATTCTACACACACCTCTCTGCTTGGCTCGGTGATGGGGAGCGGAGGAGGAACCCGGGGCCCTGCTTCCCCTCCTTCGCTGCCGTCATTTCCAGCATCAGTGATTAGCTCACACGGGAGGTCACCGGAGCAAGAAAGCACCGGATGGGGTTCCCTGGTCCTTGGCTCCTGCTGGAACGTCACTGCCTCCTTCCTGCATCCACATGGCGTTCCAGCTCACACGGAAAGCAGGGCCTCTCGGGGCGGTCGCCGCCTCTGCTCACGCAGTCACAGCGCGCTGAGCCCCGCCGGCCCCACACGCAGGGCAGCTCGGCCACACCCCGAGTGCTCGCGGGCCACGCACGAGGGAGCCGCATGGAGACGTGCACGTGCCGCCTCTGCTCCCACACACGCGCCATCGTCCCCTCCAATATCACTTACGAAACACGGTTCACGGGTGACATGATTAAAGACTTCAAGGTGGCCACAGCAGACCGCTGAACCAGCCTGGGTCCCCTGAGCGTGGGCCCCAGGCCTGACAGGTGCTCACCGCGAAGCCAGCCCCTCAGCACAGCCCTGCGAAGTTCTCACAAGCTCGTGCGTAACGAGAAAGCAGCTTTCAAAACCGTCTACAAGGAGAGATTACAGCTCTTCTTGCAAATGGACACAGGCGTTTTAAAAACACTGGGAGGAACCGTCAGCCACTGGGCAGTGCGTCGGGGCGGGACCGCAGGCCTGCTTTCTGCACATCGGCGCTGCTGCTCTGCGACGCCTCCGAGGCCCAGCCTTTCACAGACGCCGCCCAACCCCAAACACCTCCAGAAACAGCCGTGGCTCTGTGGGCTCTCAGGATAAACACCAAAAGCTGTAGCAAGTACGAAACCAGGCGATGGGATGAAAACGTGGGTTAGAAGTCGATTTCCATCTTGCAGAAAGAAAACCAGAAAAACCCTACTCCGTGACTCGGGTTAGGGTTAAGGAAAAGTGAATGTGTGTGGCTCACAGCGTGACAGTGTGGGGAGACTGAGAACGACACCACCCCATCATGGGGTAGAACCTTTGGAGTCCACATGGCCTCCGATCCTCAGGGCCTGTGACAGCCCAGGGCGGGAAGCAGTGCAGGGAAACTGAGGCTCAGGGAGGCCTGTGCTCTAGGACACCCAAAAGCGTCCTGTAGCCGCCTCCGTCCCGCCCACCCTGAAATGGAGACCACGTGAGTGTGTATTCCCAGGGAAGCTTATGCAAGTGGCATTCCTAAATGGAGGCAATGGAGCAAGATCTGAGCAGCCCACACCCTGCTTTTCCAAAATCAGAGGCTGGCTCCCCCTACACCCTACCGGGCTGGCTCCCAGCTGCCCCCCGACTGGCTCCCCCCACGCCCCCTCAGCTGGTTCCCCCCATGCCCCCCGGGCTGGCTCCCCCCACGCCCCCTCAGCTGGCTTCCCCCCTCCCACACACCCCCAGGGGCTGGCTCCCCCAACATCCCCCAGACTGGCTCCTCCCACACCCCCGGGCTGGCTTCCCCCACACCCCCCGCCCCCCCCCCCCAGGCTGGCTCCCCCCACACACCCCGGGCTGGCTCCTCCCACACCCCCTGGGCTGGCTCTCCCACACCCCTGGGTTGGCTCCAGGACACCCCACAAGCAAGTGCCCCTCTGAGCTGCGGTTTCCAGGGTGGGGATGGCATTGGGTGGCCAGTCTGACTCTGACCCTAAAGAACAGACACCATTGTTAGCTGGCGATGTTGATTAAACGCTGGCTGTGCCCAGGCCCTGGGCTGGGTGAGTCCCGTACACCAGGCTATTTAAAGCCTCAGTGGGGAGTTCATGGAGGAGAGGTTGCAGCATCAAGCGATTGCACATCCCTCCCTTCAAGTGATCTAAGCAACAACCCGGAGCAGAAACTGAGGCTCGGAGAGACTGAGCAGCCCGCCCGGGACCAGGGACCAGGGACCAGGGCCAGACCCCACAGGACGCGGGTCTACTGACCCCAGATCCTGGGTATGTCATCGGGTGGAAAACGCCAGCCCCGAATCCCAGGCAGGAAACCAGGACTGGAGGTTCTGATTGGAACCCAATAAAAGGGAGGGCAGGCGTTTCCCACAACAGAAAGCAAGCAACTCAAAACCCTCCGGGCTCATGCATCTGGAATCCTGGTGGCGAGTGACGGGCAGCTGTCTCGGGGTCTGGACAACCGTGAAGGCTGTGCGAGTGGGGGTGCCATCGGCGACACATAACAGCAACTTGGCTTAAGCCCCTGGAACTGGTACATCCAGAGGCGGGTGCAGATCAGGCCTAGTTCATCCAAGGAGTCACAGGGGTGCCCTGCATCCCCAGTTCTCTCTCTGCTCTGCCCTGCCGCCAGCGGTGCTGCTGGGGCTTCGTGCTCCATCACCAGCCAGAGCTGGCTTCCAGCGCACTCTACTTCCCACCCGACCCCAGATCAGCTGCCTCGCCCGTCCTGTCCCGGAGCCAGGCGGTGCGAGGGGAGTGGGGCTGCCCTTGGATCACGCTGGCCGCACGTCTCCTGCTGGGAACCACCCAGTCTCCAGAGGGGGAGGACTAACTGTTGGGAAATCAGCCACAATACCCACCACAGGGTGCAAATCTGGCTGAGGCTGGGTTTCCCACGGGCGGCACCCCCTCACCAGCGGGGCTCAGGCCCGGGCAGAAAGCTGACGTTATCCAGGGCACGATTCAAAAACAGGAAGGCAATCCCAGGCGGTAAAACATGCCCCATGCTGGATGGAGAGAGGCCTGTGTCCCCTCCTGACTTTGCCAGTTCCTGAGTAAGTCCCTTCCCTCCTCTGAGCTCCCCCTTTCTGCCCTCAACTCTGTAGAGATAAACCGATTACTCTGAAGTCCCGTGGCGCACACAAGGATGGCAAGGATACAGGGTTAGAGAAACAGGAACGTTTCTGTCCATGGATGAAAGAGGCATGTGCGTACAACAGAGTTTAAGAGCAGAGATGCTGCAGGGAGGGAAAGCTGTGGACCCAGCAGTAAGCATGCCCCCAGAGTGCATTCCCTGTCAGGCGTCTGGAAGTGGCCGTTGCTTCCCAAGGAGGCCCAGCCACGTGCCACCTTCCCGGCCACCTCCCCTGGCTGTGAGATCCGGTGTCTGGTCCATCACTGCCTGCCCAGAGCCAGACTCAGACTAGTTCACACTAAGGTGTGAATGACTAACAAAACCTAAGCTCTTCCCAAGGTATTTGAGACTTTACAAGAGACTCAGAAACTCAAGTAAGAATCCTACTCGTGAAGATGAAGATGGCATTTAACTTGAGCCCCAAACGATGAGAAGAGCAGGGGGGAGGTGTTCCGAGAGAGGACACAGCCCATGCCAAGCCTGGAAACGAGGAAAGTGGCCTGCTGACGGAACAGGAAGGGGATCCGAGCATCTGTGGGCTAAAGGACCAGGTGGGACAGGCATTCGCACACCTGGGTCTTTTGAAAACTCCCAGCATGCACTATTTGCTCGTGGGGTTCTTACAGGAACAAGATTTTTACGTTTTAACGGCGCGGTTATTCAATGCTCCTAACAGACCCAACGCTGGGTTGAGTGCTCTCTATATTAGCATAATCGCTGACTGTCCCAGCAACCTCGGAGGTCAGAGGTCGCTAGCACTTCTCCCTTTACAAAGTAAGAAAGGGAAGCTCAGAGAGATATAGTGACTGGTCCAAGGCTGCACAGCACGGGAAACAGCAGAAGCAGAATTTGAACACAAGTCCCTCTGACATCCAGATCAGTGACTACCCTGTGCTCTGAGCACAAAATGCAAGCGAGATGCAAGTGTGAGTGACGGTCGGCTTTCACGCAGGGAGGCCGGAGATCTCCTATCCTTCTACTTCTAACAGTTTGGCTATTGTTTCCTCCACTGGGCCCTGCCCTCCCTGAGGCAGGAGCTTCGGATCTTCTCTCATCCCTGGCACCTGAGCCCTACACCCTACAAACAACTGGCACTCAGTCTGGTGTGCAGACAAAGGCCAAGCCTCAGTTTCTTCATCTGTAAAATGGGGATAAGGAGGATGTGGCTGTTGGGTGAGGCCCCAGAGCACCATGGGAGCTCAACGTACTCCCACTGCTAGTTATCAATTTATAACCCCCAGGTGGCTCCTTTGTCCACGGTCTCTCCTGACCCTCGCAGACACCCAAGGACGTGTAGGCAGAATGATATTAGCCACTCCCATTTTAAAGATGGGGAAACGGGGGGGGGGGGGGGGGGGGGGGGTCTCTTCAACATCACAGGACTCCCTTCTAGAACATGGGCCACCCAAGGGCAGGATCGCTGTCCAGTCCCCTGGGCTAAAAAAGTGAGGGGCACAGAGTAGGTCTAGCTCAGTAACCATCTGCTGAATGAATGAAGAGGAACTACAAACCCTCAAGTCGCCTCTCGCTGCACTTGCCCCTGCCCTCCCTGTGAGGCGCGGTGAGCTACGAAAGAGAAGGGGCAGAATGGATGGGAGGCCTCGGTGTCTGCCAATGTCCCCTGCGGCGGGGGAAAGGGGAGCCTTTTTACTTTCAGTCTCTCGGCCCTGCGCTGTCCATCCTCCACGTGGAGATGGGACACGGAGGCTTCCTCCAGAAGCCAGACAGGAGTGACCTGCCAAGATGCCCTCTCTCTGGGCCAGAGCCTGACCCCTGGGCACCTGCCAGCAGCGCAGAGGCCTCTCTCCCGCGGGCACTCAGCAGCTGGGCGCAGAGAGAACACAGGACACCCACAGGGTCCTTCCTGGACCTGCCCAAGGCGAGAGGCACAGGGCCACCCAGCCCTGAGGGGGCACCCCGCTCCCTCTCCCACACACCCAGCAGCAAAGCATGACTCAAGGGTTCTCTTCCGGGGAGCGGGGAGCGCCACCCACAGCACCCACAGCGACCACAGCCCGGGTTCCACACCCAGCCTCTGCCCCCCGGGTCAGGACGCCCCGGGAGCCCGCCCTGCCTGGGCCCAGCGCTCTCCTGGCCTCGGCGGAGCTCGGGCTACCGCTCGGCTTCATTTCCGGCGGAGCCAGGCAGGAGGCGGAGGGCCCCAGCGGGAGGCGAGTCACCCTCACCGCCACCCTCACCGTCACCCTCACCGTCACCCTCACCCTCACCCTCACCGTCACCCTCACCGTCACCCTCACCGTCAGCGCTGCGGCGCCCGCACAGGCTCCCCGACACCGGCACCCACGCGCCCCAGCCCCTCGGCCCGCCAGGCGCAGGGCCCCTCCCACTGGGGCACCCACCGGACCGCTTCCTAGAACCCACGAACACTCCCGCAGCGCCCAGGGAAGACGCGGGCGGTCCCTGACCCCTGCGAGGCCCCGCCGCGCCCCCAGGGCAGCGAGCTGCCCCTCCGCTAGCTCCCTCCCGCCCTGCGTGCGCCCCGGCCCCGCCGCCCCGGCCCCGGGCCCTGCGTGCGCCCCGGCCCCCCCGGCGAGTGGAGGTGGCGCGGGGCCCCGGGAGTTACCGCCCGGAGGAGGCACGGACCCCCGACCCCTCCGGCCTCGGGGCGGGGCGGGGCGGGGCTCGGGCTTCCAGGGCCAATTTGGGAATTTCAAATGCAGGGAGGGCCCTTTTGGGGTGGCATGTCCCACTTTTTCTTTCTTTCTTTTTTTTCCAAAATCTGACAGTTTGGGGTCAGCTGCTTCTGTCTCAGGATAACTCCGGGAATCAAGACCAGCCCCAAGCCGGCCGCCTTCTCCCACCCGCTGGGCCCTGCCTTGGAGGCACAGGGAGGGGCCGGGGCAGCGAGCCTCCGGGAATCTGGCGATGCACTCCCCCCACCCCACCCCCACCCCCCACCCACCCACCCCCCCCACCCCCCACCCACCCCCCCCACCCCCGAGTCCCTCTCCGTCTCCCGGGAGTGGACGGCCTAGAAGATTCTGCGGGCTCCGGGCAGGGCCGACACGGCAAACCCAGGGCTCTCAGCCAGCCCCTGTCCCGGGGTTTCTGCGCCCGGTTCGCCGCAGGGCGGCCGGTTTGGAAACGAGGGCCAGGCCCGCGCGGGGCGCCGCCGGGCCGGGGCGGAAAGCTGCCCGCCCGAGGGCGGCGCGGAGGAGGGGGCCCGGGGGAGGGCGCTGGGCAGCGGCGGCCGGCGCCGAGGGACTCGCTCCCTCCCTCCCTCCCTCCCTCCCTCCCGGGCCCGGGGCGGGGGGGGCGGGGGGACACGACACACAGCGCGCGGTCCAAACCTTCGGAGGGCACTCGGTGCGACGGCATCCCCACGCCGCGGCCGGCCGGAGGGGGCCTCAGACAACACTACGTTACCTTCAGTCACATAGCTGTGGTCCCGCAGGAAGCTGTGGTTAATTTTCCGCGTGTCCGTGTCCTCGCCCATTGAAGGCCGCGCCCGCTGCCCCGGGCATGCCCCGCCGCCGCGCGCCGAGACAATCCGCAGAGGTCGGGCCGGGCGCGCGGGCCATGCCGCCGCAGCCTAGCAGGGGCGCGGGCCGCCGGGGCCCCGGGGGGCGGGCATCGCAGCCGGGGCGGCCGGGGCCGGGCGGGGCGGCTGGGCGGGCGCCGCGGTCAGAGGCGCGCGCGGCGGGCGGGCGGGCGGCGGCGGCGGGTGGGGGCGGGCCGGGGCCCGGGCGCGCATCCCTGCCGGTGCGCGCTGCTCCGTGCGCCCGGCGGCGGCGGCCTGGTGCCGGGGCGCCTGGCTGCGGCGGCGGAGGGAGTGACGCGCGCGGCGCTGCGCCTCCCGAGCCGGGGCCGAGCCGGGCGGCGCGGGCTGGGGCCGCCGCCGCCGCAGGCCCCTCCCCCCGCCGCCCGCCCCTCCGCCCCCGCGGCCGCGCCGCCGCCGCACCGGCCCCGGCGCCCTGCAGGTGGAGCGGCCTCACGGTGGGCGCCTGTGGGGCCGGTTACGCAGCGGGGGAGGGAGGAGGGCGATGGCCGGCTACGCGAGGGGGCACCTTGAGCGCCAGGTGCTGCCGTTATGGAAGAGATGACCGGTCGGAAGGGCATTAGAAGGGGGGGCAGGTGGTCAGCGTAGGCGGCACCGGAAGGACGGCGGGGGGGCGGGTACAGGCTCCCCTTCTTTGGTAGAAGAGGTGGGTAGGACCCGTTCGGAGGGGTTCTGACCCAGCACAGAATCGGATCTGTGGGAAGATGCTGGGTGGGGTTGGGGGCCCCGGGGAGGGTCAGCACTTTACAAGGTGAAGAAAGCTCTAGCTGAGACCGCTGGGAGGCCGGGAGTAGACGGCCTCCTCCAGGCAGAGCTCCGTGATTTCTCCTCACGCTCACCTCTCTGCTTACTGGTGAGACTGTGTTGGAACAGCCCTGGGTCACTCCAAAAACAGGCTGTAAAATTGGGAGTCCCTGCCCCTCCCCATCCTTCTCCCCACCAAACCCCGCAGGGACCTCCCGCCTGCCTTCCCTTGTTACCAGTGTAACCTGAACTGCTTGGTACACAGTGCCAGGGCCCCCCAAAATATCAGCCCCTTCTTTCATTGATCTGCCACCTCCTCCAGGCTGACCCCTCTGGCTGCTAACACTGGGACGTTGCTGCTTGGGCTTTCTGGAAACAGTGCCATAGACCGGGAATGGTTTTGCATCTGGTTCCTTAGGTTCCACATTTGTTTCTGGAGTTCACTCACTCGTTTGCATTGCATGCAGCTGCAGTTGGTCCGTTTTCATTGCTGTGTAATATTCCATTGCAGAAATACACTGCAGCGAGTCCTCCTGTGGGTGGGTGTTTAGCTGGTTTTGGGGCCTGGAGGTGATTATGAATAAAGCACATCTCGGCAAACACGGGGACTGGCTTCCGTGGGGTGTAGACACTCAGCAGGGAATTGCCGGTGACGGCCTGTGTGTGGAGAGCTCAGCAGCTGATGTCAGAGTTAACTAAAGAGCTGATGGGAGAGAGTCCCTGTTGCTCCACAACCTCCTCAGCCAGGTGTTGTCACTGTTAGTGATTTTAGCCATTCCCCTCCCCCACCCCGGCACCTGGCACCCCTCCTGCTCCCCAGCAGGAGGAACTGGAATCCTGCTCCGCCCTCACCCTCAACCCTTCACAGCCCGCCCACCTCCCAGGCCCTCAGAGCTCTCAAACCCTCCCTGCTCCCCACCTGTGGCACTGGGCTCACCC
Organism: Ia io; assembly: GCA_025583905.1. Taxonomy (NCBI): domain Eukaryota; kingdom Metazoa; phylum Chordata; class Mammalia; order Chiroptera; family Vespertilionidae; genus Ia; species Ia io. The sequence goes on along the minus strand of JAJQQW010000002.1, from coordinate 2,953,709 downwards.
TCCCTCAGGGGGCAGAAAGCTGACTTTCCTGCTTCTAATGTTCGAGGCTCCAGCATCCACAGGCTGAAGTCTGAAGGTCTCACAGGACGGCCCCTCCCGTCCCTGCCGCCCATCCCAGGTGCACCATCCTTCTTCCCTGAACATTCGCGGTTTCCCGAGGCAGGCAGCCCCTCCAAGACTGCGTCTCTGCACCTGCCCCTCCCTGCAGTGCTGTCCCGCATCCGCTTCTCCCCTGTGGGTTCAGCCTCACTGTCATGACCAGCAGTGACTTCGGCAGCAGCTACCCGCATCGCATCAGCTGGCCGGCCACAGGGAGGGCTCCGTGCTGACCTCCCACATCCTCCCTCCTGTCTCCTGCACACGAGGGCAGATTTGCACTTCCCGTCCCACTTAGAATTCAGTGTAGTCGTGCGACTTGCTGTGGCTGGTGAATGTGGGGAAGTGAACTGGTGTCCTTCTGAGTGGGAGCTTTGAGAGCATGAGTGTGGTTTCTCAGATTCTTTTTTTTTTTTTCTTCTAGACTTAAGGGGCTTGAAAAAGTACCTATCGAGATAGATCCTGTATCAGCTAGGGACCCTGAACGACTACAAGAACAGGGACCCATATACAATGCGTAGGGTGAGCAAGAAACAAACGTGTGATATGTTTGGTCACTAAGATGTGTGGCTTGTTTGTTCCTGCAGCATAACCTCCCCTGTGCTGACTGCTACATCCCCATCTGCCAGGAGGTGGCTGTGCACTCCACATGCGTTATCTTATCTGTCCGCGAGCACGAGGACTCTGCCTCAGCCAGAGGGCCTGGGTGACAGTGCAGCCATGGCCGACCCTCCAAGGGGCGGCGGCTTACAGCGTCTACCTCCACTCGTGCTACATGCCCTTGTCGAGTTGGCTGCAGCTCGATCCTTGTCTTCTTGACTCTGGGAACCAGGCTGATGGAGCAGCCCCTGATGTGGACATTGCCGGGTTCATGGCAGAGGCAAGAGAGAGAGACGGGGCCGTGAGCTCACTCTCACAGCTTCATTGGCCCAAGTCAGTCACAACGACCACTCTTGAGTTCAACAGGGCGGGGAGGGACATGACTGGTCACATGGCCTCAATGGAGCTCAATAGAGCACACAAGTACAGTCCTCCCCCAGGGGAGGCTGCAAATATTTTATACAATAACTAGAGGCCCAGTGCATGACATTCATGCACTCGGAGTGGTGGGGCGGGCGGGCGGGTGTGGGGAGGGGCCTCCGCCAGGACTGCACCCTTTAGCAGTCGGGGAGCCCTCAGGTGATGTCCAACTGACAGCTTAGACCCGCTCCCCCTGTGGGAGCGCACTGACCACCAGGGGGCAGCTCCTGCATTGAGCATCTGCCCCCTGGTGGTCAGTGTGCATCATAGCAACCAGTCGTTCCACCACTCGGTCGATTTGCATATCACCCTTCTATTATATAGGATACCCTACAGCACTCATTTTATAAATGAAAAAAAGGCACCAATTCACTTTTCCCACGACGCCAGCTAGTAGGTGGATTCCCAGGTCTGTGAGAGTCCAAAGCTTGTAGAGTCACCCATATTGACTGGTACTAATGTGAACCAGGGGGTCACAGTTCGATTCCCCGTCAGGGCACATGCCCCGGTTGCGGGCTCCATCCCCACTGTGGGGCATGCAAGAGGCAGCCGATCAATGATTCTCTCTCATCATTGATGCTTCTCTCTCTCCCGCTCCCTTCCTCTCTGACATCAATAAAAAATACATTTAAAAAAAGAAAGAAATGGGCACATTGTGCAAATTAACATTTTCCCCCTAGATGGGCAAGCACACCATGACTACAATGAATTGATTATTGCTCCCGCCCCCAGCTCCACCCACCTTGATGGGCATTTAGGTTGCTGTCAACCTCCTGAGGATTCAAACAGTATTGCAGTTACATCCTTTTTCCTCGTTCCTCGTACCCACGTGGGCGGGTTTTCTAGGATGGACACCTGCGGGGGCAGAGGTGGGGAGGTACGGTGTATGCCCATAGTTAACTTCCTACGTGTTGCCAACTCAAGAAATGATGTACATGGAGCATCCCGGGTCTAGGTGAGGCCGTGTGCCCCTGGATCCAGGTGAGGCTGGGTCCCGGGTCCAGGTGAGGCCACGCGCCCCCTGGGTCCGGGTGAAGCTGGAGCATCCCAGGTCCGGGTGAGGCCGTGTGCCCCTGGATCCGGGTGAGGCTGGGTCCCAGGTCCAGGTGAGGCTGCGCGCACCTGGGTCCAGGTGAGGCCACGTGCCCCCTGGGTCCGGGTGAGGCCACGTGCCCCTGGGTCCGGGTGAGGCCACGCGCCCCTGGGTCCGGGTGAAGCTGGTTCATCCCGGGTCCGGGTGAGGCCGTGTGCCCCTGGATCCGGGTGAGGCTGGGTCCCGGGTCCGGGTGAGGCCACACGCACCTGGGTCCAGGTGAGGCCACGCGCCCCCTGGGTCCAGGTGAGGCCACGTGCCCCTGAGTCTGGGTGAAGCCGTGCCCCTGGGTCCGGCCGATACCAAACCAGAGGGTGTCGGACCTGCATTACCACCATTTGTCCACCATCCAGAGCTGAGGGGTCAGTACTGACATGTACACATAAGGAACTGATGGACATTGATATTGGGTCTCAAAAGAACTGTTGGTCCAGAAAGAAACTCACTACAGACTGATTCATTTGCCTGTCAGCATAACTATTATTGCTCGTCTCACATTCAGTTCTTATAAGTATATCTCTAGTGACACATGATCTTGCTCATCTAGGGGAAATGATGAACAACATAGACTGATGAACAAGAACAGAACCAGAAACAGGGAGGCATCGATCGGACTATCGGGCCTCAGAGGGAGGATAGGGGAGGGTGGGTGGAGGGGGGAGAGATCAACCAAAGGACTTGTGTGCATGCATATGAGCCTAACCAATGGTTAAGTTCAACAGGGGGTTGGGGCATCCGTGGGGAGGGGTGTGGGATGGGAATGGGGGGATGAGGACAAATATGTGACACCATAATCAATAAAGAAATTAAAAAAAAAAAAAGAAATGATGTACACACCTACGACTGTGTGTCACATTCTGAGTGATGCCTGGGACTGGCTCTGATGCCTGGCAAGTTGGTGGGTGGGTAAGTGCTACACAAGGCTTGTTTGTTTGATTTGCTGCCGGAAACCCATCATGGTCTCACTAATGGAAAGATGTGGAAGGCTGGTCAACCTTTAAGCCCTGAAAGGTCAGAGCCAACCACTCCCTGTCTAATTAAGGCAAAGGTAACTGAGGCAACTTCCCCACCAAATAATCCTGTAAATCCTTACTGATAAGACAATCTGCCCGTTACTGGAATTACCTAAGGGCTATGGGTGTATCCCATAGTCTCAATAAAAGGGATAGCAAGGCCAGAGCCTAGAGGAGTCCTCCCCCTAGAGGTGGACTCCCGCCTGGCCCCCAATATTCCCAAATTAATACTTTTCTAGTCTCTTTCATTTGTGTGCGGCCTTCTCCAGAACCCGAACCCTGAACCGGAACCCTGAACCACGCGGGACGTGAAAGGGGCTCCCACAATTTGCATCTCGGATTACAGTGCGGCCCACGATCTTTCTGTTAGGCCTTTGGTGGTTCCACTTCTGTGAATTGCCTGTTCGTCCCTTTGCCCATTGGGCTGTTTGACTTTTTTCGTATTGATCTCCTGGAGCTCCTGCCATCATTTCACTACCTAGCCTCTGTCTGCTGATGTGTGCTGCAAACATCCTCTTCCGATTTGCTGCTTTTCCCTTAACTTTGCTTATAGTTCTTCCTTTCCTACAGAAGTCACTAATTTTGATGTAGTGAAATTTATCGATGATCTTCCTTTAAATATTTTGCCTTTAAATATGTTGCCTTTTGCGTCCTGTTGAATAAATCCCTCTCTACCTCCTGAGTCACAAAAGAAGGGCTGTCGAATGTCGTTCTCGTACATTTAAATTTAGCCCATCCGGAGCATACTGTTCTGTTTGGGGTGAAGCAGAAATCTAATTATATACTTGCCACATAAAGAGCCTGACACACAAACAGCCAGCCTTTCTCCCGCCGCGCTATAACATAGCCAGTTCTCCTCCATACCGAGTTCCCAGATACGTGAGAGCTGATTTTTGGACTCTCTGTTCTGCTCCATTGATTTACTTGTTTATCTTGACACAAATACCGCCTGTGTCAATTGCTGAAGCTTTATAATAAGTTCTTGAGCTTAGATCATCTTAGTCCTCCCACTCCATTCTCTTCTTTCAAAGTTGTTTTGGCCATCTTAGGCCCTTTGCATTTTCATATGAATTCTAGAATTAGTTCGTCAGTCCACCCCCAAAAAAGCCTGTTGAGATTTTAACTGGATTGTGTTGAGTCTATAGGTCAAGTTAAGGAAAATTGTCACCTTAACAAAATCGAGTCTTCCGGCCCATGAACATAGTACATCTCTCCACTCACTCTTTCGCTTCTCTCCTCAATGTTTTATAACTATCAGTGTGCAGGTTTTTCACATCTGTTGTCCGATTTATTCTTCTCTGTCTCAGATTGTAAATGGTATTTTTAAATTTTTGATGCTGATCGATCTTATTTCCTGCACACCTGCTAAAATCGTCATTCATTCTCATAGGTTTGTGGGGGTTTTTTGGTAGCTCCCAGCAGATTTCTGTGCAATCATGTCATGTGTGAATAAAGACAATTTCCCTCCTAATCCCAATGTCATTTATTTTTCTTTCTTGCTTATTGCCCTGGCTATCACCTCCAGTACAATGTTGAATATTGGCCTTCCTTGTCTTGTCCCTGGTCTTCGGGGGAAAGCATTCAGTCTTCACCACTCCATCTGTGGGTTTTTCAGAGAAGTTCTTCATTAAATCGAGGATGTTCACTTCTATTCATAGTTTGTTTAGAGGTTTTTACCAGAAAGAAAGGTTGGGTTTTTTCAGATGTTTTTTGTGTATCTCTTTAGGTGATTGCATAGGGGTTTTTTTTATTGTTAATATGCTGAATTACATTGATCAATTTTTCAAATGTTAAACGCACCTTGCATGCCTGGGATAAACCCACTTAGTCATGATGTACTATCCACTGTCTATGTTGTTGAATTAGATTTGTTAAGAATTTTTGATTGGCCCTGGCGGGTTTGGCTCAGTGGATAGAGCGTTGGCCTGCAGACTGAAGGGTCCCTGGGTTCGATTCCATCAAGGGCAGATGCCCAGGCTGTGGGCTTGATCCCCAGTAGGGGGCATGCAGGAGGCAGCCAATCAATGACTCTCTCATCATTGATGTTTCTATCTCTCTCTCCCTCTCCCTTCCTCTCTGAAATCAATAAAAATATATTTTTTTAAAAAGAATTTTTGATTGATGTCCTTAAGGAACATTAGTATTGATCTATCATTTTCTCATCCCGTCTTGGTCTGGGTTTTAATATGAGGGTAATGTTACCACTCAGAATGACTTGGGAAGTACTTCCTTTTCTTAAATTTTCTAGAAGAGTTTGTGTAGAATTGGCACTATTTGTTTCTTAAATGTTTGGTAAAAGTCATCATCTGAACCTGTAGTTTTCTTTGTGGAAAAGTTCTACATTATTAATTCAATTTCTTTAATAGTCCCATAGGACTATTGAGGATATCTTTTTCTTCTTCAGTAAGCTTTGGTAGTTCATGTCTTTCAAGTAATTTACAAATTCCATCTAAGCTGTTCAATTTATTAGTAAAAAGTTGTTCCTAATATTCCCTTATTATTCTGTTAATATCTGTAGGATCTGTAGTGATGTCACCTTCTCATTCTTGATATTGGTAACCTTGTCTTTTCTTTTGTTGTCCTGGTCAGTCTGGCAAGTGGTCTATTAATTTTATTGATAAAAATATCCAGGAATAAAATTTGGGCTTTATTGATTTTCTCTATTATTTTTGTTCTGTATTTTGTTAACTTGTGTTCTGGTTCCTATTATTTCCTTTCTTCTGCTTACTTTGGGTTTAATTTGCTCTTATTTTTCCAGTTCCCTGAGATGGAACCTAAGGTAATATTTTTTAAATATATTTTTATTGATTTCAGAGGGGAAGAGAGAGGTAGAAACATCAATGATGAGAAAGAGTCATTGATTGGCTGCCTCCTGCACACCCCCCATGGGGGATCAAGTCGGCAAGCCAGGCATGTGCCCTTGACTAGAATCGAACCTGGGACCCTTCAGTCCACAGGCCGACGCTCTATCCACTGAACCAGCTAGGGCTAAGGTAATATTTTTTAGAATTTTTCCCCAATATAGATATTTCATGCTATAATGTTCCCTCTAATGATTACTGAAATGATAGCTCACAGATTGTGAAAACACGGTGTTTTCACTCTCATTGATGTAAAAAATACTTTCCAATCTCTCTGTCGATTTCTTCTTGGACGCATGAAGTATAATGACACCGATGTCTTCAATATCTGGAGATTTTCCAGAGCTGCTCCTCTTGTCGGTTCTAATTTAATTCCACTGGAGCAGAGAACATCCTCTTTGTAATGTGAATCCCTCCACATTCATTGAAACTTGTTCTGTGGCCCGGGATGTGATCTATTTTGATAAGTGTCTGGCTGCGGACCTGAAAAGAGCGTGTACACTGCCTCACGGGCGGAGTGTTCTGGAAAAGTGAACCAAGTCCAGTTGATGGATAGTGCTGTTCATGTCTTCTATTTCCTGACACATTTTTGTTCTACTTGTTTAATCAATTATTAAAAGATGGTCATTGCTGCCCTGCTGGTGTGGCTCAGTGGTTGAGCGTCGACCTATGAACCAAGAGGTCACCGTTTAATTCCCAGTTAGGGCACATGCCTGGGTTGCGGGCTCCATCCCCAGTGTGGGGTGTGCAGGAGGCAGCCGATCAGTGATTCTCCCTCATCATTGATGTTTCTATCTCTCTCTCTTCCTCTCTGAAATCAATAAAAATATATTTTAAAAATAAAAGATGGTCATTGAAATCTCCAACTGTAATTATGGACTCATCGGATGATGCTAGTGTAAACAAACCTACTGCGCTGCCAGTCATATAAAAGTGTAGCACATACAATTATGGACAGTGCATAATGCTTAATAATGATAACAAACTACAGTTACTGTGTTATGCATTTACTATACTATACTTTTTACTCATTATTTTAGAGTATACTCTTTCCATCTATGAAAAATAAAAGCTTGCTATAAAACAGTAGCCATGCCCAGCCAGTGTGGCTCAGTGGTTGAGCATTGATCTCTGAACCAGGAGGTCACGGTTCAATTCCTGGTCAGGGCACATGCCCGGGTTATGGACTCAATCCCCAGTAGGAGGTGTGCAGGAGGCAGCCGATCAATGATTCTCTCTCATTGATGTTTCATTGATTTCTCTCTCCCTCTCCCTCCCTTCCTCTCTGACATCAATGAAAATATTTTTTAATAATAAAACAGCGGCCGTGTTACACCGGCAGCAGCCTCGTGCATCTCATATTTACGCTGTCTCTCGCTGGCATCCTGTTCTCTTGTCCTTGATTTGATGGCGTGTTGTTGAGTGCCTCACCGCGCCATACAGGCATGTAGCCTCGGAGTGACAGCCATCCTGTGCAGCCCAGGTGTGACCATCAAGGTGTGTGTAAGTGCCCTCTGTGATGTTCCCACGACAACGCAGTCCCCTAAGGATGCATTTCTCAGAATGCGCCCCTTGTTGAACAGAGCGTGCCCGTACAATGACTGGTTTGGCATCTTGTCTGCTGCATCTAACATCTGCCAATCCCAATCCGTTTCAATGGGCTGACTTTGCGCCTCATTATGGGTTGTACTTTCCTTGCTTCTTTGCATGGCTCATCATTTATTTCTAAATAGCGGATACTGTGGCCTTTACCTTGGGGGGGTGGGGCTGGCATGTTTGTAATTTTTGAATATCCTGAGCTGTGTGTGGGTTGCACTCAGCTCAGAGCCAGTCTGACCCTCGCCAGTCCCTCGTGGTGCCCCGCCGGGCATGTCTGGAGCGGCTCTCCGTCGAGGACTGGTAATCCGCACGCCTGAGGCAGGGCTGGCTCTCCTGAGGTGACACCAGGGCCGCGAACGGGGCGTTTCCGGGCTGACTGGTGAGAGCAGGCCCTGTCCTCCGCCCGGTGGGCTCCAGCGCCCTTCCCTCTGGGCCGTGGGGTGGTCCCCTCCCCCAGCTTCGGGTCATTTCCTCCACGTGTGTGTGGGTCAGTACCAGGCTGAGCCTCAAGCAGGCTCTCAGCATCTGGAGGCCTCTCCACAGCCCTCTCCTCCCGGGATCCTGCCCTGGGAGTTCTACCGCCTGGGGCTGCCCACCTCTCGGCCCAGTCCCCTCCCTGCGGATCCCACCGGCTCAGCTCAGCGTGGACAGCCTCTCCCTGCCACTTGGCCGGGAACCGCTCAGGGCAGAAGCGGGAGCCATCTGCGCCCCCGTCTGCTCGCAGCCCTGACCACTGTCCTTCACCGCCTGCTGGCCAAGCTCTTGGAAACGGTGTTTCGTGTCTGTCCTGTTGGTTTATCCTTTCAGGTCGGAAGGTAAATCGCCCCATTATTCTGTCTTGGCCGGGCGCCCAGCAGCTACATTTTAGACAGTTGAGTCACTGATCCACGCTAGCTGCAGAGGGGGCAGGCACCCCCTCCTCCTCCCACCTCCAGAGAGAGGGGCCCAGCACGGCCCCTGCCCCAGCAGCCCGCCCTCGCCTTCCAGGCCCCGCCCCACACGCTCCGCCCTCCTGGTCAGTGAAGGCTCGGAGGGTCCCTGCAACCAGCGTTGACCATTCCTTGGAGGGCCCGTTCCGCCCCGGCCCAGCTCCTGCGTGCTGTGCTGTTTCACCGCACGTCTGGGCGAGGACGGCGGGAGGTGGCCGTGGCGGGCGCTCACGGAGCGTGACTTGCCGCTCATTCTCAGGTCCCGCCAGCCCACTCCTCACACGAGTCAGTCAGGCCTGGGGGCTGAGGACGCGTAAAGCAGCAACGTTTGCCATGCGGTGGGACAGGAGTCCCTGCAGCAAGCACCTGACTCCATCCCACCCAGGGTTTGCCAACTTAACACCGAAGAGCAACCACAGGATCCCATTCTCACCCCGAGCCCGCCTTCCAGCAGAGTCAACGGCGCAGAGCGATGCCCCCGCCGGCCCAGCCCCCGGGAAACTTGGGAAACGGGCAATGAAGCGGATCGAGCTGCTTGGCCCGGCGGGGAGTGGCCTTGCCTACACCGTGCTGCCTGGTGATCGGTAATTCACAGCACGGCCAGCCACGTGTCCAGCCGCCACTCGTCAGCTCTCCGCCCGGCCGGCCCAGCCCTGGGGGAGGCCCGGTGTCCCTCCTGGGCCTGGCGATGGCGGGGGAAGGAGACCCCAAGCCTCCCCGGGACAGGTGCCCAGAAGTTCAGCATATAAAGAGGGGACCCCCTCGCCAAAACCAGTTCGGCTCAGTGGATAGAGCATCGGCCTGCGGACAGAAGGGTCCCAGGTTCGATTCCGGTCAAGGGCACGTACATTGGTTGTGGGCACATCCCCAGTGGGGGGTGTGCAGGTGGCAGCTGATGGATGTTTCTCTCTCATCGATGTTTCTAGCTCTCTATCCCTCTCCCTTCCTCTCTGTAAAAAATCAATAAAATATATTTTAAAATAAAATAAAATAAAATAAAAAAATAAAAAATACAGATTTATAAAAAAAAAAAAGGGGAGGGACCCCCATCTATAAGGGGGGGCCACGGCGAAAGGAACCTCCCAGCCTCCTCCAGCGACACGGACTCTTCTTCCCGGCAGCTCCCAGCCTCCTCGTGACTCCTCTTGCGTGGAGCCTTCCTTGATTGCTCCCGTGGCTGAGGTCACACTGAGTCCTTCACAGCGTCTATTCTGCATTCATGAGTGTAACTAGAGATCACTGGTCACCCGGAAGTATCCGGCCTGCAGGAGACATGGGGCAGGACCCAATGAATAACACACAGCCCTGCCCTCAAGATCCCTCAGGAGCTCGGGGCTACGGCAGCACAGAACGGGCACAGCGAACCCAGCTGCGGCGGTGGGACCTCGGCCTGCCTCCAGACTCGCCACCCCGCAAACCGTCACCCAAAACCGTCACCCCACAAACCATCACCCCAAACCATCACCCCACAAAACATCACTGCAAACCGTCACCCCATAAACCATCACCCCGCAAACCGTCACCCCAAGCTGTCACCCCATAAACTATCACCCCGCAAACCATCACCCCACAAACCATCACCCCAAACCGTCACCCCACAAACCATCACCCCACAAAACATCACCACAAACCGTCACCCCATAAACCATCACCCCGCAAACCGTCATCCCAAGCTGTCACCCCATAAACCATCACCCTGCAAACCATCACCCCGCAAACCGTCACCCCAAACCATCACCCCACAAAACATCACCGCAAACCGTCACCCCATAAACCATCACCCCACAAACCATCACCCCATAAACCATCACCCCGCAAACCGTCACCCCAAGCTGTCACCCCATAAACCATCACCCTGCAAACCATCACCCCGCAAACCGTCACCCCAAACCATCACCCCACAAAACATCACCGCAAACCGTCACCCCATAAACCATCACCCCACAAACCGTCACCCCAAGCTGTCACCCCATAAACCATCACCCTGCAAACCATCACCCCGCAAACCGTCACCCCAAACCATCACCCCACAAAATATCACCACAAACCGTCACCCCATAAACCATCACCCCACAAACCGTCACCCCAAGCTGTCACCCCATAAACCATCACCCTGCAAACCATCACCCCGCAAACCGTCACCCCAAACCATCACCCCACAAAACATCACCGCAAACCGTCACCCCACAAACCGTCACCCCAAGCTGTCACCCCATAAACCATCACCCTGCAAACCATCACCCCGCAAACCGTCACCCCACAAACCATCACCCCAAACCATCACCCCACAAACCATCACCCCACAAAACATCACCGCAAACCATCACCCCATAAACCATCACCCCGCAAACCATCACCCCAAGCTGTCACCCCATAAACCATCACCCTGCAAACCATCACCCCGCAAACCATCACCCCACAAACCATCATCCCAAACCATCACCCCACAAAACATCACCGCAAACCGTCACCCCATAAACCATCACCTCGCAAACCGTCACCCCAAGCTGTCACCCCATAAACCATCACCCTGCAAACCATCACCCCACAAATCGTCACCCCGCAAACCATCACTCCACAAACCATCACCCCAAACCATCACCCCACAAACTATCACCCCACAAACTGTCACCCGCAAACTGTCATCCCATAAACCATCATCCCCAAGCTGTCACCCAAAACCGTCACCCCACAAACCACCACCCTCAAACCATCACCCCCACACTGTCACCCACATACCATCACTCCAAACCGTCAGCCCGCAAACCATCACCCTCAAACCATCACCCCGCAAACCGTCACCCCCAAACCATCACCCCGCAAACCATCACCCCCAAACCATCACCCCGCAAACCATCACCCTGCAAACTATACCCTGCAAACCATCACCCCAAACCATCACCCCACAAACCATCACCCCCACACTGTCACCCACATACCATCACTCCAAATCGTCAGCCCGCAAACCATCACCCCCAAACCATCACCCCGCAAACCATCACCCTGCAAACTATACCCTGCAAACCATCACCCCCAAATGTCACCCCCAGACTATCACCCGCAAACCGTCACCTGGCAAACCGTCACCCCCAAACCATCACCCCGCAAACCGTCACCCTGCAAACTATACCCTGCAAACCATCACCCCACAAATGTCACCCTGCAAACTATACCCTGCAAACCATCACCCCCAAATGTCACCCCCAGACTATCACCCGCAAACCGTCAGATCTGCACAGTGCAGTGCACGCCTGCTCAGAGACGCGTGCGGATGGGAGGAGCGTCTTGGGTGAGTGCCCGGCGCCCGGCGCTGGACTGGCTGGTCTGGGACGCGGCAGCTAGTGCTGCCTTGTTTCATAGACGGGAGGAACGTGGCGGCCTGGAGATGGAGTCGCTGGTCCCAGCTCACACAGGGAAGCTCAGAGAGGGGCCAGCATCGGACCTGAGCTGTCTGCCCCGGTGCCCAGTCCCCGCTGTCACCCTGTGCCCCTATGTGTCCCGCCCTGTGTGGTTCTGGCCCGCAGGTAAGGAGCCGGCAGGTTAAGGCCTGAGTCAGGCTCAGCCACTCAGCAACACTGCACCTGCGCCAGCCCCCCCCCCAACCCAGGGGCTCAGCCTGCTGCCCATGGACTAGATGGGTGAGCAGACACCTCTCAGGAGCCCAGCACCCCCGCACAGCCCCCGGCACAGAACCCAGTGATTGGTGGCTTCCCCTCTCCACCAAGTGTCCCCCTTTCTGCCATCATGTGCTCCCACTGTTTCTACCTCCCACTGCCCCAGCTCTCTCCCTGCCTGCACAGGCCTCCCTGCGGTTTCCCCAGCTCGCCCCAGGGCCTTTACACCTGCCTAGATCAGCCTCCGCCAGACGGCTCCTCCCGGGGACACCTGCAAGGCCCGGTCCCCCCTTACTTCACGACTTGGCTCGAATGTCACCTTCTTGGTGAGGCTAATCGGGATCCTCTATTACAATCGCAGCAAGCCCCTTACCCCCCCTCCTCCCAGTCCCCTCACCTCAGCTTTGCTTTTCCTTGTTGCTATTCTACATAAGACAGAATTTGCTTCTTAATTATGACTGTTATGGAGTGTCTGTCTCCCCCAGTCTGAATGCCAGCTCTGTGGGGGTGGAGGGATGTCTGTCTTGTTCACACGTGCATCCCGGGGCACACAGTGGGTATCCATATGTGTTCGCAGTGAATGGTGCCGGTGGGAGGCGGGAGCCATTTGTCAGGGAACATGAAGACAATGAATCCTGCCCGTCAAGCTCACACACTCCTACGTCACGCACGCAGCGGTGCTGTGTTAGAAACCTGCCACGTGCTAATCAATTTACTCAGAATAAAAGATCGGTTCACGCTGGTGTCCTTCTGAGGGTGGAGCCGCACGAGCAGCGGGCTCTCGGGGCTGGCAGGACTACACCGTGAGGACAGCAAATTCGGGGGGCAGGGGGGAACCTCTGCTTCCTCTAATTGCCTCTAACAGCGCCCCTCCCCTGGGCCGCACCGACACCCTCTCCAGCCCCCCAGCCCCCCAGCTTAACGGTTTCCTCTTTCTGTGACTCTTTGGTCGAGAGCTGCCCACAGCTTTCCAATCACACCCGCCTCAGTGTACCCGGTTACCTAGCAACAGCCATAAATCAACAGAACATGCTGGAATGTTACAGCCAAGCTCCCCGGCTGTTAGACGCTTTGGCCTTTTCTAATCCAAACGTGCTCACCTGCCCCCACGCGTCGTCTGCGGCCACCTCTCTGCCGCCAGCTCCACGGGGCACCTGGACTCGGGCATTCTGAAGCTGCTGGCAGCCTGTCAGACTTTTCACATGAGCCTGAGCCTTCCCAGCACTCTGGCCAGCACCCAGGAACCGGACCAAGGCCTGTCCACCAGCCTGACCGCTTCCAGGTCGGCCCGACAGCCACGGGACCCGGGTCAGCCCTGCAGGTGGGGGCCTTGCAAATAGCCCCTCGACATAGGCGGTCAATGCGGATGGGAAGTCCTTTCCCCAGGGCCTCACCTTGGAGCCCGCCCTGCACTCACTCACTCATTCACTCACTCAACTCATTCACTCATTCATTCAACAAACAGCTGCAGAGCACGTCCTCGGCGCCGCGCCCTGTGCCGGCCCTGCGGGCAGAGAGGAATAGGCCTGGGCCTCAAAGCTTGGGACTCCCCTGGGGAGGAGCTGAGCAGAGCCCAGCAGCACAAAAGCAACTTGCTGCCCAGACTGAGGCCAGACTCAGTGCAGACGCTCGGGCTGCCAAAGGCAGCAGGACAACCCAGGGGAACTCCAGACGTGCAGCCCACGGGGGGTGGGGGGGGCGGGAAGCAGGCAGTGCTGCAAGCACTCCGTCCACATAAGCACACAGGAGCACAGGAGGCAGAGCAGGGCCCCGTGACCGACAGGCCAGGACAGAGAGGCTTCTCGGGGGAGGGGCCTGCGCTCAGTCTGAAGGACCAGCGGGTGCTGCACCCGGTGGGGGCTGAGGGCATGGTACTGGGTGACGGTGATCCCATGAGGCTGAGCAATGTCCCCGTCTGCCCCTTGTTTCCCCAGAGAGGGACAGGCACAAGGTCCCATAGGGGCTCTCCCCAGGCGGGTGAACATCAGCCAGAGGAGAGGGTGTCGAAGGCTTTGACGTGGCAGCTTCCCTAGAGGGAGAGCAGTAACCAGGCCCACTCTCCCCTTCGCTGGTGTGTCAGTGTCCACCACCACACCATCACTGACAACAACACCATTACCACACCATCACCACCAACAACAACAACACCATTACCACACCATCACCACCACCAACACCATTACCACACCATCACCAACAACACCACCATTACCACACCATCACCACCAACAACAACATCATCACACCACTACACCATCACCACCAAGAGCAACATCATCACCGTTACGACCATCATACCATCACCACCAACTACAGAAACACCATCACCACCAACAACAACACCATTACCACACCATCACCAACAACACCATTACCACTCCATCACCAACAACAACAACACCATTACCACACCATCACCAACAACACCATTACCACTCCATCACCGACAACAACAACACCATTACCACACCATCACCAACAACACCATTACCACACCATCACCACCACCAACAACAACACCATTACCACACCATCACCAACAACACCATTACCACACCATCACCACCACCAACAACAACACCATTACCACACCATCACCAACAACAACACCATTACCACACCATCACTGACAACAACACCATTACCACACCATCACCACCAACAACAACACCATTACCACACCATCACCAACAACAACACCATTACCACACCATCACTGACAACAACACCATTACCACACCATCACCACCAACAACAACACCATTACCACTCCATCACCAACAACAACATCATCACACCATCACTGACAACAACACCATTACCACACCATCATCAACAACATCATCACACCACTACACCATCACCACCAAGAGCAACATCATCACCGTTACCACCAATAACAACATCACACCATCATCACCAACAACACCATCACCATCATACCATCACCACCAACTATAGAAATACCACCAACAGCAACACCACCATCAGCACCACCAACAGCAGCACCATCACCACTACCATCACCACCAACAGCAACACCATCACCACCACACCATCACTACCAATAACATCATCAGCACTACACGATCACTACCAACAGCAACACCATCACCATTACCACCAATAACAACACCACATCATCATCACTAACAACACCATCACCACCATACCACCAACAACTACAGAAACACCATCACCAACAGCAACACCATCACAACCACTACACCATCATCACCAACAGCAACACCATCACCACGACCACACTACCACCAACAGCAACACCATTAGCGCCACCACACCATCACCAACAGCAACAGCAACACCATTACCACCAATAATAACACCACACCATCACCAACACCATCACCATCCTACCACCAACAGCAACACCATCACCACCACCACACCATCTCACCAACAGCAACACCACAACCACCACCACACCATCATACCAATAGCAACACCATCACCACCACCACCAATAATACCCCACATCGCCAACACCATATCACCATAGCACACCACCACACCAATAGCAACAACACCACCACACTATCACACCAACAGCAACACCATCACCACCACCACCACCACCATACTGTCACCACCAACAGCAACACCATCACCACCAATAGCAACACCATCACACTACCACCACCATCACCACTACTGTCAACACCATTACCATCACCATCACTCCACCATGACCATCTCCATCATTATTATCACCACCACAGCATCACCACCAACAGCAACACCACCACCACCAATAACAACACCATCACCACCATTACTGTCACCATCACATCACCATCTCACCACCATCATCACCACTGCTGTCAACACCATTACCATCACCATCACACCACCATGACCATCACCACCATTACTATCACCACCACAGCATCACCACCAACAACAATACCATCCCCATCACACCACCACCACCATTGCTATCACCACCAGAACAACTAACCTTTATGGAGCACGTACTCCATGCCAGGTGCTGGTCTAAGCGACGAACATGTTTTCCTCAGAGAACCCTCACACACACACATAAGCCAGGCATGAGGATCATTATCTCCATTTATACAGGTGAGGAAACTGAAATTAGGATAAATTCAGAAACTTCCTACTGAGCATCAGAGCTGGAAATCCAATCAGATGCTTGGTCTCCTTCATTCGTTTGAAAATATTTTCTCCGAGGGTCTCCTAGTATCAGGCACCATTCTAGGTGTTGAGGGCACAAAACTGTTAGAGACAGAGGCGGGAGGCCTACGTTCCAGAGTGCATGTGTGTGAGCATGTGTGTGTGTGTGTGTGTGTGTGTGTGTGTGTGTGTGTGTGTGTGCATGCCCACAAGCAAGCATGTATGGGTACCTGTGGGGGGTGGGCAGGGGCACAGACCATGAAGAGGATGAGGTGACTCCCATCTTCCTGTCTTCATTCTTCTCCTGAAAACAAATCATGGACTATCTCCCCCCTACCCCCCCGCCCCAGCTTGTAGTCACTTAATAAATATTGACAGCGTCTGGGTGTGGTGCTCGTTTGGGGACACAGGGCTAAACAAAATAGAAGTTTTCTCTTCTGGGACACACAGCTGGTGGGAACGGTCAGACAATCGGGGTGACACTGAGTGGTGGGAGGCCCTGGAGCCTGAAGAGGCGAGGTGCTGAGTCGGTGGGGCGGGGTCACACCTTGCGTGGGCGGCGTGGGTGTCAGGGTGTCGGCTGGGTGTCCCGGACTCCGGTCTGCGTCTTTCTACAGCTCACAGCCCTGCCCGGGGAGACGTTCTCCACGGCCCTCCTGACCCAGAAGCCGAGCCCCGTGCACCCACAGCTCTGAGGCCTCCTGCTCCCCCTGTCCCAGCCCCACACCCACGTCACCGGTCACACGGCAGAGCCACAGTTCACGGTGCGGCCTCGGTGAGACCCACAGGGCCTGCGCGGCGGGGGCACTGGTCACTGTGGCTTCGCCCTCTGCCTGGCACGACTTCCTGGCTTTGACTTTTGCGAATGAACGCGGAGCTGTGGGTGTGTGGGGACATCACCAGGCGACAGGAGGGGAGGGGCTGGCGCCGGAGGCCGAGGAGAAGAAACAGGTCCTTATGATGCAGCTTTTATTTCAAAAAGTAGGAAACCCGGCCTGTCCATTTCCTGCGTCAGCCGGCCAGACGGCGCTGTCCTCCCGTCCATCCTCGCAGCTGGGCCGCATCGGGCCCTGTGGTTTCCTGGGACCGGAAGCCCTGGGCCCGCGGCCTCAGCCGAGCACTCACTACCTCTGAAAGTGGACGAAGAAGGTCCGGATCTCCTTGGGGCCGATGGTGACGACGGGGCCTTGCGGGGCGCTGGGCCGGGAGCTGCCTGGCAGGGGCAGAGGTGGTCAGCCCGGCCCTCCCCCTCGGAACCCCTGTTCCCGGGACCCCCAGCACCACAGCGTGTGTGACTGCCCCTCCTGCCAGGACCCACGGCCGCGGCCTGGCATTTCTGCCCTTCCCGGGCACTGGGCCTGCAGAGGAGCTGGTCCTGGTCCCGCGTGGCCTCAGGACCTGAGAGGCTTCTCACTGAGGCCATTGGGGGCCCTGCCCTTTAGGTCACTGGCTCCCCAAAGTCATGCCCTGGGGTTTGGGCTCATACTACTCATCCACCCTTCTCTCCTGCACCCACCCATGCATGATCCACCCGTTCACCCCCACACACACTGACTGAACGGCCCCCCGCCCCCACCACAGTGCTGCGCAGTGGACAGAGAGGAGGTCCTGGGACCGAGACTCGCGGCACGGAGAGCTGAGGCTCTGCCCCTGCCTGGCCCGCAGCAGGACAGGCCGGAAGGCAGGGCCAGGCGCGTTGCAGCGGAGGGAACAGCGGAGGGAACAGCGTCGGCCAGGCCGGGGCGGCAGGAAGCAGCCCGTGGTTGGCGGGGCCACAGTGGTGTGTGCGGAGCGAGGCACAGCCTGGCACACTCAGACCCTGGGGCACGCCGGCGAGCGTGGGTCTCACCCAGGGCACGGACAGTGGCGTGGCCTGCACACACACGCACTCGCACCCGCACACACCTGTGTGGAGCCCTGGCAGGCAGGCACTGACCCAAAGCCTCTCCTAACTGCTCAGGTAGATTCAGGGCGGCTGCAGAATCAGAGGAGGCGAGCGGCCCGCTCAAGGTCACACAGCCTGAAGGGGCCACGCAAGCAGCACCCAAACCCGGGGCTCCCAAACCTGCGTTGCGTGTCCTCCACCTCCAGCGCTGCAGCGAGTTCACACTCCAGGTCCCCGTGAGCGAGCGCTCCTCCACGGCCACCAGCGTGCCCAGCCCCCGCAGCACGGACTGCAGGGAAAGCAGCGCGGGGAGGGGTGAGCCGCCCGGGCTCCAGGGCTGAGCAGAGGACACATAGCTGCAGGGGGGTACCCACGGCCCAACAAGCCTCCCTCATTCCATTCCCACAGCAAAGCTACCGACGGGAGCCCACTTCACAGGTGAGGAAACTGAGGCCAGGAGGCCTGCTTCCCGCTGCCCAGCTGGATGGGCATGCCCAGGAAGGGGCTGCGCTCAGAATTGCCCCTCCCACACGGAGTCCCCTCCTGCCCAGCGGGGCTCAGGCGGCGCCAGGCCCGGCCCCGGGAGGAGGCCCGTCAGTTACCCACCCCCTTTGCCACGTAGCTCAACCCAGCCACCCACGCAGGGAGGGAGGCAGGGGCCCACTGGCCGTCGGAAGACAGGGACAGTGGCTGGCCGTGGGCGGGGGTTCTGGGCCAGCTGCCCATGCTGATGGACGGGACGCGCACGGGCGACCAGGCCCTGGGTGCTGCGACCCTGCTTCGGTCTTTACGCCTGCTGGTGAGGCCCGACCGGCTGTGACCACGGGCGACAGCAGGAAGAACAGGAGCTGGCGTGCTGAGGACGGCGCGGAGCACAGAGTGACCGAGGACAGCACGGCCCAGCTGCGTCCGCTGGTGAGACGCGCCCGGCCTGCTCCAGGCGCCCTCGCTGGCAGCCGCCCTGGCAGCAGTGCACCGTCCTCCCTGAGACCCGCTTGGGCCACCGACCAGCACCATCCACACGGAGAAGCAGCGCGGCGTCCGCCTGGCCATCTGCTCCCCAAGGGCCTCGGCACGCCGCCTGTGGGGGGGCAGCACAGGGCGACCGACGCCCAAGTGCCCCCTTGGTCTTCCCTGCGTCCTGACCACATCACTCAGACCTGCTCTCGGCCTCCGAGGGGCCCGTGGACGGGGGCAGGTGAGGGAGGAGACTGGTGAGGCTGGGAAAGGGGGCATCGGGAGGCACACAAGTGAGAGGGGGGGGCGTCTCGAACTACCTTCCGGGGAGAAGGGTCAGGCCGGGCACCGGCTGGGGCGGGGCGGGGCGGGCCCACCAGAGCCCACACGGTCCGTGGTGAGCGCACCCTGACACACATCTAGCCAAGTGGTTTCCAAGTCGGGATTGTGGCCTGGGCATGTGACTCCCCGGCCCAGCGCCCCCAAGAGGCTGGACAGGGTGGTCTGGCAGAGGGACATGGCAGGGGGGGTCACCTTCAGGTTCACGGTCACCGGCCGAGACAGGACCCGGTGCTCCCCGACCTCGTACAGGTGGTGGAGCCGCAGCAGGACGCGGCGGAGGTCGGCCTTGGCCTTCCTCGGAAAGCCTGAGGGACGGGAGGAAGGCGGCCGTGAGGGCCCGACTGGGGCCGGGACTTGACACACTCACTCCCTTTCCATCCTCACGCCCCTGGGAGGTGGCGGCATGGCCTCCACTGGCTCAGAGAGGGGCAGCCCTCGCCCGAGGCCACACAGCGCTGCTGAGCAGGGAGAGGCCCACCCTCCGTCCTCCGCATGGCTGTGGCCTCACGGCCCTGTCCTCAGATCTCCCTGGCTCTGGAGCATTCTCACCTTCTCTGCCTGTGGCCACGGAACCCTGAGGCCCGTGCAAAGCCAGCAGAGGTGACCTGTCACTCAAGACAGGAGCGTTACCTGTCACCGGGACTAAGGCGGCACATGGTGCACCTGGCCTCCGTCTCAGATCCCTGGTCCCACAGTGAGAGGGTTTGCTGCTGCTGACCAGCAAGACAGACAGCGGCGGGGGGCGGGGCCGGAGGGCAGGGCGGGGCAGGGGAGGAGGGGGGCATGCTGTCGGCACAGGGCCAGCTGGGCCCTTGGTTACGGTGGCAGAAGGTTTGTAAAATTCCTTCTCCGTGGTCCTGGCGCGGTGGTTCAGGACGGGCCTCGAGCCGAGCGAGGCTTCGGGCCCCGATGAGGTGGTGGGGGGCGGGTAAGGAGGACGGTGAGGATGACAGCCTACTTCATAGGGGGTCGGGGGACTCCCGCCCTCCCGGTGCTCCCCGGCCTCTCCAGGGAGGGGTTTCTCATCGGGGCTGCGGGGCTCCCTGGTCCAGCCCTTTCCTCCTCCTCCTGGGGAGCCAGCCGCTCACAGGAGTCACGTTCGCAGTCTGCTTGGCCACGCGCCCGCCCGAGGGAAGGGTGTGCTGCCGGGGGTGGGGGCGGGGGGGTGAGAGGCCGCCCACCCAGTGTTTCCTGTGATGGGGGGTTGAGGAGCTGGGGTTCAGTGTTAGGGAGCCTCTGGGATGCAGGCATGAGCCAAGGTCTCCCACATGCACTTTTTCAGGGACAAGGATGCTATTTGGCCTGTCGCCGCTTCCTCATTCCACAGGCTCTTACTTTGTGGGGAGCCAGGTCCTGGGTGGGACTGTGGGGACCCGAGGGTGGCTGAGGCACAGCCAGCCTGCCTTTGAGCCGCTCAAGTGCAAAGGGCAGAGGAGGTGCAGCTGGAGCCTTGGCAGCAGGACCAGTCGCTTCCTGGTCTCACCTCCACCGTGAAGCCCTCCCTGATGCCCAGCCCCGGGCTTCGGTCTGATCACTGTCACCCACCGCTGCCTGGTGGCTTGACTGCTTCCCACTCTAGACCGAGAGCTCAGCGAGCAGAGACCTTGCCGCACCGGTCACTGCGCGGCCCCGGCCCGGAGATGTTGGCTTCACAAATGAATGGAAGCTCCGGGCAGGCAGGCTGCCAGGGCTCCGAGGGTGGCGGGAGTCAGGTGCTCGCGGCCCCAGGAGGGGTCCCTGGGGGAAGCAGGCCCGGAGCGCAGCCCTAGGTCCGGCAGGATGTGGACAATGGTCTGGAGATGAGGTGGGCTTAGAGGGGTCCAGGGAGAGTCATTTGGGCAGGTCCTGGGCTGGGGTCCAGGCCCCCCGTCCCTGGGCCCTCGATGCTTCTCTGTGGGCCTCAGTCTCCCCATTTGGCAGGTGAAGGGACCAGGTGACCTCCTGAGCCGTGACAACTCTGAGGAGGCCCCTCGCCTGGCGGTGCGGTGGGGGCCGGGTTGGCAGGGGAGGGAGGAGTGGCTGGCCCAGGACCCTCTCACCTTTCTGGAGGTTCTGCAGGTGCTCGGTGTGGTCTGAGCTGTAGTTCCAGCCGGGGATGCTCAGGATCTGCAGGTGAAGACTCAGGGGCAGCGTCACAGCCTCTTGCTGACGGGCGACGGGGCTCTTGGAGTCAGCCTCTGCAAAGCCCACGGACACAGCGAGGGGACGGGTTTGGGGCCAAACTCCTCCTCCTGCATTCAGAGCTCTCCACACCACGGTCCCACCCGGCCCAGCCCATCTCCCAGCCTCCCCATGGGCAGCCTACACGGCTGGTCCAGAATCCACCCAGGCTCCCACCCAGGTCCTTCCCCCCCAATGCCCCTCCTCCCACAGGCCCAGCAGCTCAGATGACGAATCTAAGAGCTGGACGGACCCTGAATCTCCGGTCCATCCACGGCAAGTACAGGTGGGGGACCACGGCCCGGAGGGCACTGTTTGTTGCAGGTCAGATGAGGCGCTCACACAGAGCCCTGTTTTCTATTCACGCCCCGGAAGCCAGCTCCTCCCTCGTCTGGTCACCCCGGGTCTCTGCTCTGAAGACACCTCAGCCCCTCATCTTTCCGGGAAATGCTCCTTTCAACTCTGGGCTGCAGCTGGAGTGCCATCTCCCTGCTGTACCCCAGGCCACAGTGATTGGTCCGGGCTGGGGTCATGTGATCCCATAGGGCCAATCAGAATCTTTCCCTGGGACTTTGGCGTTTGAGACCCGAAGTCTGCGTCTGGGTTCCTTTGTGGGGAGGTGACAGAGGAGGGAGAAACAGTCTCGTGCAGGTTCCAGCCTCGGGTCCACTTTACACCCTGCCCTCCCCTCAATGTCTCTCCCTTGCAACCAACAGAGACTGGAGTGAGGCCAGATGGAGGGAGCTGAGCGCAGCCTCGGAGCTTTCTCAGACACGGCACTCGCCCCTTCAGGGGAAAGGCCGCCTTTGCCAGGAAGAACACGGGCGGCCAGCATGGGGCCTGGAGGGGCAGGCAGCAGCTCCGGGCAGTCCTGGGTCAGATGGCTCCCGAGAAGCCCAGCTGCCTGGCCGCCCGCCTGCCCGGGCCGCTGCCCAGCTCTGCCTCCCACCCTGGGCTGCCCAGCCAGCTGCTCCGTCAGCGCTTTTCCTGTCAAACACGAGAACCCTGAGACAGCCCTCAGAGCTGGCCCACAGGCTCATCTCGGCTTGCGGGTGACACTTACCTAACCCCCAGGTCACCGGCCCTCTCGTCAGCCTCACCCACTGTCCGCCCTGAATCTCAAAGGATACCCCACGAGGAATCCCTCCCGAGAGGGCTCGGCCTCACAGCGCACACAGCCCAGGCCCCGAGGGCACCCACTCTGCCAGGTTCTCGCCGGCCCGACGGGCTCCTTCTCGGCACCCCCTTACCAGTCAGCCTTCCCAGCACCACCACGGGCCTGTGCTGCAGGGCCAGCCCACTCCGCGGGCGCAGGCGAGTGGTCATGGACGGGGGTCCCAGCAGGAGCCAGAACACCGGGCAGACAATCGAGGGTTCTTTCAGGGAGACGTTGAAGTACCGGGTCAACTCCAAGTTGTTCCACAGCCGCCGGTGAAGCAGGACCTGCAGGGGAGAGCTGGGTGGCAGGCCCCTGGCACCGGGGTTGCCGTGAGGGGCAGCGCGGGGCCCCGCCTACCTCCACCTCTCCGTCCCCCTGGCTGGAGACGCCATGCGCCTGCTCAGAGAGCAGCACCAGCCTGCTCCTGCTGTCCTCGATGTAGGCCGACTGCACCATGGGGTAGTAATTCTGTGGACACAGACATGGCCAGGAGGGCCGTCGGGCAAAGGGCAAGGCAGGCCACCTGGTCAGTGATCGCCCTCTGGCCACCCAGCCGAGCCCCAACTCAGGCGCAGCGACAGCTCGAGGTGCCGTGGGGGAGGGACTCACATCCGGCTCCCCTGCCACCTGACCTGTGAGCTGGGGACCTGAGCACACTCGAGCCTCAGTTTCCCCTTCTGTAGATGGGGCGTGAAGACCCACTCTGGACAAGTGCTGCAGGGAGGAGGTGACACAGGCCGGTCAGGGCCCTGGGCCGATGGGTGCTGGCATAAGGGCCCGTGAGCTGAGCAGCCTTCCCACAGCCGTGCCCCTGGCTCCCGAGGGGCAGAACCTCCCGGGGTGACAGGCTGGACTGTGGGGGGTCTGGCCGCAGAGGGTGAGGACCAGTGAACAGAGATGCCAGGGAACACACTCAAGGCAGGCAGTGCGGGGCAGGGTGGGGCGGGGATCCCGTGGGAGGAGAAATAACCAAGGCGCATTGCGGGCACACGAGGTTCCCCCAGGGACCCTCACAGCCCCCGGGGCGAGGAGAGGGCACGGGCACCGGGAAGCTAAGTCACTTGCCCAAGGCCACCCCGCCTGGAGCTGAAGGGCGTGGGGCGCTGGACCGCGTGTCTGACTTGAGGCCCCGCTGCCGCATGTTCCGGCTCAGAGCACGAACACGCCAGCCCTTGACACGCGTCATCCCGCGAACCCTCAGACCAGCTCTCTGAGGAGCGAGCCCTCATCTTACGGAAGTGGAAGCGCGGGCCCCTCGGGGACTGTCCTCAGCCGTGGCAGCCCGAGTTCAGAGGCCAGGCTGACCCCGCCGGGGCTCCACCCCCACCAGCAGCACATGGGGCTCCTCCAGAGGCCGCCGCGCCCAGGCCTCGCCGGCGTACCCGGGAGATGGTGTGGACCAGGTAATCCCGGTGGAGCCTCCGCTGCATCTGGAAGGCGTTGCTGTCCGAGTGCAGGACCCGCAGGCTGTGCAGGTCGGTGCTGGTCCGCAGGATGGCCTCGCGGTTCACCTCCAGGGGGCCCACGCGCAGCTCCTGCTCGATGCGGCCGCAGAGCAGCTCCCGGTCGGGCGGCACGTGCGCCAGGCGGGAGTAGATGGCGTAGGTGTGCTCTTTGGCGTCCAACGTCCTGGGAGACAAGGGCCAAATCGGTAAGCAACCGCCGGGCCCTCTGGACGCCCCTTTCCCCTCCCCCTCCTCTCCTGCCCGCTCTGTCTTTTTTCTTCCTTTTTTCTAATATATTTTATTGATTTCAGAGAGGAAGGGAGAGGGAGAGAGTGATAGAAACATCAGTGATGAGAATCATTGATTGGCTGCCTCCTGCATGCTCCTTACTGGGGATCGAGCCCCCAACCCGGGCATGTGCCCTTGACCGGAATCAAACCCGGGACCCTTCAGTCCACAGGCCGACGCTCTACCCACTGAGCCACACCGGCCAGGGCTGCCCTTTCTTGCTTCTCTCCCCCTCCCTCCCGCACAGGCAGGCGGGCAGGGTGCCTTGTCAGGGACAGGACAGGAGGCGCCGGTTCCCTGAACCCTCAGGTGCAGGGCCCGGCCAGGCCTGATGGCTTCTGGCAGGGAAAACACGAGAACTCCCCCTGTGCTAAGTCACTGGTGCCGCGGGTCCCTGTCCCGGCCCTGCTCAGACACTGCCAAGGTGACACAGCACGTCCAGACGCAGCCAGAACGCGTGGCCTGGAGCCCTTCATTCCTGCACCATACTTCCATCCAGCAGCAACTGCCAAGCAGGAGCTGGGCACCTAAGCAAAGGTGGGCCCGCAGCACCCGCCCACGTGCACCTACTGTGCGCGGCACAGCCCGGAGGCCAGCGCACCTGTAGAAGTACTGCCGGATCTCCGTCAGGAGGCGCCCGCGCTCGATCTCCACTCTCACCGCCTCCCACGCCGGGTCCGCGGGCCTTTTAGGCAGAAACACGTAGTTGTCAGAGACGGGGCCGTCATTCGTGTCGCCATTGACGGTGTACTCCAGGAACTCCTGGGTCACGCTGACCGTCTGGTTGTTCCACCTACAAAAGCAGCCCAAGAAAGCAAGTCACTGCCGTGCCCAGCACCTCCCGGCATCACTGCACCAGCTGGAGCCAGGTGGCGGCCCTCTCTGCCGCTCCAGCTGCCCAGCAGGCGCGAAGGGAGGATGAGCCGTCTCTGCACCCGCTCTGGGGTGGCTTAGGGCCTGTGCACCCGCTCTGGGGTGGCTTAGGGCCTCTGCACCCACTCTGGGGTGGCTTAGGGCCTGTGCACCCACTCTGGGGTGGCTTAGGGTCTCTGCACCCACTCTGGGGTGGCTTAGGGCCTCTGCACCCGCTCTGGGGTGGCTTAGGGCCTGTGCACCCGCTCTGGGGTGGCTTAGGGCCTGTGCACCCGCTCTGGGGTGGCTTAGGGCCTGTGCACCCGCTCTGGGGTGGCTTAGGGCCTCTGCACCCGCTCTGGGGTGGCTTAGGGCCTGTGCACCCGCTCTGGGGAGGCTTAGGGCCTCTGCACCCGCTCTGGGGAGGCTTAGGGCCTCTGCACCCGCTCTGGCGTGGCTTAGGGCCTGTGCACCCGCTCTGGCGTGGCTTAGGGATGGCTCACCCACTCTGGGGTGGCTTAGGGCCTCTGTACCCGCTCTGGGGAGGCTTAGGGACAGTGCTGGGGACAGGACGAAGAGGAGGTGTCCACGAGGCCCCTCTGCCCTCCGAAGGGGAGGGAAGAGAAAAGCCTCCTTTTTGTTCATCAGGCCTCCAAGGCTCCCCGCCTGGCTTCTTCCACAAGCACGTCCCCAAGGGAGTGAAAAGTCACCAGGACGGGAGGTCTGCAAACCACGCCTGACAAGGGACTTGCATCCAGAAAAGATAAAGAACTCTTACAACTGAATAATAAAAAGGCAACTCAGCCCGGCCGGTGTGGCTCAGCAGTTGAGCATCGACCTAGGAACCAGGAGGTCATGGTTGGATTCCCGGTCAGGGCACATGCCCGGGTTGTGGGTTCGATCCCCAGGGTGGGGCAGGCAGGAGGCAGCCGATCATGATTCTCTCTCATCATGGATGTTTCTATCTCCCTCTCCCTTCCTCTCTGAAATCAATAAAAATATATTCTTTAAAAGACTTTTAGAAAAAGACAACCCAATTTCAAACTGGACAAAGGATCTGCCCAGACATTTCATCAGAGAAGATATACAGGCGGGCACCGGCCTCGCGAGAGATGCCCGGCACCACGTTCAGTGAGGAAATGCAAGTCAGAAGCACGTCGGACGCGATGCCACTTCACCCCGAGGAGCATGACCAGCAGAGGCAGAGAGCGACCCCCACACACGGAGGTGGGACCGGAAGGTGGAGCTGGCACCGTGGCAAACAGCCTGCCAGTGCCTCACATGGTAAACGGATTCATCCTGCGACCTAGTGATTCCGCTCCTAGGCGTCCACCCAAGGAGAGGAAAACCACATGCGCACAAAACCAGGTGCATGCGTCGTCATGGCAACATGCCTCAGAAGAGCCAGAACATGGACACTACACGAACGCCTGTCCGCTGTGGGCTGGATGAATAAGCTGGTGTGGCTAAGCGGTGGAATACTACGGAGGCATGAAAAAGGCACGCCGTGCACATCAAACGTGCCCCGTGGATGAAGCTTTGGGGACATGATGCTACGTGACAGAAGCCAGTCACAAAAGGACCACATGTGGTCTGCTTTCATTTTATGAAATCTCCAAATTGGGCAAATCCAGAGGGACAGAAAGGAGACTAGACCTGCCGGGGAGTCGGGGACAGGGAGCATGAGACGTCTCGTTGGGTGAGGAATATGTTCTGACATTGGTGGTGGTGATGCCTGCACAGCTCTGTGAACATGCTAAAATCATAGGTGCATGCAGTTAAGTGGGTGGGTGGGATGGTGTGTGAATTACAGCCATCCAGCTCTTAGCCACCTCAGGTCTGGCGCGGCGTTCCCTTCTATGGCACAGTACCCCTCATCTGTGCCAGCAGATTCTCCCCTTCGAGGCCTCAGGCCGGGGTCCTGGGGTCTCCCCCGCAAGCTCCTCTGAACACCCCCACTCCAGCTCCAGCAGCTCCTCTCTGAGAATGCCTCAGATGCTGCTTTGCGTGAGCTCACTGGGACTTTGGGGAGCCCAGTGAAAAAGCTAACAGGGAGACAGGGGCCAGGAGGTGGGCGGTGGGTCCTGGCTTAGGTGCGGGCATCCAGGGCTGGGAGAAAGGGGTGGCGAGCTGGAGCTGGCCCTGGCAGGGGCATTCCGGATGGTGTGCAGGACCGAGCAAAGAAGGACCCAAAGCCAGCGGCTGACTCCACCTTTTCCACCTGACCAGGGAGCTCAGAGCATGCTGGGGCATTTCTGTGGTTCCATCCACCACCTGCTGAGGACCAGTCTCCTGAATGAGTGACTGGGTGGATGGATGGATGGATGGATGGATGGATGGATGGATGGATGGATGGACAGATGGATGGAAGATTGACAGACAGCTTGATGGACATGTGGATGGCTGAGTGCAAAAACGGATGGGTTGGTGAATGGATGGATGGATGGACGAATAGATGGATAAGTGGATGGATGGATGGATGGATGGATGGATGGATGGGACAGGTGTGTGAATAAATGGATGGGTTATAAGGAAGAATGGAGGTGTAATGGGTGAATAGATGGGTGAGTGGGTGGGTAGATGGGTAGTTTGGTGGGTGAGTGAATAGATTAATGAATTTTATGTTTCACTAAATTTTAAAAAGGGGGTAAAATGATTATTATATTTATTCCCTTGGGTGGAGGTCCCTCAATACCCCTTTTTCCTCAGGATCAACAGCTCGGGAATGAAAAAGTTTAAGAAAGTCTTTTTTGCACTGGCCAAAACTCATACTCCTAGAAATAAAGATGGCAAAATACTGAAAGGCCTAAACCCACCATCAGGTTCTTCGCCCAGGCAGGAGAGGAAATAAAGTCCCCTGTGGGGGAATGACAGCTCGGGCCTCAGGGAATGCCTCCACCTCAGAGCCAGCAATGGCTGCACCTCACCTCTCCCAGATGCTATGCATCAGGTTGGTGTCCGGGTCTAGGAAGACAGTGTAGCAGTCGTTCTTCACGGACACCAGGTTCTGGCCCCTGGGCCTGGTACGTAGTTTTCTCGGCTTGAGGTCAAGCTCAGAGGTGACTGTCATGGTGGCACTTGATGCCTGTTTGCCATCCGGGGCCTGCTCGGTGGGCCTGATACTATAGTACCGGTAGCTGAGGCCCGGGATTGTGGTCAGCACATACAAGTCATATTTATGTGGGATCTCCTTCAATCTCTGGACCTGCAGGGCCAAAGGTACAAGATAAAAGAGATTTGGGGTTGGAGGGCCAGTCTCCGCAATAACCCTCAGCTTGCCCTCCTCCTGTGCAGGGTGCTACCCAGGAGGCAGCGGGTTCTGTCCATCATCAAACTAAGCTGAGTTCCCCTCCTTGTATCCTCCCTGCTCAGTAGACTCCAGCCCTGGCCTCATCTCCCTCCCCTGCCTCCCTCCTTCTGGGCACGAGCACCACCAACTTCCCTTCCTTCCCAACACTCCTGCTGCTTTCTGCCCCCGAGCCATTCCCCATGCTGTTCCCTCTGCCAGAAGCCCCCTCCTGGGAGGGGTCAGCCTTCTCCCTCCATCTTCCAATTTCCCATGGAGGGACGCTTTGCGGGGTATGACCCTTTTTCATCCCCCTTCTCTGGTTTGGGGAGAGGCTTGGAGAAGACACGGGGCCCACTAGGCCATGCCCCTCACTCTTAGGGCAAGTGGGAGGTTTGAGGGAGGCCCATCAGCACACCACGGAAGCCCCACACAGCCTCCCACCCGCCTTCACTGAGATGCCGTGGACGTCTGTCCCCCGCAGCCTGCCCCATGACTTTCCTCCACCATCACCGTCATCACTGTCACCGTCTGCACTTCCTCCTATGGTTTACTGCCTGTCTCTCCGCTAGAAGGCAGGCCCGGCAGGCATGGACTTTGGCTGGGATAGTACCCCAGTGCCTAAACCAGCACAGACACGTGGCAGGGGCTCCAGAATATTCGGTCAGTGATTTACTCTGCGTGGTGCTGCCCTTGACGGGAAGGGGTCCGTGCTGGGTCTGCACAGACCAAGCCCTCCTCCAGCGCCTCCTGCTCAGGTGCATTCCCCCGCCTCCGGTGTCAGCAGGGGCTGCGGCCCTGGCTCCCGGGCACCGCGCCACGCCTTCCCTGGCCACTTAGCACCTGCTCCCCTCCCCACAGTGACGCGTCTAGAGACCCAGAACCCAGCCCAGAGCCAGGCCCAGAACAGGCACGGGGGAGTGTTTGCTGAATGACTGGTGGTGGCACCCCCCAGGGAAGGGCCCTCAGGATGGCAGGAGGGGTGCCCGGGGGCACCAGGTCCAGTTCCAGGCCGGGCAGAAGATGAGAATGGACCACACACTCACAGTGGGGGGCCCTCGGTGTCTGGGTGCTGGGCCGAGAGGCAGCCCCTGATATCAGCACTTCCATAAACCACCCCTTTAAGGGACAGGAAGGCCTTTTCCTTGCAAAGTGGACATTTACACTAGAAAACACACTCTCAGGGCGGGGTGAGCAGCCCCCAGGCACGCAGGCCACAGAGGCCCTCCAGGGAGGGACTGTCCCGGGACCGTGGCCACGTCAGATGCCCCAGCCCAGAGTCAGCCTCCCGGGTAGGTCCCTCTGGCCCTCAGTGGACACGCCCCACATGGATGTCCTCCAGGAGGGCAGGGCGGTCGGAGGTCCCTGGGAGGGCCTGGCCCGGGCAGGCAGCAGCAGCAAGTGCGTCCGCGCAGAAACGGCGCCCATACCTGGGCCTCTACCGGGTGGCCTGACTCGTCGGTGACCGTGACATGGGGAACGCTCACGGTCAGGTTGATCAAAGTGGTGACCGTCCAGGCCAGGGGGTTGTAGACCGCGGCCAAGTGTCCCTCGGGCTCGGAGCCTGCAACAGAGGGCGGGCTTTCCTTGCTGTTTTCATGCGCCACCGTGGGGGGCCCCTCAGTGCAGGAGAAACAGGCAGGTGAGAGCAGCCCTACAGGACTCCCCAGGAGAGGGCCAGGGACGGGGTGTCATCCCTGCAGGGCGCCCCACACCGCTCGCTCCGTGTGCTCCTGGCTCACCTGCCGGTCAGCCCACCTGCTGCTGAGGACACCGAGGCCAGAGAAAGATCGCGGCCCCAGGTGGCCCAGCTCCGGAGGCCGTGCTCCGAGGCTCTGAGTGCCTGGCGTGGTGAGTGACCGGAGAATTCTCTGGAGCCTGGAAGTCACGTCCAACTGCCCAGCCCGGCGTGCGAGACCCTTTCTGTTCCATCCTGTGCCCCGCGTGCAGCCAGCTCTGACCCTGCCTGTGACCCTCGCACAGCACACGCTGTCCAGCGCCTGCCCCTGCTCGGCTGCTCCCTTGGGCTGCGGTGCCCTCCCAGTCGTCTCCGCTGACCCCTCGCCGCACCACTGCCCTGCCAGCCGTGGGAGGGACTGCCCTGCCAGCAGTGTGGTCACTGCCCTGTCCTAGCTCTTACCTTGACTGTCTGTCTCTCCCTCCCAGCCCAGGCCTGTAGGCAGCGCTCTGTGTTCTGCTCCCGTCCCCAGGGCTCCCCAGAGTCCGAAGGTGGGATGGGCTCCCACACAGACACGGCAGGGGGTTGGGGAGCAGGCCAGTTGAGCAGTGACATGAAGGGGAGAGGGCCGGGTGCAGCGTGCAGGCTGGGGGTGGGGTGGGGCTGTGGGTTTGAAGCCCCTCAGACCCATCAGACGGGTGTGATCGTCACTGCAAACTCGTGCCGCCCTCGCAGTCAAAGGCCCGGGTCCATGGCTGCGCGGGGATGCCTGTGCCCATGCTGACGCTCGGCCGGGGCGGGAGCCCAGCGAGTCAGGTTCCCGGGGTCCTCTAGGCCTGCGCAGCACAGGGCAGCACAGGGCAGCACAGGGCAGCGTGGCCTGGGGTGCAGCCCTTCCCGCCGACGTGGCCTGGGGAGTCCGCAGCACCGTCCCCCCCCCCCCCCGTGTCCTCAGCTAGAAGAGCAGGGCAGGAGCCGAACTCGCATGCAGAGCGGGGGCGGGACATGAGCTGGCCTGGGGGGAGGCCCAGTGATGCTCGGCCCGCCCTTGTGCAGGGAGAGGAAACAGAGGCTCGGAGCAGTCACGCGCCTGCCCAAGGTCAGGCGAGGTCAGCGCACACGAGGGATGTGGCTGCTGCATCTGATGGTCAGGTGTTCAGGCCCCGCCCCCGGCCCCCAGGCTCTCTTCTCAGAAAGGACCAGAGCGTCCGCACCCCCAGCACCTGGTGAGTCCCGGGGCCGGCCCAGGACGATGGAGGCCATCAGCCGAAGCACGGCCTGCACCCCTGCGCGCAGGTGCTCCATGAACATGTCCCGCACCTGCACGGCCTGCGTCCCCGTGATGCCATCGTGGTGCTGCACCTGCGGTCCCACCAGAGGGAGCAGTGGGTCCGCCTGCCCGCCCAGAGTTTGCTGGGCCCCTGCCTGCTCGGCCCTGGCTACCCTTCCTCTCAGCAGGTGGGCGGAGGGGGTCCCTCGCACTTCACAGAAGGGGCACCAAGGTACAGAGAGGCGAGCAGCTGGCGCGTGCCTTCCTGACCTTGAGGAAACCAGCTGACTTTGGGGAGGGACCGTGGCTCCCGTTGGGCGCCCGGGGACACGCTGGGCTCAGTCAGTCCCTGCGCTGCGGCAGGGTGAGATGCAAATGGCGCCGTGTGGCCACCGCCGGGCCAAGCGGGTCCTGCACATTATGGCACTCAATTGCCCCCGCCCACCGGGTGGGCATGTGTTGTCATGGCACAGGGATGGGTTAGGGCTCGGAAAGTCCCCTGCCCGAGGCCATGGCAGAGCAGGGCCTGCATCCAGCGTCCCCCGTCCAGCCTGGTCACCAGGGGTGACCCCGGTGTTCTCGTCTGCGCCATGGCCAGTAGTGACCATGGCTGGACAGGGAGGGCGCGGCGCCGGGGTTCCGACCTGCGTGGCCGCTGCGGTGCCATTACCTCGGAGACGGCCCAGCGGAGCTTCTGGAGCTGCTTCAGGGCCCAGCCAGGGTCCAGGCGGCGTCCGGGGCGGGGCCACATGTAGCGCGTGAACATGGACTCCCCCGCGTGCAGCAGCGTGCTGGCCCGCCTCGCCAGCCCCTTGAGCAGGCTGCGGGAGGCGTAGAAGCCGGTCCACACCTGCGACTCCTCTGGGAGACAAGGGCCGGCAGGGGGAGTGAGCCCCCGGCCCGCGGAGCCTCCCAAGCCCTGGCCCCATAAGAGCTGGGCCCAGAGGGGCAGGGTCACCTGGCTCACCCAGGAAGGCCTGGGGCTCCTGCCCCAGCCAGGCCAGGGACTGCCCAGAGCCCTGGAGGCGCTGGGGCAGGTGGGAGGAGGGTGCCTGGGTGGGCTGGGGGACAGGAAAGCCCAGGAAGGGTCAGGAAGGCCTGGCTCAGCCTTGAACCAGGGGCCTTCAGGGCCTGGGGGAGGGGAGGGAGGCGAAGGGAGTGGGCAGGACCCGCTGAGAGGCCCGAGCACCGCAGCCTCTGAATGTGATTCTGGGACAATGGGGGGCCCAGGACAGGCCTGCACTCAGTAGGTCCCTCTTGCAACCCAGGGAGGGTGGGTGGGAGGAGGGTGGAAGGAGCTGAGAGACCAGGAGATGCTGTCCTCACCCAGACAGAGGATGAGGCCTGACCAAGGTGGGGGGAGGGGGTTGAGGGTCTCCAAAGCGGGGCTCTGTCAGATGGGTCCACGTTTGGCCCACACCATTCCCAGCTACCCCCAGGAAGGCGCAGGAGGGCGTTTCCTGCAGCCAGCTCCCCGCGCCTGCCCGCGGTGCTGCGTCTAATTCCTCCGGGTTGCAGTAGGGGAGCTGGGGCCTGCAAGGGGCTCCTGAGCAGGGGGCTGAGCACCGTGTGGGCAGCCTGAAGGGGCACACGCTGCAGGCCCCGAGTCAGCCTCCTGGGCAGGGCCTGCTCTGCTCACATCCAGGGCGGGGCCTGGCACAGCGGGACCCGGAACGGCGTCAGTTATTCCTCGCTACATCTGCGGGCCCTTGCTCTGCGCTGGACCCAGGATCCGAGCTTTCCTTGTTTCGCTTCATCGTCACAACTCGATAGACTAAGTGCCATTACCGTCCTGGTTTCGCTGAGGCACCGCCCGTCCATGAGGTGCACGCAGCCACAGAGCGGGCTCAGGCCGGGCAGCCTCCCCAGCTTGGCGGCGCCGTGTGGGGCCGGCGCACCGGCCTCCAGGACGCAGGCGTGAAGCATCGGGACGCAGGCGTGAAGTAGGACCGTGGAGCGGCCATCGTCACAGATGAGTGGAACTTGCGCAGGAAGAGGCGGGAGGGGGCCCTTCCGCCAGGAAGCCGCAGTGCAAGGTGCGGAAGCAGGAGCCTGCTGTGTGCGGGCAGCCTGGGAACCAGGCTGTAGGTGTGGCGGCCAGGATGGCCAAGGGGGCAGGTGGGTGGGGCCAGGGCCAGGCTCCCAGACTGGAAGGGCAGACACTGAGGGGGCACCGCCCTGGCACCAAATGGCCACCCTCACCCCGAGGCGGGTACCTGAGGAGTAGGGCAGGAAGTCTTGGTGGCCACGGACGTGCCAGGTGGCGTTGTGGGCGTGCACAGCCTGGAAGTAGGAGCTCAGGGTGGCGTACTCCACCGTGATGCCCAGCTGGGATGAGTGCGTGTTGATGAAGCTCAGCAGGAGGTCCATGTTGGCAAACTGCATGCCCGCATTGAAGAACTTCCTGTCACACCCCTGCGGCAGGACACGGGCCACGTCCCATCCTGAGGGCAGAGCTCAGCCCAGCAGAACGGCCCCGGGGGCCTTCCCAGGACACCCTGCCACCCTCCACGGGCCGTGCACGTCCCCACACCAGCTCCCCAGCTGAATTCCTGGCTGTTTCCTTCTCTCTTTTTCTTTCTTTTCTCTACATCATGTTGTACATCCCCTATATTGGTTTATCTTTTATCTTATAAAAAGTTCGTTCCTGCTCTAGCTGGTTCGGCTCAGTGGATAGAGCATCAGCCTGTGGACTGAAGGGTCCCGGGTTCGATTCCGGTCAAGGGCATATGCCCAGGTTGCAGGCTCAGTCCCCAGTGGGGGGGCGTGCAGGAGGCAGCCGATCAGTGGTTCTCTCTCATCGATGTTTCTCTCTCTCTCCCTCTCCCTTCCACTCTGAAATCAATAAAAATATATATATTTTTTAAAGAAGTGTGTTCCTTTGACTAATCTCCCACCCCCCACCTCTGACAACCACAAATGGGATCTCTTTCTTTCTACGCGTTTTGTGTTTTTAAATTTTACATATACTATAAGTGAAATCATACAGTACTTTGTCTTCTTACATATTTCACTCCCTGGTATTTCTAAAAGCCATTTAGTATTACTACTCATCAAAGTCATCCATTCTCATACTGTGAGAATTGTGAATAACAATGAACTAGCCACGACTCACATTTATTGGCCTTGACTTCAACTTCAAAACAGCAAAGTCAAAATTGTTAGAAACATAGTACCTACCAAGACTGAATCTGAAAAAGTAGAAAGTGTAAACAGGCATATTACTAGTAAGGAGATTGAATCAGTAATCAATAGACTCTAAACTAAAGTCCAGGACCAGATGATTTCATTGGTTAATGCTATTAAAAGAAGAATCCATACCAATCCTTCTAAAATCTTCCCCAAAAAACAGAAGAGGAGAGAATATTTCCACACGCATTTCCGAGGCCAGCATTATCCTGATGCCACAATGAGACCGGGGACACCACACGTAAAGAAAAGTACAGGTGACCACCCCTGATGAACATAGATGCAAAAATTCTCAACAAAATGTGAGCGAACTGGATTCAACAATACATTAAAACTACCACACCACGGGGTCAAGTGGGAAAACAACCAATTTTAAAATGGACGAAGGGTTTCAGTCGATACCTTTCCAAAGAGGACATACAGATGGCCAGCAGGCCCAATGCAAAGGGGCCCAGCACCCTAATAATCAGTGAAATACAAATCAAAAACCACATTGCCCTGGCCAGTGTGGCTCAGTGGATAGAGCATTGGCCTGCAACCTGAAGGGTCAAGGGCACGTACCTCGGTTGCAGGTTCCTCCCCAGCCCGGGCCCTGGCCGGGGCTTGTGTAGGAGGCAACCAATTGATGTGTTTCTTTCGCATTGATATTTCTCTCTGTCTTTCCCTCTCTCTAAAAATCAATGGAGGAATTTCCTCGGGTGAGAATTAAAAATAATAATAATAAACAAATCAAAAACCATGGTAAGACATCACCTCACACCTGTTAGAATGGTTACCAGCAAAAAGACAAGAGAGAAATATTGGTGAGGAGGTGGAGAAAAGGGAACCCTTGTGTACTGTTGGTGGGACCGCAAATTGGTGCAACACTATGGAAAACAGTATGGAGGTTCCTCAAAAAATTTAAAATAGAATTACCATCTGATCCAGCAAGTCTAATTCTGGGTATTTAGTCAAAGAAAACAAAACATTAATTCTAACAGTTATATGCACCCATATTCATAGCAGCATTATTTACAACTAGAGGCCCAGTGCACGAAATTTGTGCACTGGGGTGGGGAGTGGTGTCCCTCAGCCCAGCCTGCACCCTCTCCAATCTGGAACCCCTCGGGGGATGTCTGACTGCCAATTTAGCAGTAGGACATCCCTTTCACAATCTGGGACTGCTGGCTCCCAACCGCTCACCTGCCTGCCAGCCTAATCACTCCTAACCACTCTCCTGCCAGCCTGATCAAAACCTAACTGCTCCCCTGCCGACCTGATTGCCCCCAACTGCCCTCCCCTTCTGGCCCGGTAACCCCCAACAGCACTCCCCTACCAGCGCAGTCGCCCTCAACTGCCCTCCCCTGCCAGCTTGGTTGCCCCTAACTGCCCTCCCCTGCCAGCCTGGTCACCCCTAACTGCCCTTCCCTACCGGCCTGGTCTCCCCCAACTGCTGGCCATCTTGTGGCTGCCTTCTTTGACCACATGGAGGCGGCTATCTTGTGTGAGGGTGTGATGGTCAATTTGCATATTACCTCTTTATTATATAGGATAGCCAAAACATGAAAGCAACCTAAAGTGTCCATCCATAGATGAATGGATAAACAAATGTGGTACACACACACACACACACACCCTTCGATTCCTGGTCTCACACACACACACCATTTGATTCCCAGTCAGGGCACGTGCCCAGATTCCAGGCTCGATCCCCAGTGGGGGGCGTGAAGGAGGCAGCTGATCCATGATTCTCTCATCATTGATGTCTCTCTCTCTCCCTTCCTCTGTGAAATCAATAAAAATAAAGAAGAACTAGGGGAGGTCACCGGATGATACTGTTGGGGTTTTGTGGCCTGGACACCAGTTATTTTAGGCAGGTGTCTCTGTGCCCCTTTGCAAGCATCACATTCTATTGTGAACTCCTGAGAAAGCAAGCATTTCATTACCTTGTTTCTTTATTGCCTACGTATATTTTAAGTTATGCCTTAAGCCTCATCTAAAGTTATATTTTAAGTTAGAGCGTCGGCCTGCGGAAAGGGTCCTTCATCTCAAATGTACCTTGGTTGCCTACCCCCATAGGGGGTGTGCAGGAAGCTGATCGGCTCTCTCATCGAATCTCTATCCCTCTCTCTTCCTCTCCGCAAAAAATATACCATAAAAGGCTAATATGCAAATCAACCAAATGGTAGAACGACTGGTCGCTATGATGCACACTGACCACCAGGGGGCAGACACTCAATGCAGGAGCTGCCCCCTGGTGGTTAGTGCACTCCCACAGGGGAACACTGCTCAGCCAGAAGCCCTGAGCCAGGCTCACGGCTGGCAAGTGCAGCAGTGGTGGCAGGAGCCTCACCCGCCTCTGCAGCAGCACTAAGGATGTCCAACTGCTGGTTTAGGCCCATGGGGAGCAGGCCTAAGCCGTCAGTCAGACATCCCCCGAGGGCTCCCAGACTGTGAGAGGGCACAGGCCGGGCTGAGGGACACCCCCCTCCAGTGCACAAATTTCATGCACTGGGCCTCTAGTGTGTGTATGTGTGTGTGTGTGTGTGTGTGTGTGTGTGTGTGTGTGTGTATATATATGTGTATATATATATATATATATATATATATATATATATATATATATATATATTAGATCAAATGTGTCATACAAGTGGCCTGTTCACATCATGTATAGAGTTTTATAGTTTTCAAAAAATATTGTTAATATCTGCACCTATAGAAAAAAGGAATCACAAATAAAAAGAGCAAAACAATAAAAGTGGCATTAAAAGAAAGAGAGGCAGTCACACGTGAAAAAGTCGGAGAGAGCTGGTGGGAGCCTGAGGGGGTGCGGGCCAGGGGCTGTACTTCAGCGGAGATGCTGGGGTGAGTTCAGGGTTTGGGAGGAGCTGGTGGGGGCCGAGGCCCAGGGTGTGCAGGATGGCAGGCCAGCCCGGCGCCTGGGTGGAGACGGGCCCGGTTCGAGCGGAACACGAGCCTGGAGTGGCTGTGATGCGGACACCGGGCCCAGGACGCCGCTTACCCAGGGCCAGAGGATGTGCGGGGTCCGATACCCACTGGCCCGCGACTTCACGCTCAACACAAAGCTTTCCATGTACGTTTCGATGTTGCGCACAGTGACGGGGTCGTTCAGGTTAGTGTATGCCATATCCTGGAGTCGTGCTGGGAACGGGGCATCGCCTTCCCAGGAATACCCCACCCTGCGGGAGAGAGAAAGTTTTGGGGGGGCCCACCCCAAGAAGAGAGCAGTCTGGGGTCCCCGAGGCCTGGCAGGGCTCAGGCAGTCCATGGGGCAGCTCGGGACCTGCACACCCTCCTCGGTGACCCCGTCTCCCACCAGCGCCACGGGCAGGCCAGGGGTGGGCAGGCAGGAGCTTTGCGGACAGACGGGGCTCCAGCCCAGGCCCCACGCTCCCCAGCTGCGGGACAGGCATGCCACTCCCCGGGCCCGCGTCATTGGCTTCCCGTGGAGCTTACACCCACCGCGTCCCGTTCCACCACAGGGGCCATGTGGGACCCCTTAGATCACTCCTTCCCTGTGCACCTCCGAGCCCGCAGAACAGGGTGCAGGGCCATGGAAGCGCTGGGACTAGGCTGGAGCCAGGGGAGCAGCCACCTCAAGCTCCAGTCTCAGTGTCCCCAGTAACGAGATTTAACGCAATGTTTTAGCAAATCAGATGAATGCTGAAACAATCCTGGTGAACAAACCCTCACGGTGTTCAACAAAGGCAGACGCCGCGCCGACTTCCCCTCCACCCCGGCTCCCGCGCGCGTCACGGCTCTGACCCTGAGAACGAGCCTGGCGCCGGCCTCGCTGGGCAGCCCAGAGACACAGGGGGACCCGGGCCAGCCCAGGGTCTCGTGGGGAACATGTGCTGAAGGCCGCGATGAGGATCCAATGACGATAATGGTGGGGAACCGCGAGAAACAGTGCCTGGCCCGGAGCGGGCCTGACCCCCCGCCTCGCCGGCAGTGAGCCCGCTGGCGTCCCTCTCCCAGCGGCCCCTCCAGCATGCCTGCTGGTCTCTCCTTCTCCAAGAGGGAGGCCGCCCTGTTCCCGGCCTCAGGTACAAAGGGGCCGGCTGTACCCGGACCCCAGGCCCGGGAGCTGTGTCTGAACCGAACACCCCTCCGAATGCTGGCTGGCCGCGGTGCTCGGACAGGGGGCACTCGGTGCGTCTCCCTCGGGGTGTGGTGAGGGTCACCGTGAGGTCACACAGGGACAGCGCTGAGGGGGGCCCGGCACGGCGCGTGCTCACGAGCAGTAGCCGTAATAGTCCAGGACGTGCGTGAAGATCTCCTGCTGCTCCGCCAGCGACCGGGACCCTCGCCACACGAACTGCATCTCCTGCGAACCGGAGGGACCGGAGCGAGACTGAGGGCCCGGCGGGCGGGGGCAGACCTCCCTCGCTGCCTCCTCCCGAGGTCCCATCTCACCCCCCGAAGCCGCATGAGCTGTGGATTTGCCCTCGGCGCAGCCGGCCGGCCCGGTCACCCGCCTCCTCCTCGGGGCCCCTGCCAGGCACAGGCTCAGTGCCGCGCGGCAGCCCGTGTTGCACAGCTCAGAGGGCCAGGCCGTGCTCAGGGTGACAAGCGGGGGTGAAATCCTGGTCCTGTTAGCATCATCTCTGGGGCACACACGGGCTCCCCGGCTCCCCAGCGACTTGATTTCGGGCCTTGGGAGACCGCAGAGCCACTCAGTGAGAGCTGCCTGCGGGAAGCTGCTCCGTGCTCCGTGCTCGGGCCCGGGTGGCGCTCAGAAGCCTCACTTCTCTTGCCCACAGAGCTCCACCGCTTAGCCTGCCTCCTGCGGGCGGTTCTCACTGCTCTGCTGACCCTCAGCCCCGCTGCTTCCCTGCTGGGGTGCGGCCCACCCTGCGGGGGTACCTCCCTTAGGACGGGTGCTCCTAGGGCGCAGGGAACCGCGAGGAAGGGCGGGGCCCCGGGGGCAGCGGCGGGTGCGCCCAGCACCCACCTTAGCGTGTATCATGGCCTCCTTGAGCTCATAGTCGATCCGGGAGATGACATGGGCATTGAACCCCGCCAGGGCAAACAGCGTGGGTGTCGTGGCAGAGGCGCCAAACGCATCCACCTGCCAGGAGAACCGCGGCCGGATCCCGAACGTCTCGTAGAGGAAGCCGTGTCCTTCTGCAGGGAGAGACCGGCGCCCACACTGCGGACGGGGGGCCCTCGCCCCTCGCTCACCGGGCACTGGGCACCGGGTGCCAGGCAGGCAGGGTCTGCTGCACAGATGACTCATACAAAGGGCTCCAACCCCGTCACCCCGCCCTCACTTATTCCTCCAGGACTGAAGGGCCGCCCCGGAGCCAGCGGCCAGGCTGAGTGAGGCAGGGAGAGAGGTGGGCTGGGCTGGGACACGGAGCCTTGGGTCCACGGGGGAGAGCGCCCTTCCTGTCCCGCAGCGATGCAAGCCCGTTCCGGGTGCCATGCGCTAGGTCAGGCCTGCAGGGTTAGCACTGGGCGCTCAGGGTTCGAGGGCACGGTGGGATGAGTCCTGAGGCAAGGCTGTTGCTGCTGTGGGCACCCCTGAGGCAGGCTGGCAGCGCCCCCCTCCCCTGCCATGCCCATCAGCGCCCTCCCTCCCCTGCCATGCCCATCAGCATCCCCTTCTCCCCTGCCATGCCCATCAGCACCCCCTCTCCCCTGCCATGCCCATCAGTGCCCTCCCTCCCCTGCCATGCCCATCAGTGCCCTCCCTCCCCTGCCATGCCCATCAGCGCCCCCTTCTCCCCTGCCAAGCCCATCAGCACCCCCCTCCCCTGCCATGCCCATCAGCACCCTCCCTCCCCTGCCATGCCCATCAGCACCCTCCCTCCCCTGCCATGCCCATCAGCGCCCTCCCTCCCCTGCCATGCCCATCAGCACCCCCTTCTCCCCTGCCATGCCCATCAGCACCCTCCCTCCCCTGCCATGCCCATCAGCACCCCCCTCTCCCCTGCCATGCCCATCAGCACCCTCCCTCCCCTGCCATGCCCATCAGCGCCCCCTCTCCCCTGCCATGCCCATCAGCACCCTCCCTCCCCTGCCATGCCCATCAGCACCCTCCCTCCCCTGCCATGCCCATCAGCGCCCCCTCTCCCCTGCCATGCCCATCAGCACCCTCCCTCCCCTGCCATGCTCATCAGCGCCCTCCCTCCCCTGCCATGCCCATCAGCACCCCCTTCTCCCCTGCCATGCCCATCAGCACCCCCTCTCTCCCCTGCCATGCCCATCAGCACCCCCTCTCCCCTGCCATGCCCATCAGTGCCCTCCCTCCCCTGCCATGCCCATCAGCACCCTCCCTCCCCTGCCATGCCCATCAGCACCCTCCCTCCCCTGCCATGCCCATCAGCACCCTCCCTCCCCTGCCATGCCCATCAGCATCCCCTTCTCCCCTGCCATGCCCATCAGCACCCTCCCTCCCCTGCCATGCCCATCAGCACCCTCCCTCCCCTGCCATGCCCATCAGCGCCCCCTCTCCCCTGCCATGCCCATCAGCACCCTCCCTCCCCTGCCATGCTCATCAGCGCCCTCCCTCCCCTGCCATGCCCATCAGCACCCCCTTCTCCCCTGCCATGCCCATCAGCACCCCCTCTCCCCTGCCATGCCCATCAGCACCCCCTCTCCCCTGCCATGCCCATCAGTGCCCTCCCTCCCCTGCCATGCCCATCAGTGCCCTCCCTCCCCTGCCATGCCCATCAGCACCCTCCCTCCCCTGCCATGCCCATCAGCACCCTCCCTCCCCTGCCATGCCCATCAGCGCCCCCTCTCCCCTGCCATGCCCATCAGCACCCTCCCTCCCCTGCCATGCCCATCAGCACCCTCCCTCCCCTGCCATGCCCATCAGCATCCCCTTCTCCCCTGCCATGCCCATCAGCACCCTCCCTCCCCTGCCATGCCCATCAGCACCCTCCCTCCCCTGCCATGCCCATCAGCACTTGTCCAGCCAGTCCGTGAACCGAGGGAGCCCCAAAGATGACTCAGACTCAGCTGCTAACAGACCCCCTGGAGTTTCGGGGTGAAGGGGAGGTGAGGAGCTGCGGGGACCCAGAGGAGGGGTCCAGCTCACTGAGATGAGCTGTGGGGTGGAGACAAAAGGAATCATGATGACCGAAGACACAGGGGGTTCCAGCTGGAGCAGGTAAAGGGCGGCAGGAGCCCTGGCCGGTGGCTCGGTGGTTAGAGCTTCAGCTGGCAATCTGAAGGGTCTCGGGTTCGATCCCAGTCAAGGGCACAGATGTCCGTCACAGGCTCAATTCCCAGCCCCGGATGGGGCGCGTGCAGAAGGCAACCAGTCAATGTGTCTCTCCCGCATTGGTGTTTCTCTCTCTCCCACTCCCTTCCACTCCCTTTAAAAATCAACGGAAAAAATATCCTCCGGTGAGGATCAACAAAAAAATATAAATAAAAAAATCAAAAAAAAGGCGGGGGGGCAGCAGGAGGCAGAAGAGGAGCCGAAGAGGAGCCCGAGCAGGCCCGAGGCCACACGGAGGAGACGGGACGTGTTATGACATGAGAACTAAAGCAACTTCCATCGCGTTCCCAGCTCCCACGCACCTTGCTCTCCGACAGACCTGAACAGCCTCACTCACTCTCACTGGGAACCAGTTCCCGCCCCGCCCTCGGGCCTGGCTGGCGGCTGTGGCCGGAGGCTCCCCTGAGCCAGGGCCCCCGCCGGGGTGTGAGCATGTGCGAGGGGCACAGGAGCAGCCCTGGCATGCAGAAGGGGCTCTGTGGGCAGAAGGCATCTTGAACATAAGAGGGACGTGAGAGTCTGAGAAGAAAGGGTCTTGTCAGCAACACTACCTTCTAGCCCAGTGGTTGGCAAACTCATTAGCCAACAGAGCCAAGTATCAACAGTACAACGATTGAAATTTCTTTTGAGAGCCAAATTTTTTAAACTTAAACTTCTTCTAACGCCACTTCTTCAAAATAGACTCGCCCAGGCCGTGGTATTTTGTGGAAGAGCCACACTCAAGGGGCCAAAGAGCCGCATGTGGCTCGCGAGCCACGGTTTGCCGACCACTGTTCTAGACAAAAGTGGCAAAGAGGGTGAAGTCTGGGAATAAGGCAGGGAGACCTGATAAGGGAAGGGCTCCAGATTAAAGGGGGGGGTGGGGAGGCAGTGCTCAAAGACCCTAAGACAGCATCCAGTTCCTCCCACTCTGCCTTGATGTTTTGCACACTCGGCACCTGGGGCCATGATATCGTGGAGTGACCTGGGGCGGCGGGTTTCAGGCCTGGTGTTGTTGTGGCTCATCCACTGGCTGTTTTCCTTTTTTTTTTTTTTTTTTTTTTTTTAGTTGTTTCAGCTGCCCTAGTTTCCTCCCGGCAGCCCGCCGTTAAGTGCTTCTTGGGAAGCATCTGGTAAACGGTGAGAGAAGTACCACCATTGCAATGGTGGGTGGAGATGGTAGGTGGAGGTGGGGATGAGGAAGGTGCTGGTGGTCATGAAGGTGGTGGTGGGGGGGGGAGAAGTGGAGGTTGTGAAAGTGATGGTTGTGATGGTGCTGGTGGTGGTGGTGGTGGTGATGGTGGCAGAGGTAAGGATGGTGATACTGATGGCTATGTTGGTAGAATTGCAGATGGAGCTCGTGTTGATGGTGATGGTGATAGTGGTGATGGTAATGGTGGTGGAGGTAAAGGTAGTTATGGTGATGGTGGTGGAGTTATAGGTGGAGCTGGTGTTGATGGTGATGATGATGATGATGATGGTGATGGTGGTAGTGGTGGTGGTGGTGGTAGTGATAATGGTGGTGGTTGTGATGATGATGATGACGATGATGGTAATAATGATGGT
Source organism: Ia io (assembly GCA_025583905.1). Taxonomy (NCBI): domain Eukaryota; kingdom Metazoa; phylum Chordata; class Mammalia; order Chiroptera; family Vespertilionidae; genus Ia; species Ia io. Next base: position 2,910,039 of record JAJQQW010000002.1, on the reverse strand, counting down.
GGTGATGGTGGTGGTAGTGATAATGGTGGTGGTGGTGATAATGATGGTGGTGATAATGATGGTGGTGATGGTGGTGATGATGATGGTGGTGATAATGATGGTGGTGATGATGGTGGTGGTGATGGTGGTGATGGTGGTGATGGTGGTGATAGTGGTGGTGATGGTGGTGATGTGGTGGTGATGGTGGTGATAGTGGTGGTGATGGTGGTGATGGTGATGGTGATGATGGTGGTGATGGTGATGGTGATGGTGGTGATAGTGGTGGTGATGGTAGTGATGGTGGTGACAGTGGTGGTGATGGTGGTGATGGTGATGGTGATGGTGATGGTGGTGATAGTGGTGGTGATGGTGGTAATGGTGATGGTGGTGACAGTGGTGGTGATGGTGGTGGTGGTGATGGTGATGGTGATGGTGGTGATAGTGGTGGTGATGGTGGTGGAGGTAAAGGTGGTTAGGGGGTGGTGCTGATGGCTATGTTGGTGGATTGTAGGTGGAGTGGTGGTGATGGTGGTGATGGTGGTGATGGTGGTGGTAGTGGTGATGGTGGTGGTAGTGGTTATGGTGATAATGATGGTGGTGGTGGTGATAATGATGGTGGTGGTGGTGATGATGATAATGGTGGTGATGGTGATGGTGGTGGTGATGGTGATGGTGGTGACAGTGGTGGTGATGGTGGTGATGGTGGTGGAGGTAAAGGTGGTTAGGGGTGGTGCTGATGGCTATGTTGGTGGATTGTAGGTGGAGTGGTGATGATGGTGGTGTAATGATGAAAGGCATCTAACCTTTAATGAGTATTCACTAGGGAACATTGCATTTTACTAAAGTGATCTATTTGAATTATTGCAATCTATTTCTCACACAAACCTTTAAGGCAGGTTCATCAAACTCATCTTAATGAGGAGGGCACTGAGACACAATAGCTGACCTCCTTGGCCCAGGTTCAGGGCCAGGGCCCAGCAGGCTAGCTGGTCTAGCATCCCCGCTCGGAGCCCTGCGCCCAGCAGCCAGGCCTGTGGCACATCGCTGTTTGCACTGTCACAGTTTCCCACGCAGAGGGGAAGACGAAGCCCAGCAGCTGGATTCAGACACCAAGTCCCAGCCCGAATGAAGGCCCGAAAGGCCCGTGGCTACGGCGAGTGGCCGAACCTGTGAGCTGCAGGATCTGGTCGTCAAAGTGCGTCACCGCCTCGTCGGGTATGACCTGGCCTCCGCTGACAAACTCCAGGCGTCCGTGGGCCAGCAGCTCGCGAACCTGGCACGGCAGGCACCGAGGAAAGGCCAGGTCACAGCCCCAGAGCTTGGTGGCTCTGCAGGGGACATGTGACAGCGTCTTGGGGTACCTCCCCTGGAACTCCCCCATTCATTCCTTCTGCAGAGGCAGGACACTGTGTCCCGTTCAGTATGGCACCCCTCCCCCAGGACAGCACCTGGCCTATGGCTGCTGCAGGTTATAGCTTTTAGATTTTTTTACTTTTAAAAAAATATATATATATGTTGTACTGATTTCAGAGAGGAAATCAAAGGGAGAGTGAGATAAAAACATCAATGATGAGAGAGAAACATGGATCGGCTGCCTCCTGCACGCCCCCTACTGGGGACCAAACCTGTAACGCGAGCATGTGCCCTGACGGGGAATCGAACCGTGACCTCCTGGTTCATAGGTTGACACTCAGCTACTGAGCCACACTGGCCAGGCTAAATTTTTACTTTTGAAATAATCTCAAAGTTAGAGAAAATGTGCAAGAATTATACAAAGAGCTCCGTGTGCCCCTGGCTGGAGTCTTCAAGGCTAACTTTACCCAGTTCCCTTCACACTCCCCCATCTCTTTCTATGCAGTGTGTTTCCACACCATTTGAAAGTATAAGTTAGCAAGCGCATGCCTTCTACCGCAGAATTTCAGTTAGCGTCCGGTGAGAAAAGAATCGTTTTAATCATCGCACAATGATCAAAAGCAGGAAATTCACCCTCGCACACCCCTCTCCAATCCCCAGACTCCCCCCACTTTGTGAGAGCTCCGCGAGCACCCTCCTCCAGGGGCGGCTTCGAGCTGCCGGGGCCCTGCGGCCTGCCCTCTGGAACCGCGCCTCGCCCGGCCCGGCCTAGGGGAGGGGCTGTTTTGGAGGTCACAGTGAGGCACTTTGGAGGACGTCCTTCAGTTTGGGTTTTCTCATGACATGCTGAAAGCACGTATGTTTTTGGAAGACATGCATCTCATCCACGTTTTCCAACACGTTTCGAATGTTTTTCTAATATCGGAAAAATACTAGATCATCTTAAGTGAATGAATGGGAGAATGGAACATAAAGGGCCAGGACGCCACCCTGCTGTTTGTAGACTGCATTTTCTATTTGCTTTATGAAGGGGCAGTATTTATACTGCATTCACTCAGCAAATACAGAATGAGCCCCTACTCGGTGCTGTTTTAGGTGACCACCTACTACACGCCAGGCCCTGTTCAGGCTTTGCGGATCCGGCCGTGAAGCCAGCAGACAAAAATCCCTGCTCCCAGCACGCTGGGCCACTGAGTTGCCTGTCCGGGTCTTTGTTGGGACCCTCATCTCCCCGGCGGGGCAGTGGGGGTAGGAGACGGACAGCTGGCTTTGGGGTGTCCACGGAAAGAAGTGTGGACGGCCCACTGGACACCTGGAGAAGCACCCTGTGTCAGACATGTATGGTTCAGAATCCCACCTGTCACCCAGGAGCTGTGTGACCACAGCGCCGTCACCTGCCCTGTGAGCCTCCCCAGCTCTGTAAAGTGGGGTAACGGGCCCCACCGTACAGCCAGTAGGGACGGCTCAGTGAAGTAATGTGTGCAAAGCAGGAGCCCAGCCGGCTGGCTCAGTGGCTGAGCATCGACTTATGAACCAGGAGGCCACAGTCAGACTCCCGGTCAGGGCGCATGCGGGCTCGGTCCCCAGGGGAGGGCGTGCAGGAGGCAGCCGGTGATTCTCTCTCATCATTGATGTTGCTCTCTCTCCCTCCCCCTCCTTCTGAAATCATTAAAACATTCACTTATTTAAAGCAGGAGCCCAGCGCTGGCCACGGCCCCATCGTCCACCTCATGACCCCACAGCTTCAGGCTCAGACACCCCTCCAGGGGACCCGGAGCTTCCTGATCGGCCTTAGCTTTGCACCCTTGAGCGAGTCACTCTGCCTCTCTGAACTGTATGGGGGCGGGGGGAGACTGTGCTGAAGGGAGGTGCCAGCCCTCTGAGGAGGGGGGCCCTCCCGCCCACAGCTGGGGGCCCGCAGTGACAGCCCAGCCCGGCCTGGGAGCACTCCGGAGTGGGCCGTGGGGAAGGCAGCGCGACCCAGGCCGCCTCTCCGCAGGGCCTGGCCGCTCTGACTCCCGCACCATGTGGTCCCAACCTGCTGCCGCTTATAAACCACGGGGACCATTGCACCTGGTCGGGGCGCCCAGGTCCGGGCCCACGGCCGTGCCCCCTCGGAATGAAGGGCGCAGGTGTGGGCACAGGGCCACCCCCCGAGGGCTCAGTGCACGGCGGGGAGCGGGGCTGCGGTTTCATGAGCAGCCAGAAGGCCAGGGTCGTAGGCGGCTGCCGGGAGGGAGAGCCAACCGCACCACATCTCAGCAGCCCTGTGCCAGCCCGGGGTGGCCCAGCCCTGCCCCTGCGCGTCGTCCCGTCTCCCCTCCCGGACACCGCGGCCACCCCTCTCCCAGGCAGCGTCACCTGGAGCTTCTGGGTCCTCGAGGCCATCCGGTCCCACCACAGCCGGAAGTACTCCTGCTCCACGGCGATGAAGCGCCGGTGCTCCTGGAGGGCCAGCTCCCGCACCACCGTCGTGTACACGCTGGCGGCGTAGACCCGCATGCTCTCCTGCGGGGGCGCCGTCACCAGCCCGGGCCGGGACCGTGCCTGCCCCGCCTCTCGCTCTCCCGGCCTTCCCTCCGTCTCCTCAAGGACCCACGGCCCCGGACACGCAGGGGCCTGGGCCGCAGCCAAGGACATGCTCTCCAGCTCGGTGAGGACACGCTGTCCCCGAGAGGTGAGGGTTGGACCCTGACACGCCCCGGGCAGTGCCCGGAGGGCCAGCGGCCAGAGCCAGGAGAGGACCTAGGCCCCAGGGGCCCTCCGGGGCCTGCTGGGCTCACATGCAGGGAAGGCTGTGTGGAGAGCAGGCCCTGAGGTCACTGCCTCCTCCCCCCAGGAGGGGGCTCCCAGAGGTGACCGGGCTGCTCTCAGGGTCTCCGGATGCACGCAGCGTGCCCAGGGCTGCTGGGCACCAGGCTGGCGAAGAGCACTGGGCAGCGAGTCAGCAGGCTGGAGGTTATTCCTGAGTGACCTGGGACCTTCTCTGGCCTCTTTCCTCTTCCGTAAAAGGGGGTGACATGCATGCTTGCCCCCCAAGCCATCTCCATTTGCAGGAGTCATCACCCCCGGAGGCTCCCAACGTGCCCCAGACCAGACTTCACCCTCGGCCTCGGGGCCTCTTCCTGCCCGTGTCCCTGTCACACGAGCCACTGCCTTACGGACGCCCTTGGCCGTGACGGGCCGCACACAGCGGTCTTCGCTCAGTAATGGAGGCATTGCCCTCTCATTCCAAAGAGTTGGAGGCGGCCCCAAACCTAAGGAGGTCAGAGACCTCCACGCCTTCCTCTTTGTGCTGATCCACTCATTCAGGGATTCTCGGTGTCCATCAGCACCCAGAGGACGTGAGTGATAAAGGGGTGCAGCCACCCCGGCTGTGGGCTCCCCTCTGGAGGGAACAGACTTCAGTGATGGCCGGCAAGGCCTCACCAGGAAAGTGACCCGCAGGAGCGCCCTGGGGAGTTAGGGACGGGGTCCCGCCGACATCTGGGAGGAAGCCTCTTGGGCAGAGGGAGAACCCGTGCAAGTCTGAGACCTGCACCCCCTGCGGGAGGGGACAGGCCCAGAGCATCCCCAGACAAGGGCTGACCCGGCCTGACAGGCCAATGCACCTTCCTCTGGCCTGGGCGGCCCTGTCCCTGGGGGGCAAGCCGGGTTCAGAGGCAGGAAGGGATCGGCTCAAGGTCAGCCGCCCAGTTACCCACGCCAGAGGCACCCCTGGAGGCAGGCTGACCCCTCCACGCGGGCGCAGACCCGGCACAGAAGCCCACGCTGGGGTGCGCGGGGAGAGGAGGCGGCTGCACCGGGGGCGCTCGGAGGAGGAGGCCGCACCTACCTGGACCGTGTAGAGCCAGCCCACGTCCATGTGGCTGTGCGGCATCACGAAGACCCTGATGGTGTCCTGGGCCCAGGTCCCTGACAGCGGCAGCGCCACCAGCTGCGCGAACAGAGGCAGCCAGAGCGCAGCCCCATCCCAGGCCTGGTGGGCAGGGGCAGGTGCAGGGACTTCTCTCCACAGCCAGAGGCAGGCCGCTGGGCAGCAGACTGGGCAGCTGCCCCCCACCGCCCCCCCTCCCCCGCCCCGCCAGGGGAGGGAGCAAGTGGGCGATTAGAGGCTTGGAGCCCCAGGCGAGGTGTGGCCTGAGCCCTGCCGGAGGGTGGTGCTCACTCGACAGTGTCCAGTGATCGGCCCCCACCTCATTTCCAGGCCATTGCTGTCCGCCTTCTTTCTTTTCATTTTTTTAATTTTTAGAGAGAGGAAGGGGGAGAGAGAGAGAGAGAGAGAGAGAGAGAGAGAGAGAGAGAGAGAGAGAGAGAGAGAGAGAGACATCAATGTGAGAGAGAAAGAAAACTCGTTCCGTTGCCTCCCACATGTCCCTGATGGGGATGGAACCCACAACCTGGGTACATGCCCTGACCGGGAATCAAACCCACCACTTCTTGGGGTACAGGACGATGCCCCAACCAGCTGAGCCACTCAGCCAGGGTCATTGTGTCCACCTTTAAGCTGAATCCCAAGTGCCACCTCGCCCAGCAGCCTGCCAGATGTCCCTCCGGCCGGGGAACGCCCCTCCCTCACCCCAATGCACGCCTCGCTTGTGCCTCTCTCGAGTGGTCTCTCTTGGCATCCCCACCCGCTGGAATGGACTCCTGGACTCCGCGTTTGTCTTGCAAAACTCAATTCAAAACTCAGCTTGGGAAGTGCCACCACCAGGAAGCCTGCCCTGATAGCCTCTCCCTCACAGGGAATCCCCAATCTGGGCCCCGGGATAGGGACTGGCACTCCACTTTAGGAGGAAAACTGGCCTTCAGAGGACTCGCTGAGATCACGGAGCTGGTGGAGGAGCAAGACTGTCCTCAACAGCCAGGACCAGGTCTGGGTGCGGGAGGGCGACCCTGGCAAGACACGTAAGCCCTCTGACTCCCCGTCGGGGCATCGGAAACTGGGGTGGCAGCAGAGGCCGTGTACTCAGTGCCACGCACTGCGGTGACACTGCAGCGCCCCCGGGCCACCTGGAGGCCTGGCAAGGCCTCATCAGTGCAGCCTGGGCCCTCTCTGTGCCCAAGAGCGGAGGGTCTGTCGTGGGGGGACACCTGAGAGCCACGTGCCCACTGCCCCGCGCTGGCCGTCTTGTCTTGTCATTCTCTCGGCAAGTACACCCGGAGAACAACGCCGTCTCCAGTCAGGGTCCCTCTGCTCCACCGCCGCCCGGAGGCCTCTCCCCCGAGGCAGACAGGACGTGCCCAGCATCTGCGCCCACATCCTGCCAGGCCACGTGGCCGCGCTCAGCCCAGGGAGGTGGGTGGTGCTGCCCCCTTCCAGGCTGGCCCGAAACACACGCCCCGCCCCGCCCCCCCCCCCGCCCCGCCCGCCCTCCCCCACGCCCCGCTCTCCACGCCCCGCTCTCCACGCCCCGCTCTCCACGCCCCGCTCTCCACGCCCCGCCCGCCCCCATGGCCGAGCAGAGGGCACTTGAGGACCTCTGGGCGCAGAGCAGCCACAAGCCGTGAGCCACGAGTGGCTGCAGGTGGTAAGCCACGGGTGTGTCTGACAAGCGTGCCCCCTTTCCTGCGATGGCCATGCAACGCCCCGCACCGGAGCATGTCACAGGACACGACACTGACGTCCTCCCACCGTGGGGACAGCCATGGAGGACAGGCTCTGGGCCTGTGGCTGGGTCCGAGCGGCCGATTGTCCAGAGGAAGGCGGTGGGCAGTGTGCTCCCCGGACAGGGCGGCACGAGGCTCCGGCAGAACAGTCACCTGCCCCGGGGAGACCACACGCCTGAGGGAAGGCTGCAGGGAAGAGCGTGACGCTCGGGGTGATCTGGAGGAAGGCACAGCGTGCCCGTTCCGGGTGTGCGTGGGAGTCGGCAGGATGGGCACACCTGCCCCAGTTCTCCCTGAGCCCCTGTGACAGCAGCGCCTCCGTCCTCCAGAGCGAGGGACAGGCCGGGGGCTGCCGCTGCTGCTGCCGAGCCCGGGGCGCACCGGTGCCCACGCCCTGGGGGACCCGCGCATGGACGGCATCGCCCTGCCTCCGCCCTGCCAGGGCCCCCGCCCGCCCTCCGCAAGCCCGCCCTCAGCTGTGCTTCAGGCCTTCGGGGTCAGGCTCTAGCCCCGGACCTGGGACTTCCGGAAAATCCGATTCTGTTGTTAAGCCGCCGGGCTGTGGTGCGCTGCCAGGGCGGCCCCAGAAAGCTAACGGGGTACCTCAGGCCGCAGCCCAGTCGCTGGGGCCCATCCGTGTGAACAGGCGCGTGGCCAGCTCACAGCACCTGCTCAGTCAGATGTGCGCTTGGCCGCCCAAGGCCACGCTCACCTTCTGTTTGTACGGTTTTTAGGGCCGTCAGTTAAGGAGTCTCTCCGAGGACCCCTGAGGCAGGGCTGACACCAGAGGGACCCGGGACCCTTGTGATTAACAGGCCAGTGACGAGGCTGGCGCTGGAGGGTGTCAGGCTGTGGCGGCCCTGCAGGAAGGACATACTACCTGGTATTTGCTAAGCCATCAGCGAAAGAAACGATCCACCAAACAAAAAGGGAGCCCACGTAGGGGAGAACATATTTGGCAATGAAATGCCTGATAAAGGGTTAATTTCCAAAACATATAAGGAACTCATACATCTTAACAAAAGGAAGATAATCCAATTTTAAAATGGTCAAAAAACCTAACTAGACTCTTCTCCAAAGAGGGCATACAGAAGGCCAAGAGACATGAAAACATGCTCAAAGTCACTAATCATCCGAGAGATGCAAATCAAAATAACAATGAGGTACCACCTCACACCAGTCAGAATGGCTATCATCAACAAATCAACACACAACAAGTGCTGGTGAGGATGCGGAGAAAAAGGAACCCTCGTGCACTGCTGGTGGGAATGCAGACTGGTGCAGCCACTGTGGAGAACAGTATGGCGTTTCCTCAAAAAACTAAAAATGGAACTCCCATTTAACCTAGTAATCCCACTTCTAGGAGTATATCCTGAGAAACCCGAAACACCAATCAGAAAGAATGTACGCACCCCTATGTTCATAGCAGAGCAATTTACAATAGCTAAGATCTGGAAACAGCCCACGTGCCCATCAGCAGATGAGTGGATAGAAAAGCTGTGGTGCATTTGCACAATGGAATACTATGCAGCAGTCAAAAAGAAGGACCTCTTACCCTGTGAGATGGCATGGAGGGACCTGGAGCGTATTATGCTAAGTGAAATAAACCAGTCAGAGAAAGACAGATATCACATGAGCTCACTCATATATGGAATCTAAGTAACAAAATAACCTGATGAACAGAATGGATCCAGAGACATGGAAGCATGGAACAGAGTGCGGAATCTCAGAGGGAAGGCGGGGAGGGTGAGTGGGAGGGAGATAATCAACCAAAGACCTTGTCTATACATACAAAAGCCTAAGTGACTGAAAGACAGAACGACCGGTTGACAGGTCGCTATGACTGCACAATGACCACCAGGGGGCAAACGCTCAAGGCAGGAACTGCCCCCTGGTGGTCAGTGCGCTACCACAAGGAAGCGCCACTCAGCTGACCGACCTGTCCCAGCAGCCCACCAGCCTGGCAGCAGCCACTCCCTCCCTCAGTGGTCCTGCAGGTCCAATCTCCGGAGAAAGGGCCAGGCACCGACAAACCAGTGCCACCGGCATGATCCCGACAGTGCCACTGGCCTCCTGGAAGTCACCTCGGGCACTGTGGCCGCTTCCCCTCACCGCTTCCCTCCCTAGACGCCCTGCAAGGAAGAAACGATATCAAAGTGGCCACCAGGTAGCTCCCGACAACCAGCTCAAACGTCAGCTGGACGGATCCGGATCCACCGCCCACCCAGAGGGCTGATCGCGTCCCGGGCGCCCCCCTCGGGATGGGCGCCAGGCACAGGGCTCATGGCTGGCGAGTGGCACTGCAGTGGCGTAAACCTCTCCCGATGGAGCGGAACTGACTGGGCTCGAGCCTGCAGCAGGCACAGCAGGGATGAGCGGGAGTGGCAGGCAGGAGCAGCAGGCAGCATTGGACTGCCAGTTTCGGCTGGATCCCTGCAGGCCACTCCAAGGGACCCCACCCGTGCACCAATTCGTGCACTGGGCCTCTAATATGCATATATGCATAACCCCTGGACACAGACAATAGGGTGCTGAAGGCCTGGGGCAGGGGGAGGGGAACAGGCTTGAGGGGCTGAATTGGGGGGAAAAGGGGGACATATGTAATACTTTCAACAATAAAGAATTATTTTTTTAGCCGAAACCGGTTTGGCTCAATGGATAGAGCGTCGGCCTGCGGACTCAAGGGTCCCAGGTTCGATTCCGGTCAAGGGCATGTACCTTGGTTGCGGGCACATCCCCAGTAGGGGGTGTGCAAGAGGCAGCTGATCGATGTTTCTCTCTCATCGATGTTTCTGACTCTCTATCCCTCTCTCTTCCTCTCTGTAAAAAATCAATAAAATATATTTTTAAAAAAAAAGAATTATTTTTTTTAAAAAAGAATCCTCCCATAGCCCAGCCTGCAAAGCTCAGTGGTTGAGCATCAACCTATGAAAATCAGGTTACAGTTTGATTCCCAGTCAGGGCACATTCCCTGGTTGCAGGCTCAATCCCCAGTGTGGGGCATACAGGAGGCAGCTGATCAAAAAAAGGGAAGGAAGGAAGGAAGGGAGGGAGGGAGGGAGGGAGGGAGGGAGGGAGGCAGGGAGGCAGGGAGGCAGGGAGGGAAGAAAATATACTTGATGTTGGAGAGATTGGGGAAACCCTCATTCACTGCTGTGGGAATGTAGGCTGGTGCAGCCACTATGGAAAGCAGTCTGGCAATTCCTCAGAAAATTAAGAATAGAGCTACCATACGACCCAGCAATCCCTCTCCTGGATATACACCCCAAAAACTCAAAATCATGTATTCGCAGATATATGCACCCCTCTGTGCATTGCAGCATTATTCACAGTGGCCAAGACATGGAAACAGCCACAGAGTCCTGTGACAGAGGATTAGATAAAGAAGACGTGGTACAGCCTGGCCGGCGTGGCTCAGTGGCTGAGCGTCAACCTTGAATCAGGAGGTCACGGTGTGATTCCTGGTCAGGACACAAGCCTAGGTTGCGGGTTTGGTCCCCAGTAGGGGGCATGCAGGAGGCAGCCAATAATGACTCTTTCTCATCACCAATGTTTCTATCTCTCTTTCCTCTCCCTTCCTCCCTGAAATCAACAAAAATATATATTTTTTAAATGTGGTCCATATACACAATGGAATACAACTCAGCCATAAGAAAGGATGAAATACTGCCATTTGCAACAGCACGGACAGATCTTGAGAACATGATGCTGAGTGAAATAAGTCAGTCAGAAAAGGCTAAGAACCCTAGATTTCACTCATATGTGGGATATGAAACTGGGACTCATGAACAAACAGCAGTGTGGTGGCTGCCAGAGGGAAGGGGGTGGGGGGAGAAGGGACCCAATATACAGTGATGGGAGATTTGACTCTGGGTGGTGGGCACACGGTGCAATATACAGATCCTGTCACATAGAAACCCAAATGTCAACAAATGTCACCCTGATAAATTTAATTTAAAAAAAAAAGAAATACACTTGACACATCGTCGAGGGGAAAAGCGAGTTTCAGAACCCCCTGTATACGTCCTTGGGCGGCCTTCCTGACAGAGGGCCGCAAATGGGGGGCTTGGAACAACTTCTGGGAGACCAGTGTCCACAGTTGAGGTGCCAGCAAGGCCGTGCTCCCTCCACAGGCTCACGGGGAGGGTTCCTTCTCACCAATGCCAGCCTTGGTGGCTCCCCGCAGTTCCTGGGGTTCCTTGACTTAGCTCCTCGCTCACACTCACTTCCCCCTCTACCGTCTCCGGCCATCTGGCCTCCCGGCCTCTCCTGAGGACGCCAGTCCTGGCGGGTTAAGGCCCCGCCCACTCCAGCACCACCTCTTCTTAACGGGATTACTGCTGCAAAGACCCCACTTCCAGAGAAGGTCCAGTCACAGGCATGGGGGTAACACAGCAACTCACTGCACCCCAGACAGTACCGATTGTGTCTCTGAGGGCAGACACACGTAGAGAGATTTCCAGGCATCAAAGTGTTTGGGGAAATTCCAAAGAAAACTGCCAGAGTGTCCAAGACCCGTGTTTTCAGGAGTAGGTGGAACTCATGGGTTACGGTCACGGAGCGAGTTGTGGCGTTCACGGTGACCCCAGGTGGTTAGTGACCCAAAGGTCCGTCCACAGCAGCATGACGAGACAGAGAAGGGGCGTCTCCCAGTGCGGGGAGACCATTAGCACCAGCTGGGAGGTGTGAGAAGTACAAATGGCCCCACCCAGACCAAATAAGCCAGCCACCGTCGGGGTGGGCCCAGCAACGTGTTTCAACAAGCTTCCCGGTGACCCGACGCACACGGAAATCAGAGAAACCACCACGGAGCCATCGAAACCAGGGACCTACGGGCCTGCATCACACGGGGAGATGTATGTACGCAGGATTGATTCCACATATAAAGTCCAACACGGGAGGGGGGGGGATATGTCATCTTACTTATGATTGCAATCGTAGCTCATAAAACAATAAAGGAAAGAAATTGCGTTAAAAATATTCAACAATAAAGCATTATTTAAAAACAAAACTGGTGCTGAAACCGGTTTGGCTCAGTGGATAGAGCGTCAGTCTGCGGACTCAAGGGTCCCAGGTTCGATTCCGGTCAAGGGCATGTACCTTGGTTGCGGGCACATCCCCGGTGGAGGGTGTGCAGGAGGCAGCTGGCCGATGTTTCTCTCTCATCGATGTTTCTAGCTCTCTATCCCTCTCCCTTCCTCTCTGTGAAAAATCAATAAAATATATTTGAAAACAATAAATAAATAAATAAAAACTGGTGAGTGGCAGCAGCGCCAGCTGAGCGTGCAGCCGTGCCTCCAGCCTTGTCCTTCCCCCAGCGGCGGCGGTTCTCGCTACAGCGCCAGGGCCAGTCCGATTTGCCCCCGACCGAAGAGCTCTCTCTCATCTCGCTCGGCTGCGGGAAATCGGGCTGAAGCGACTGAGTCCGCGACGGACAGAGAAAAGGAACAGTTCCGTAAACTCTTTATTGGTGGCGTGAGCTTTGAAACCACAGAAGTTTGAGGAACGACTATGAGCAATGGGGGACTCCCAGCCGTGTGGTAATGAGACCCTGCCAGCGGAAGACCGAGGATTTGGTTTTGTGACTTCACATCCAAGGCTGAGTTGCTGCCGCCGTGGCTGCAAGACCTCATTCAATTGATGGGAGAGTGGTTGGGCCAAAATGTGCTGTTGCAAGAGAAGAATCTGGAAAGCCAGGGGCTCATGTAACTGTGAAGCTGTCAGTTGGTGAGGTTAAAGGAGCTACTGAGGGACAGCATCTTGGAGATGACCTTGAGGAGTGTGGGAAAACTGATACCAGGGAGATAATCACCGACAGGCAGTCTGGAAAGAAGAGCCTGGATGTTACTTTTGATGAGCATGACCCTGTGGATAAGACCAAACCACCCATGGCCGTTGTGCAGAAGTAAGGCTTCTCTAGACAAGAAATGCAGGAAGCTCCAAGTTCTAGAATTGGGAGAGGAGGCAACTTTGGTTTGAGATTCTCGAGGTGGTGGTGAAATTTTGGACCAGGACCAGGAAGTAACTTTAGAGGATCGGATGGCTAGGGAAGTGGCCATGGATTGGGGGGACAGCTAAAATGGGTATGGAGGGCCTGGAGGAGGACCTGGCTATGGAGGGGGAAGAGGAGGATCTGGTGGTGGACCCGGATATGGCAACCTGGGGGGGAAGGGTGACGGAAGTGGAAATTGCAACCATCTAACTATGGTCCCATGAAGTGTGGACATTTTGGTGGTAGCAGGAACATGGGGGGACCGTATGGTGGAGGTAACTATGGTCCTGGAAGAAGTGGGGGCTATGGAGGGAGAAGCCGATTTCTTCCTATTTGTCACGAGCGTCCCTGTATGAGGATGAGCCGAGGTAACAGAACAGCGTCAGGTTATGCAATAACCATGTCAAGGAAACCCTCAGTCATGCATAAGCATGCAGTGCTGTGGCAGGAGACACCAGAGCGGATGCAGAGCCATTCTGTGAATGGGCTGGATTATTTAACATTATCTCACTGTGGAGGGAGGATTGTAAAAAAAAGTGCCTCTGAGACAGTTTCTTAGCTTTTTACTTATTTCTAATGGGCTTTGTAAGAGTGTAGATGCATTCCTTTCTAATGATGTTAAATTCGTAAGTTGCAGGTGACATGTGAAACCTTTAAGATTTTTCTCAAAGTTTTGAAAAGCTATTAGCCAGGATCATGGTATAAGACATAACATTTTTCCTTTCAAAAAAATGTGTGTGTGTAGATTTAAGAAGCTGTTGTACATTTATGATCCTATGTAATAAAAGGCTAATATGCAAATCAATCAAACAGTGGAACAACTGGTCGCTATGACGAGCACTGACCACCAGGGGGCAGACACTCAATGCAAGAACTGCCCCCTGGTGGTTAGTGCACTCCCACAGGGGGAGCGCCGCTCAGCCAGAATCCGGGCTCACGGCTGGCGAGCGCAGTGGTGGTGGTGGGAGCCTCTCCTGCCTCTGCAGCAGCGCTAAGGATGCCCAAGGGCTCCCGGACTGCAAGAGGGCGAGAGGGCACAAGCCGGGCTGAGGGACCAACCCCCCCATCCAACAAATGCATGAATTTCATGCACAGGGCCTCTAGTTTAATATATTAATACTATAGGGGGTAAAGAAATTGCTAACCTGGTCACAAGAGGGATTACCTCTAGGGGAGAGAGGAGAGAGGCAGGGCTGGATTAAGAGGAGACAGAATTTCTGAGGGTGTTGGCATGGTTTTACTTCCTGATCTGGTGTAGGGTTACACACGAATTTCCTTCAAAGTTATGCATTGTTATAGTTGTTTATACTAGTATGTAACACACTTCCTATATATCCTATTACATGTATTTCCTATATAAATATGTATTACACATGTAACATCCCTGTGTATCCACACCCGTCTCTGCTGGAATGTCACGTATCAGAGATGCTGCCTGACCATCCTACGTAAAACACCCCGCCTTCCCATGCTGCCTTCTGCTTTTCCTACAGAACGCACTGCTGACACACACAGTACCTTTCTTCCTGCCTCCCATGGCCAGGCGCTGTTCTCTGCTCACAAACCCAGGTCCAAAGGCACCAGCACGGGGTCTGCTCCCTGACGGAGCCGCGCCTCCGGGGGCACTCAGTTTACGTGCTGACCCAAAGACCAGCGCTGGGGACACCACACTGTAATGGTGGGTTACAGACGGTCTCAAACTACTAGCTCGTCTCTCCCGGAAATTCCTCGTGTTCAGGGGACTGTGGGCCAGCACATGGTCCCAGTGAGTAAGTGACTGAATGAACCTCCTGAAGGTGGAGCCGAACCAGATTCTTTCCTGAGGCCGCTTCCTGCTCTGCTCCTCCCCCTCCTGCTACAGTCCCTGCAGCTTAAACCTCCCTCTGGGCCACATGGCCTTTGAACACATTCCTAAATCAGGAGCAACTGACCTCCATTCACAATGACGGACAATCAGCGAGAATTTTCATTTTGAAATAAATTTATTTACCTCACCTTTTCTGGCCAACTCAATGGCTTTGGTCACTTGTACAAAGATTCTAAAAATTGGTTTTCCAGGCAAACGAACTTCATCATAACAAGCGTGAGCTGACCTCAATCCCGGTGAAGTCTGCGCCGATGGCCTAGGGTGGACATCGTCTGAGCCTGGGAGGTGCCTCGTGCTCTCAGCCTGGGGCCCACCGTGGCCCCAGGCTCCTCGCTTTCCTCCCCAACTCCTCCAGAGCATGTGCATTTGTGGCCGAGAAGCCGTGAATGCACGACTGTATGATATAAAAAAGTCACCAAATACGTGTGGTGACGAGAACTCGTCCCCTACCCTAGGTTACTCACCAGACAGGTTACATGATGTACACCAATTAACGTGCCACAGAAAAAATTACATTTCTGGAAAAAAAAGAAGAAAAAGAAACAGGACACAGCCCGCCTGCCTTGATCTGCCGGACTGCGTAGTCCCAAAATTCACACACCACCCCTCTCCACGCCAGCCGTCCTCTGGGCCGGCTCCATCTTATCCAGGGAGGAGGCCCTCGCGCACACCCTCCATCGGGGCTTGGGTTCTTGCTTCAGCAGCTGCAGCCCAGGTGTGTCTTCTCTCGTGCAGAACGCTGACCTCAAGTCTCTCTCGTGGGTCCCCAAATTCCAGGAAGCATAAGAAATAGCAGAGCACAAGCGTGTACGGGCAAACTTTAAAAATACAACAGTCACGGTAACGAATATGGCCGCACAGCAGCTGACAATCTGGGCCCCACTTTTCATGGAAGAGCATTTAATAAAAAGTAAAACGATACCTACGCTGTCTTTTCCAAACCGAATGCGCCAAGTAATCCTATTGCACGTACGGCAACGCAGCGCTGAGGACACCCCCCGGGAAGGGCCTGGAGATGCCTTCACCATGACGGAAACGCAGACAGAAAACCAGGAGGGAGGAAACAGAAAGCCTCGTGGTTTCGGCCTCTCCAAGTGGTCAGTCCTCCTGACCGGCCGAGCCCATCGGCGGGCAACCTAGAGCACAAGCGGGGAAATTCATCACCACGACCCAAACCCCAGCCACCTCGCAGGAGGCTACCCGGGCCGCGAGGTCACCGGAAACACCCCGATTTCATCAGAGCGGTTAGTGACAAGTCTCCCTCCGCCTTCCGTTTCCCATTCCCTGACGGTGACCTCGGTTTGCACCCCAGCGACGGGGCTGGCCCACACCCTGCACACGTTCCCCCTAAGTGTGTGTCCGTCTCACAGCCACAGACCCACCAGCTCCTTCTCAAGGGCAAGGCTGAAGGAGTGAAATCTCAGCCTCCGCGCACGCGCCGCCGCCGCCGCCGCCGCCCCCAGGGCCGAAGCCTGTCGGGGCGGGGCGTCGCCCGTCACTCCAGCAAGCCGGCTGCCCGCGGCCCGCCGCGCACCTGCCCCGCGCCCTTCAGCAACACGCGCGGCTGTCGATCCGCCGGTGGATCTCCACGA
This sequence comes from Ia io, assembly GCA_025583905.1. Classification (NCBI taxonomy): domain Eukaryota; kingdom Metazoa; phylum Chordata; class Mammalia; order Chiroptera; family Vespertilionidae; genus Ia; species Ia io. The sequence goes on along the minus strand of JAJQQW010000002.1, from coordinate 2,893,646 downwards.
TGCGCTTCCCCATCAGCGCGGCCTCCGCCGCCTTCTTCTCCACCTGCTCGCACAGCTTCACCACCCGCTCCTCCGCCTCGGCGCCGGGGCCGCGCGCCGGGCCCAGGGCGCTCTCCTCCGAGGCCTCCACCTCGCTGTGCAGGGCGTCCAGCAGGCTCTCCACCTCCCGCAGCCGCCGGCGGGCCCGCAGGTGCGCGCGCACGTGCTCGCGCCCGAGGGCGCTGACGTCACGGCGGGCGGCGGCGAGCGCGGGGCCCCGGGCCCTCGCCCAGTCCGGCTCGGGCTCCCGCGCCTCGTCCGCGTCCACGGGCCGCATCGCGCCGCCCGCCCTTCGCCGCCCCCGAGAGGCCGGCCGGCCGGCAGGCAGCGAGCGCCGGGCGCGGGGCCAAGCTCTGCCCAACCGCCACCGCGACGAGCAACAGGTTCTTCCCACTTCCGCAGCCGAGACGGCGTCCAAAATGGCCGCCCCGCCGTCTGCCGGGGCGCGGCTGGCGTGCGGCGCTTTTGCGACGCGCCGGCGCTGCTTTCCGGCCACGCCGCCGGTGGGAACTCGCGGAGCTCCACTGGCGCGTGCACGCGGCCGGCTCCCCGCGGCGGCGGGAACTTGACCGTGGGCTTCTCTGCCCTGGAGGAGTGAACAGCTGAGCAGGGCGCTTGCGGTGTAACGGTCTAGGCACGTCACGTTCTAGTTCAAAAATAAGCCCGTTAAGTTGGCACCGTTGGAATCTTTTTTTTTTTAATATATTTTATTGATTTTTTACAGAGGGATAGAGAGCCAGAAACATCGGTCAGCTGCCTCCTGCACCCCCCCCCCCACCAGGGATGCGCCCGCAGCCAAGGCACATGCCCTTGACCGGAATGGAACCTGGGACCCCTGAGTCTGCAGGCCCACGCTCTATCCACTGAGCCACACCGGCCAGGGCCCGTTTGAATCTTTCGACGCCCGGAGCAAGGAGGTGGCTCCCCCGGGGTGGATGTCAGCGAGGCCTCGGCGGCCGCCGGGCAGTGGCTGTTCCCCGAGGCTAGTTGAGAACTGCCATTTCCCAGTGCTGATGCTCATGGCCCTGTCCTCCTCACCGCCCAGCCCACCCGACCTCGCCACCACTCTTGTCCGCAGGCTGGGTCTTCCTCTGCCCTGGGTTGTGGTTAGGTCTGCACCTCGCTTTCCGGGACTTCGTGTTGGCCTGGTTCAGCGGTTTCCTCAGCCCCACCTGGCACCGAGGGCGCCCTTGGAGAAGAATACTGAAAGAACCCATTCTTCACTACGCCGCCCAAGCACCTCTGCAAGACAACGGACCCCCGGGGCAAGCGTTAGTCCCCTCGTGCCTTACAGCCCTCATCGGAGGTGGCACACCGCAAGGGCTCAATACAAGTTGCTTTAACGTTATTTCCCAATAGGTATTTTCATATGCTGTTACTACTGTATGTTGTCACTGTGGGCTGAATAAAGTACATTTCTACGGGGTTCACTCTGTCCGTCTAGCACCGTGGTCGGCAAACTCATGAGTCAGCAGAGCCAAATATCAACAGTACAACGACTGACATTTCTTTTGAGAGTCAAATTTTTTAAACTTAAACGTCTTCTAACGCCACTTCTTCAAAATAGACTCTCCCAGGCCATGGTATTTTGTGGAAGAGCCACACTCAAGGGGCCAAAGAGCCGCATGTGGCTCGCGAGCTGCAGTTTGCCCACCCCTGGTCTAGCAGACAATATGTGGGAGACCCTCTTTGTTGGTGGGCCAGGGTCACTCTCAGCTTCTGTCGGCCACTCTGGTCCTTGCACATAGTGAGTGCCCTCCGTATGCAAAGCAAGCAGCAGCATGTCAAATCGATATCATCCTTGTCATCTCTCTGACAGCCCTTTGCTCTTCGCCAAAGGAAAGCCTGCTTTCAGGATTAGGTTACCTGGATAATCTCTCTTTTGCAATATAAGGTTAACATAATCACAGGAGTGATAGATCATAGAGGGCCATCTTAAAATCTGGCCTGGCACAGGCTCCTAGGAATGCTAAGGGCATGGTCTCACAGCAGCCAATATGGCCAAAGTACTGGTAATGAGGTCTAAAAAGTTAAACATACCTCAAAAAGACACGTCTTGCTTCTGGCACATGCGTGGAATGGAATAAAGTACATAGGAAACCCACAAAAATTTTGAGGCAGCCATCCTATACAATAAAAGCCTAATGTGCAAACTGCCCCCTTGGGTGGTCGTTTGACCAGGAGTTCAACCACTCGCTATGACATGCACTGACCACCAGGGGGCAGCGCAGAACATGGTGGGCGTCTCAGCAACGCAACGCTGGCAGGGGCGTCAGTTGGAGGTGCTGCCAGCCCTGATGGGCCCTGACGAGAGCAGGACCACAGCGGCATGGTGGAGCAGCTGAGTGGGTGGCACCAGGTCAAGGTGGGTGCGAGCGGGACCCCCGCCGCCCCTGTGACCAGCAGTAGCAGCCGGAGGCGAGGTTGCTGCCCTGCTCCCAGACACTGAGGGAGCTGGGTGGGGGGCCTGACCCTGATCGATTGCCCCACAGGGATGGTGGAGCAGGTGAGGGGGCTGCGCCAGGTCAAGGCAGGTTGCCAGGCGGGGCTGCGAGGCTGGGAGCGCAAGCTGGGGCCCGATCTCCACAGGCCACCCCGAGGGACTCCCCGCCCCCCATACACGAATTCTTGCACCGGGCCTGCAGTATTAGCAGAAATGCTGCCAGCTGGGATGAAAAGAGACTAAGACTGTTCAAAATATAAAAAGACATCTAGACTCCCAATTTTCTACCAGCAGAAAGCAGGCTCTGGAGCTAAAAACTGGCATATTTTTCAATGCTCTCTTCAGAAATGGTCAAGGAGTGAGATGGAAAAGGAAAATCATGTTGGAGAGCCCCGACAGTATTGTGAAGAATAATGCCCGTCGAGGGTGGCTCAGTGGTTGAGCACCAACCTATGAACCAGGAGGTCACAGTTCGATTCCTGGTCAGGGCACATGCCCGGGTTGTGGGCTCCATCCCCACTAGGGAGCATGCAGGAGATAGCCAGTCGATGATTCTTTCTCATCATTGATGTTTCTCTCTCCCTCTCCCTCTCTGAAATTAATTTAAAAATATATTTTTTTAAATAATAAATAAAAATAAAATAACAGACAAGGACAGGCGTTGGCAAGCTATAGTCCCTGAACTAAGAATGGTTTTCACATTTTTAAGGGCTGTAAAAAAAAACAAGAAAAAAAACACAGGAATATATGACAGAGACTATTTGGCTCACAAGACCTAAAAAGATTTTTTTTTTAATTTACTATCTCTTTATGGAAAAAGGTTGCCAATCCCTGCCCTAGGGAGCCAATTCTAAGTTCAGAACCAAAGCCTGATCATCCTCCACCTTGCCATCCTCCCTCGGGTCCCCTCATTTATTCTCCACTTTGGCACCTGCCCCCTGGTCTTCCTCTCCACCGCACGCCCTGCCATCACCTGGATGCTCACACAGCCACCACCCCACACCTGGGCTCCTGGCCCTCCGCTTCCTCGCATCCAATGAGCTCCTCCACGCCTCCTGGCCACGCATTCCCAAGGGTGACTTGGGCTTGCTTTCACCGCGCACCTGCTCAGCGCCTGCTCCGCACTCCTCTTTGCTGCCCACATCCCACCCTTCCAGGGGGCACTGCCCCTCTAGCCACCAGCACTTGGTTAAACCTCTGACCCTCAATTCACTTTAACCGCTACTTCCTCCTGTTGCTCCCCTGCTTCTCATTCCCCTGCTACCCAGTGTATGTGGTCCTTTGAGGCAGTAACACCTCGTCAAAACCCTAACCTCGTGCTCCCGTTTCCTTTTCCCCCTTCTCTCTGCTCTGTCTGAAACACAGCCCCTGGTCCCTAGTAGGGTTACTAGGGACCATCACCATCGAGACTGCAGGAAAGCCCAGGGCTTGAAGGAGTCCAGCCTCAGCTGTTACAGGTGTAAAGAAACATGCTTTAAAGGGGCAAATAATAATATGAGTAAATAGTAGTCAAAACAGCATGGAACTGGCATAAAAACATACAGATCAATGGAACAGAATAGAGAACCTAGAAACAAACCCAGGCCTGTACTGTCAATCAATATTTGACAAAGGAGGCAAAACATCCAATGGAGTAAAGACAGTCTCTTCAATAAACGGTGTTGGGAAAATTGGACAAACACATGGGAAAAAATGAGACTAGACCACCTTCTTACACCATAAATAAGAATAAATTCAAAATTGATTAAAGGTGTCCTAGCCTGTTTGCTCAGTCGTTAGGGCATTGGCCCATGCACCAACAGGTCGTGGGCTCAATTCCCGTCAAGGGCACGGCCCTGGGTTGAAGGTTTGATCCCCAGTCCTGATCAGGGCGTTTGCAGGAGGCTGCCAATCGATGTTTCTCTCTCACATTGATGGTTCTTTCTCGATCTCACTCTCTCTAAAAGTCAATGGGAAAAAAAATCCTCAGGCGTGGATTAACAAACAAACAAAAAAATGGATTCAAGACTTAAATGTTGGAATCAAAATCAAAAACCCTAGAAGAAAACATAGGCAGTAAATTTTTATAGCGACATTTTTTCTGATATATCTCATTGCCAAAAGAAACAAAAGAAAAAATAAACAAATGGGACTACATCAAACTAAAAGTTTTGCACAGCAAAGGAAACCATCGAGAAAATAAAACGATAACCCAATGAATGGGATAACATATTCACCAATACATCTGATAAGGGGTTACTATCCAAAATTTATAAAGCACTTATAAAACTCAGCACCGAAAGAACAAACAATCCACCCTGGCAGGTTTGTCTCAGTGGATAGAGCATCGGCCTGCGGAATGAAGGACTGAAGGGTCCTGGGTTCGATTCCAGTCAAGGGCATGTACCTTGGTTTCGGGTACATCCCCTGTGGGGGGTGTTGCAGGAGGCAGCTGATCAATGCTTCCCTCTCATCGATGTTTCTAACTCTCTGTCCCTCTCCCTTCCTCTCTGTAAAAAATCAATAAACTATATTTTAAAAAACTCAATTAAAAAATGGGCAAGGAGCCCTAGCTGGTTTAGCTCAGTGGATTGAGCATTGGCCTGCGGACTGGAGAGTCCCGGGTTCAATTCCAGTCAAGGGCACATGCCCAGGTTGCGGGCTCGATCCCCAGTAGGGGGCGTGCAGAAGGCAGCTGATCAATGATTCTCTATCAATGATCATTGATATTTCTATCTCTCTCTCTCTCTCCCTTCTTCTCTAAAATAAATTTTAAAAATTTTTAAAAGATGGGCAAAGAACCTGAACAAATACTTCTCCAAAGAGGACATACAGAAGGCCAATAGACATATGAAAAGATGCTCAACATTACTAATCATCAGAGAGATGCAAATTAGAACTATGAGATATCACCTCACATCTTTCACAATGGCTGTCATCAGTAAATCAACAAACAAGTGGTGGCGAGGATGCGGAGAAAAGGGAACGCTCCTGTACTCTTGATGGGAATGCAGACTGGTGCAGCCATTGTGGAAAGCAGCGTATACTGAAAGAACATGTGCAGCCCTGTGTTCATTGCAGCGTTATTTACAATAGCCAAGATTTGGAAGCAGATAAAAAAGCAGTGGTACATTTACACAATGGAATACTACTCAGCTGTAAAACAGAAGGAACTCTTACTCTTTGTGACAGCCTGGATGGGTGTGGAGAGCATTATGCTAAGTGAAATGAGCCAGTCAGAGAAAGACAAGTACCATAGGATTTCACTCATATGTGGAATCTAATGCACAAACTGAATAAGCAAAATAGAGACAGACTCATAGAGAGCAGGCTGACAGCTATCGGGTGGGGCTGGGGGAGTGGATGGGGGATGAGGGTGGAGGGATTGAGCAAAAAAACCGAGAAAATCATGGACATGGACAACAATGTGGTGATTGATGAGGGAAGTGGGAGTAGGGGAAGGTGAGAGGGGGAGGGGATGGGGAGGCGAATGGGGATGGAAGGAGACTTGAAGGGATGGTGAACACACAGTGTACAGATGACACGTTGTGGAATTGTGCACCTGAAACCTGTGTAATGTTAACCAGTGTCACCCCAATACATTCAATAAAAAGGAGAAAACAAAACAAACAGAAGATTTAAAAAATCGTATGAATAAGTTTGGGAATAATAGAATGGAGGATTTTGTGAGTCATGGAAAAGAAAGTTTGAAGGATATAAATCAGGAGACGGGAACTACAGAACATTATGGGGATCAGAAGAGGGGGAAATGGAATTGGCCAGGGAGAGGGTCTTATTTTGGACAGCAACTGGATGAAGCAAGCCCTGGATAGATGTCCATTCATCTGGCCACAGTGTTACCAGGTAACAAATCCCCACCTATCTCAGGAAGAGGATGGGAACTCCGCACCGTGCTTATCCACTGCCCGGATAAAACCGCTAAGGTTTTTCCTCGTTTGTAACATGTGTTCATCATAGGTTGGCAGGGAGCTACTCTCATCCAAGGAACATAAGCTGATGACCAACCACCCATCTTGAATGTTGCTGGTCCCTGTGCCAGAGGGAAGAGAGCTCTGGAGGGTCTCTCGTGGGAGGTTCTGGCTTGGATGTGACTTACTTTTTTAACTCATTGACCAGAATTAGCCACACACACCACCACCACCATCACCACCACCACCACCACCACCACCACCACCATCGCCACCGCCATCTGGGGGCTAGCGAGTGCACCTGGGAGGTGGAGAATTTGAACAGCACTAATTGCCCCTCGAGCAGTTTCCTCCAGATTAGCTTTAGTTGGAGAAATCATACAGAATGTCATGCTGGAAAGAACCTGACACAAGCCAGCATCTGCTCAAGGTCACAGAGAGCAGGTAGCAGGTGCCGGGAGCCAGGCCTCCCGTGTCCCAGCCGTTCCCAGCAGCCTGGATCCTGAGGATTCTCTTTGGGAAGGTGAACGCTGCAGACTGTCCTGCAGTCAGGCCTTTGTTAATGTCCCCTCCCCCGCCAAGTGTTGACTGTGTCCTTGGCTGTCACCAGTCCTCCCATAATGTCCATGAGATTCAAATTTTTCTTCCCAGGGCTCACCTCTGCTGAAGAAACATCCGGATGCAGAAGCCTCTGTGGTACTACTTTGGGGACTGTCTCCCAGCCCGATCCTGGCCAAGTGCGGGACTGGGGGAGCATAAACATCCTGCATACTTGGCCTCCCCTTCTCTTCAGAGCTCGTTACCTAATCCTCCATGCTCCCCCGGCTCTTAGGGTCCTTTCTGCAACAGCACTGCTATAAAAGGACACTTGTCCCACCTGAGCTACCCCAGCAGATAGGTCCCAGCCTCAGGAACCTGTCCCAGGATCCCCAACAGCCCTTCTGCTCAGCCGTCCATGGCCTGAACTCCACAGGGCTCCCAGGAAAGGGAGGGAGAACTTGGGAGCTCACGAGGGGCATATGGATCTGCCATGAAAAGCTTCCAGCAACCCTAGCTGGTCTCAATTTAGCCTCTCAGAATGGTTCATCAGATTTTTTGCTTAGAAAATGCAAGATTCAATCGATCCTCCAATTACTGGCAAGCCAGGACAGACTTAAGGGGCTGGGGAAATCTGAATTGGCAGGTGCTTTGCAATTGTGACTAAAATCACAAGGAAGAGGAACTAAAGAGTTACTGAAAAGAATTTAGGACAATGGTTCTCAAACTGGTGCAAGAATCACCTCTGATACTTAACCTTATAGTACAATGAACACATGCAGCCATTTTAAAAAGGTAGACCTAGATGTTTAGAGTTAAGACTTTCAAACTACGGTTTAGGTAGAAAAAAGCAACACGCTAAGGACACTCACAGGTTATATATGTGTTACCATGTAGGTAAAAAAAAAAAAGTTTGGGCGAGTTTTATGCTCACCCATATTTGGAAGGACATACAAGACACTGGGAAATGATTGTCTTCTCAGAGAGAAACTGGGAAACTGGGGGGTGAAGATCACTTGCATCTTTTGAACTGTGTGCCATTTGCAGTACCTATTTTATTCACTTATTTTTTTAATATATTTTTATTGATTTCAGAGAGGAAGGGAAATATCAATGATGAGAGAGAATCATGGATTGGCTGCCTCCTGCATGCCCCCTACTGGGGATCGATCAAGCCTGCGACCCAGGCATGTGCCCTTGACCAGAATCAAACCTGGGAACCCGTCAGTCCACATGCTGACGCTCTATCCACCGAGCCAAACCGGCCAGGGCTGTAGCACCTATTTTTAAAATCAATTACCAAATGCAATGTGGTACCCTAAAACAGAAAAAGGGCTTTGGTGGAAAACTGGTGAGATCAGAATAGTCTGTAGTTTATGTACCAAGATGAATTCTCGTTTTAACCAACGTACCAAATGCAGCTTGGGTGGTGGTGGTTTCCCGGTTCATAATTCCGTCCTACCCACGTCTCCCCACCATTAGAACGTGCTCAGAAAACTCCGACCCTCCGGCATCTTCTCACTGCTCCCGTGCCCGGATGTCCCGCATTCCCTCCTGGTGTACTCATTCTTTAAGGCCAAGTTCACCGTTCACGTGCTCTGAATGCTCTCCTTGGCTCTCCCCCTCAGTGCTCTCAGACACGGCAAACGTACTGTCTTACATTTACCCATGGTTCCCCAGGAAGCACTCTGATGCAGGTTAGAGCGCAGGAAAGCTCTTAGGGATTAACACCTGTGAAGGGAGGACTGGGCAGAGGGAGAAGCGGGGCTGTGATGAGGTCCGAACAAAAGCCTCAGCGGACCCACAGGGAGCTCTGAAGCCCTTCAAAGTTGCCCCAAGTAGCAGTGAGAGGGAAATGGCCTTGGACCCCAGCCCACTTAGCCCTGGAGATGGGCACCTGCGAAAGGGAGCTTGACCTTGGCTAAGGCAGCTCTTAAGCGGAGACATTTTTTCAGAGAGTGGACCAGCTGGGGTACTTCCAGCAGGAAGTCCTTCCCTTCTGAAGGGGTGGTCTCCCATCCCACCGTCTCACCACTTATTCCTACCGCAAGGACTCAGTAGACTTGTCTCCGTCTTCCAAGTGGGAAGACTGAAAGCACTCTGGCTTCTGAGGGCAGGAGCCTGGGCCACAGCATGAGGCGCCTTTCCTCTCAGTTCCCAGCGCAGCATGCAGAGATAAATCTCCCCATTAGAGGTTACTGAGAGCATCAAAACCCACAGCAATTCACTGTCCGTTTGGCAACGACGCCGAGGAGAAAGACTTCATTCTAAAGGAGAAAGACTTCATTCTAAAGGAGAAAGACTTCATTCTAAAGGAAGGTCGTGTGTCTTTTCAAGCAAATGAATACTTTTATTAACATGGTAACTTTTTTTAAAACACATGGTAGGGTTTTGACCTCAAATACTTGTCAGGTCTGCTACTCGAATGAACTTATAGCTGGACATTGTATGAACCTTAAAGATCCCTGTCCGTTTTAGGGTCCAATGCAGACAGTCCTTGCTTTCCTTTCCCAGCCCCTCAAAGGCTTTTGCAAATATCTCTTTCATTTTATCCCCTGAAGTGCATCAGGGTCTTACATCAACTTGTACAGAATACTAAGATCTCGTCGCCCATCTAGGTTCCATGTCCAATAAAGCTGAGTTAGGTTGTCCAAACAAACTGACCAGACAGGTTGCATCGGATAGTGTGCCACATAAAATTTAAATTTTGAACAAAATACATCTCTCCTCCTTTGGTCTCACACAGAAAGAAATTCAAGTCCCAAAATACAGACAATGCCATCTTCCGCCTTCGGATTCACCAGTCCCAGCCAGATCAGCCCCGTCCGCGCCGGTGGAAGTCTGGTCCCTTCCTCAGCTTCTTGGGCCGCTGCTGCACGGAGTCCTCTCCCCGCGGCGAGCAGCCCTCGGTCCTGCAGAGCTGGAGACCTCCAACTCCGGGTCTGGCGTCCCACACAGACCCCGAGTTCCAGGGAGCTATCAGGTCGCACAAGAAAGAGCAAAGCACCTCAAAACTCAAAATAACCAAAGCCCAGGGACAATGCGACTGCTGCAAGAGCTTACAATCTAGGCCCACTTCTGTGTCGGAGCACTTCCCAAATCAAAGTTACTTCCCCAAACAAAAACATCCAACAGTCAAAACTCATATTGAGGTCATCAACCACAGACCACAGCAGAAACGTAGTGTGAATGAGGACAGAGTGTAGACGGGGGGAGGAAAAAAAAAGGGGGGGGGGGGGACAAAAGGCTCTCTGGTTTCAGCTTCTCCAGGGTGTCAGCCAATCTCCACCAGTCCACCAGAATCCATTGGCTGTGAACCTGAAGAGCAACGGCGAGAAACGCATCGTTAACAGGTGAATTCGGTGGGAGAAGCAGCCCCGACACCCCGCCCCGCTTGGGCAGCCCCGCGGGCGCCCCTCCCCGGGAGGCCACCTGCCTCGGCCCCATCTCCTAGCAAAGCCCGGAGCTGCCCCGCAGCGAGGCCTTCCCCCCGAAAGCCCCAGCTCCCGCCCCCGGGTCGGTGGCCCGTGTCGTGGCTTTGTTCCCTTGGCGACCGTTGGGTCCGCCATCCCGCAGCCACGACACCGCCCCGCCGCGCGACCTCGGGTCCCCCCAGGTGCCGAGCCAACCACAGGCAACGCTCTCCTAGGTACCAGCGTAACAAAGCAAAACGAAACAAAACAAAACGAAACAAAACGAAAAACAGCCCCCCCCCAAAAAAAAAAAAAAAAAAAAAACACCAAAAACTCAAAGGGCAGCGGGGAAGCCGCCCACCGGGAACACGGAGCACGCCGCCCTCCCCTCCCCCCCGCCCCGCCCGCCCGCCCGCCCGCGGGGACGACGGCTCCTTCGAGCCCGGAGGGCCCCCGAGAGCGGGGCGGCCAGCAGGGCTCCCGGCCCCGGCGCGGCCTTACCGCGGCCGCTCAGGACGACTCGCTCTTCTCTATCCGCCGCACCAGCGCCACCAGCATCTCGGCCATCTTCGCGACCTCCTGGGCCTTCTCCTCGGCCTTCTCGCCGCGCCGCGCCGCGCGGCCCTCGGCGCCGCCGCCCGGGCCCTGCAGGTGGTTGAGCGCGCTCTCCTCCGAGGCCTCCACCTGCGTCTGGATCTGCACGAGCATGTGGTCCATCTCCCACAGCTTGCTCCGGCTGCGCAGGTAGGCGCGCCCGCGCTCGCGCCTCAGCGCCGCGATGTCCTCGCGCATCTCGTGGATGACGGGCAGCAGGAACTGCTCGAAGTCCCCCTCGGGCTCCAGCACCTCCACCTCCTCCGGCTCCGCCAGCTCGACGATGTCCAGGGGCCGCATCCTCCTCGCTCCTCCGGAACCGCGGGGTCGGCGCCGGCTGCGGAGAGAAAACGGAGACGCGCTACGCCGAGCCTCGGAGTTCCGGAGCCGTCTTCCCAACTTCCACCCGGGCTCAACTTTCCGCCTCCGAGGAGCCACGGAAAGGAGCGGCTTTCGAGCAGAGCCGCCGCAAACAAAATGGAGTCCCGGCCGTCAACCAGCGCCCTGCGCGTTGCGGCCCCGTTCGCGACAGGGCCGGGCGTCGGGGCGGGCGCGCCGCGGGTGGAGCGAGGGGCGGGCGCGCGCGCGTCGACGGCGGAAGACGCAGCCCGCTCCGCCGCGACCGCGCGCACGCGCGCGCGCACGCACGAGCACGAGCACGCATGCGCGCTCCCGCCCTCTCTCCGCTCACCGGGCGCCCCGCCCAGCTAGCTGCTCCCCCGGCTTTGGGGTGAGCTCCTCCGGTGCACCCCCTCCTCCTAGATTGCCTCTCAAGCGCAGAATCTGCATTTTTTTTTTAATATATATTTTATTGATTTTTTACAGAGAGGATGGGAGAGGGATAGAGAGTTAGAAACATCGATGAGAGAGAAACATCGATCAGCTGCCTCCTGCACACCCCCTACTGGGGATGTGCCTGCAACCAAGGTACATGCCATTGACTGGAATCGAACCTGGGACCTTTCAGTCCGCAGGCCGACGCTCTATCCACTGAGCCAAACCAGTTTTGGCATGGAATCTGCATTTTAAAGATGTAAACGCTATCTGTCTAGACGGAAAGAGGAAATGCTACGCAATAGGGTATTGAAGGCTGTGACACCCCCGGCTTAACCCAAATAGCCCCTTCCTCCGGAGACCCAGAGCTCCAGGTGTCTGCGGTGTGTCTGCGTGGCTGGGAGGGTGGCAGTGGGGGGGGGGGGTCTTACTCAACTGTGCGTCCCCACAGCCCGGAGCAGAGCGTGGCACGCATGAGTGCATGTGCTTTTACGTCAGCTTCTTGCTCCTTAGAGGGCGTGCGGATGGCCAATAGACATGTGACAACATGCTCAAATCACTAATCGGCAAAGAACTGCACGTTCAGACTACAACGAGGTACGGCCTCCCACCTGTCACAGTGGCTACCGCCAATAGCTCAACAAGTGCTGGTGAGGTCGTGGGGAACGGGGAACGGAACCCTGGGGTCTGCTGGTGGGAATGCGGAGGGTGCAGCCACTGTGGAAAGCAGTATGGCGTTTCCTCAAAAAGTTGAAAATGGACCTGCCTTATGATCCTCCGATCCCACTTCTGGGAATGCTCCATCTGCAGGAACCCAAAACGTGAATTCAAAAGCATACACACACCCCGTGTCCGTTGCAGCGCTACGTACAATAGCCAAGATTTGGAGGCAGCCCCCGTGCCCGTCCGAGTGGACAAAAAGCTGTGGGACATCTACGCAGTGGGATACTACCCGGCCGTAAAACAGAGGAAATCTTTGTGACAGCATGGAGGGACCTGGAGAGCATTATGGTAAGTAAGCCAGTCGGAGGAAGAAGTGTCACACGATCTCACTCATATGTGGACTCTAGTGAACAAAATTAACTGCTGAACAAAATAGTAGCAGACGGCCCTGACAGGGTGGCTTCATTGGAGCATCGTCCCATACACCAAAAGGTTTCAGGTTTGATCCCAGTTGGAGTGATCAGTGTTTCTCTCTCACATCAATGTTTCTCCCTCTCCCCCCGCCCCGCCCCCTACCTCTCTAAAGTCAATGAACATATCCTCAGGTGAGGACTTTTTTTTTTCCCCAAATAGAGCCCTGGCCAGTGTAGCTCAGTGGTTAGAATGTAGCCCACACACCGAAGGGTCACGGGTTCGATTCCCAGTCAAGGGCATGTACCTGGGTTTCAGGTTCCATCCCCACCCCGGTAGGGATTCAGGAGACAACCAATCGATGTGCCTCTCTCACATCAATGTTTCTCTGTCTCTCCCCTGTCTCCCACTCTCTCTAAATTAAAGTCAATGGAAAAATATCCTCAGGTGAGATTTAACAACAACAAAATAGAAACAGACTCATAGATAGAGATCAAACTGACAGCTGTCACAGCGGGGCGGCTCGGTGTGGGCTGGGTGAAAAGGGTGAAGGGATTAGGCAAAAACAAAAAAACACCTCATAGACAAACAACAGAATGGTGAATATCAACAGGGAAGGGGGGTTAGGGGAGCTAAGAGAGGTAAAAGGGGGGATAATAGTGATGGAAGGAGAATTGGCTTGGGGTGGTGAATACACAATACAATATACAGTTGATGTATTATAGAATTGTACCCCTGAAACCTATATAATTTTACTATCTAATGTTATCCCAATACATTTAATTTTTAACCGGTTTGGCTCAGTGGATAGAGCATCAGCCTGTGGACTGAAGGGTCCTGAGTTCAGTTTTGGTCAAGGGCATGTGCCTGGGTTGCAGGCTCAGTAGGTGGCGTGCAGGAGGCAGCTGATCGATGTTTCTCATCGATATTTCTAACTCTCTACCCCTCTCCCTTCCTCTCTGTAAAATCAATGAAGTAACTTTAAAAAAATAAAAATAAAATAAATAAAAAATAAAAAGGTACATCCGAGCCCTTTACATTCAACACCGACTACAGCTCTGTCTAGCAGCAGCTGACGAGAGGCTAATGAGCCCTTCCAACTGAGAGCAGAGGACTATTTTCAAGCTGATGTCTAAAGCCGCACACAATCCTATGCCATCCGGTTGCTTTTGTTTGGTTTTCTCTTCATTTGTATGCACAAGTTAACCAACCCCCGGTCTAAATGAGTGGACCCATTTCAGAATAAATAACAGTGTAGAGCTGAGTATTACTAAGAGGAACACACAGAGTTGTAGAGGTTTGGTAGAGAAATGAGACGGTGAGTTGAATGGGTTCCTCCCACTGCTCGAGTCCTACCTGCAGACTTCCCGTGTGTATTCTGACTCCCAGGCACTCAGAATAATGTTCCAGACCTGACTTGCAGTTTTATGTCTTTATTCTTCTATTTCAGTTATTCCAGACTGTCTTCTGTTTAAAATGCAAATTGAACTTAACCCAAGTGTTTTTTAAAAAGTCACTCGACACAAAAATTAAGGACAGGTAAGTTAGTTTTCTAGCCTGTTGACCCAGCCTCAGAACAGTGAGAAACATGGCAGGAATCCGGCTGCAAAGCGCCAGGCCTGGCGTCTGTTCTCGTCAAAGGCACACAAGCCCTACTTTAGAATACGACGTGAACTTCTCACTGCCCGTCGTTCAGTTCTCCGCGGTGAGAAGGCCTGCCCTTCTAGACTCGTGGTTCTCACTCTGGAGCAGGCAACAGAACCACCTGGAAGGTCGGCCAGCTCCATCTCCCAGCCCCCCTGGCGGCTGGGCCCTGCCTGGGGGTTTCTAAATCAGAGCGTGCTGATGCTGCTGGCCGGGACCACATGGGAGACCCCTGGGCTGAGCCCCTTTGTCTCATGGCCACCCTTCAGCACCACCCCCTCCAGAAGCCTTCCGGGGCGGGGCTCTGCTCCTCCGGGCTCCCACCGGCCTCTGGCATGACCCTCCCATGTCATTGTTTGCTTGTTTCTCAACGTCCAGACACAGCTGACCCTTAGGGACCTGGAAAGAGAAGGCAGCTGGGAAACTTAGAAGGAAGAGGAGCAGAGGAATGGAAATAGTGCTGAGCCCGGCTGGTGTGGCTCAGTGGTTGAGCATCGACCTATGAACCAGGAGGTCACAGTTCGATTCCCGGTCAGGGCACATGCCCTGTGCAGGAGGCAGCCGATCAAAGATTCTCTCTCATCATCGATGTTTCTATCTCTCTCTGCCTCTCCTTTCCACTCTGGAATCAATAAAATATATTATCAATAAAAAATATATATACATATACGTATATGTCTATGTGTATGTATATATGTGTGTGTGTGTGTGTGTGTGTGTGTGTGTGTGTATATATATATATATATATATATATATATATATATATATATGAAATAGTGCTGAGTACTGCAGGCCTGACACGCCATGCTCAGCCCCAGTTCGTCACTGCAGCCGGCCCTCCCGTCACTGCGGCCGGCCCTCCCGTCACTGCGGCCGGCCCTCCGTCAGTGCGGCCGGCCCTCCATCACTGCGGCCGGCCCTCCGTCAGTGCAGCTGGTCCTGAGGCAGCCAAGGCGCCACTTGTCTGGTTTTGCTGCTTTTCTGCGCCTGGAGCTGAAAACAACTGAGGCCCAGATGTTATCCTAGGGAGGAAAGGTCAGGGGTCTAATCCCATGACCAGCGGCCTGCCGGGGAGGAAAGGTCACCCTGGGGCCAGGTCCTGTTTTCCCAGTTTTGCCCGTTGCTAGGCACCCAGCCCGCCTTGTGCGCCTCACCTCTTGTCCTTGCTCTGCTCCTGTCTGTCTAACCGCCACCGCCTTCCCAGCATCTTCCGCACCTTCCAGGGTTCTCTCACCATTTCCTCGAACATGATCCCGGGTTCCAGAACTTGTCCCAGAGCAAGTAGACGGGAGCAGGAATCAGGGAAGCCGTGCGAGCTTTCCACGGGTCAGGGCGCACGTCAGGCAGCTCGCGGTGTGCCGGCTGCCTCGCTGCACCGGCTGAACAGTGGCCCAGGGGTGTCCTCCCAGAGCCTGGGGTAGGGCCTTATGTGGATGTCGGTCATGGCAGATGGGTGGGTGAGCGGGCAGCATGCTGGAGTGGTCAGCCCGCACCCAGTGTGCCTGGAGGCCGAGAAGAGGGAGGAAGGCCACAGATGATGTGGGCAGGAGCAGGGGGAGCTGCGGTGAGCTGCCTGCTGATGGCCCAGGGGGTTCTGAAGACAAGCGGGCCACCAGCCCCTAACCCGCGGGGCCCAACATTCCTCCCCAGACGGTGTCTCCGCCAGGCCCTCCTGACACACAGGGACCGGCGCCCAAGGACAGGTCATCACCCATTCCTCGCTCAGCAAGCACCACCCCTGCCCCCAGGGTGAGGACACCGGGAAGTGCAGTAAGATATGGGCCCGAGGGGCCTGGCCCAGTCCAGGGGAGGGGTCCAGCCAGGGCCACAGGAAGTTGCAACAACGCATTTCATCAGAGTGATGCCCAACGGGGAGGGGCAGGTGCGCAGAGAGACCCAGCCCTGCCCGTCCCACCCCGCGTCAGCACGGAACTGGGTCCTTCTATAAGAGGCGCCAGGGGCCTCGGTGGGCCATTCCCTCAGCCACTGCAGCCGCCAGGAGGCACCCATGGCTGAGGCACCCACGGCTGAGGCACCCGTGGCTGAGGCACCCATGGCTGAGGCACCTGAGGCTGAGGAGCCCATGGCTGACCTGGAGGCCGCCATCAACATGATCATCGACGTGTTTGCCCGCTATGCAGGGACGCACGGCAGCAAGCGGAGCCTGAGCAAGGAGGAGCTGAGGGTGCTCCTGGAGAAGGAACTCCCGGGCTTCCTGGAGGTGAGGCGGGCAGGCAGGAGGCTCACCCGGGGCAGGAGGCTCCCCTGGGCTGGAGGCTCACCCGGGGCAGGAGGCTCCCCTGGGTTGGAGGCTCCCTGGGGCAGGAGGCTCCCCTGGGCTGCAGGCTCCCTGGGGCAGGAGGCTTCCCTGGGCTGGAGGCTCCCTGGGGCAGGAGGCTCCCCTGGGCTGGAGGCTCCCTGGGGCAGGAGGCTCCCCTGGGCTGGAGGCTCCCTGGGGCAGGAGAATCCCCTGGGCTGGAGGCTCCCCGGGGCTGGAGGCTCCCTGGGGCAGGAGGCTCCCCTGGGCTGGAGGCTCCCTGGGGCAGGAGAATCCCCTGGGCTGGAGGCTCACCTGGGGCAGGAGGCTCCCCTGGGGGTGGAGGCTCCCCTGGGGCAGAGCCAGCTGGCTGGGGGGCAGAAGGGGACTGTGGGGGAATGAGGGCATGGAGGGCAGAAGGGGCAGAAACTGTCCAGACCCAGGGCCACGGACTCGCAGCTCCTCAGCGGGAGGGGCTGTGGCCTGGGCGATCTTGACCGGAATCCACCCTGGGACCTGGAATCTACCGCTCAACCAGCTATGCCGCAGCAGCACATTCTGCGATAGAATTTGCGGGTTTGGGGCCGGGTCGCCTGCGCCCCCTGCTGCTGCTTTTCGGACCTGCACTGTGGTGGTGCTCGCACTGCCCCTGAGCAGGCTGGCAGACACCCTCACCCCCCTCTGAAAGAAAGCCGGGGGGTGGGGGTGGCAGGGACTGTCCAGGCCTGGGCTGACCCCAGGTCCCCTTCTCCCGGTGGCTCAGGCTGCTTTCCTCACCTGTAACGGGTGACACCTCCCTTGCCCGGTGGATTGAGGACTGGAGGTCTACGAGGGGCCAGCGTGGTGGCCGCACGGGATGGTGGTCAGTAGACGTGACCCGCGAGTTTTCATAGGCAGCACCCACAGAGCTCACGGCGCCAAGGACAGGGCAGCGAGTGGGTGCAGTTTCCTGGGAATCATCACGGTCAAGGGCATTACACAATCCAAAGGCAGCTCCTCACCCGGCCGAGTGGCTCCGTGGGTGAGCATCGACCTATGAACCAGGAGGTCACGGTTCCATTCCCGGTCAGGACACATGCTCAGGGTGCAGGCTCGATCCCCAGTGTGGGGCGTGCAAGAGGCAGCCAACCGATGATTCTCTCTCATCATTGATGTTTCTATCTCCCTCTCCCTCTCCCTTCCTCTCTGAAATCAATAAAAACACATTTTTTAAAAACAGAGATAATCCTTCAAATACGTCGGGCAGGCCCCCACCTGCCAGAGCTGAGTCTGCCCTCCCAGGTGCGGTGTCTGCACACCCAGCGGGCCTGGCACAGACTCGGACTCCTTCCCTCTGCCCAGCGCGGTGCTTGGCTGAGGCCGAGGCCCCGCGGGCACCCCCTCGCTGACTGCCCCCTCTCTCCTCCAGAGCGGGAAGGACGACGCCATGGAGAAGCTGTTCAGGGGCCTGGACACCAGCGAAGACGCCACAGTGAGCTTCCAGGAGTTCGTCCTGCTGGTGGCGGGGCTCACGGCTGCCTGTCACAAGCACTTCCAGCAGGAGGAGGGAGCCAGCTGAGCCCGCGGCCCGGCTCCTGGCCGCAGCATGGGGGGGGGGGGGGGGGGGGGGGGGGGGGGGGGGGGGGGGGGGGGGGGGGGGGGCACCCTGGCCGCCAGAAAGCTCTCGGCAGCAGTGGTTTCTGGGCTGAGCGAGCTGATGGCCGTTGATAAATAAAACGCTTGTGAACTGATCCTGGTCTCAGAGAAACGGGTTATTTCCGTAAAGCCTCGCCACACACACACACACACACACACACACACACACACACACACACACACAACTCCAATCGGTCACTTCATGCGCATCCCTGCCCCGGGGAGACAAGCAGGAGGAAGGACACAGGTCAGAAGGTGAGAATCCTTGTCGGGCCATGTCTTGGGTGCCCACCCTGTGCCAGCCCAGGGGTGAGGCGCGGTCCCTGCTTCTGTGTATTCATCAGCACAGAGCGATGGCCACCCTGCAGGGCCCCGGGAGGACCGTGGGATATGCATCCGTTCTTTCCGCCAGTCAGTCATGTAGCCACTCATCAAACCCTGGCCTCCACCTTCCATCTCTCCAAACGTGATTTCTCGGGTAGCATCTCTTTACTGGCACAGTGCCATTGTGTCCTTTCTTCGCCACGAAGACCGTAAAGCACGGTGACAGCCTCAGGGAAGGATGGTAAGCCAGGCCGGGAAGCCCCACCAGGGCAGGCCTGGCCTCAGGACCCGTGCCCACGGCTTCATGACTCAGAGGCCAGCAGGTCAGCGACTGGACCTGGCTCAGGCGGCGGAGCCTCTTCTATCTGAGTCACTGTCACCAGAGCAGGAAGGGGATTGCCAAGGGGCCGAGCGGCAGGAGACACGCTGACCGGAGGCTCCGGCTGGTCCCTGGCCGGGGAGGGCTGGCCTGAGTTTGGGGCGAGGGAGGGTTGCATGAAGTTAGGAGCAGGCACACACGTGGGAGGAAGGTGGGCAAAGCCCGTGGCTGTGGCCGGGCGCTGAGAGTGCGCCAGAGCGGGCTTGGCTCTTCCTTCTGTCCTGCTCCTGCACAACTGAGCCACCATCCTGTGGATGACAAAGTCCCAGGAGCTGCGGCGACACCAGAGCCCTCGCCCCCAGCCTCGCAGCTGGGGTGCAGGCTCCTGACCTGGAAGACCCTACACTCTGCCCTCTCTTCCTCAGTTGATGCCGAGCCGGGGGAGGGGGGGGTGGGGGGGGGGGGGGGAACAGCTCCCCCGGTGTGCAGACGTTTCCAGCTGCGGGGCCTGTCCTGGCGCTCCAGGCCTCGCTGTCTTAAGGGAGAGAAGTCCTTCTGAGCCCTCACCTGGGGGTGGGGTTCTGTGCCTTCCAGCTCGGAACCCAAAGCTGGAGCCCGAGAACGGCCCCCACGCTGCCCTCTGGGACCTGGCTCTGGTCCTGGCAAGCCCCAGCCTCCCCGCAGGCCACAGGAGGGCCGGTGGGCATGGCCCAGCTCCCTCAAAGCGGCTGCTGGGAGACCCTTTCTCCGGCGCCTGCAGTTCCCACGCCTAGGCCGCTGTCCTGGAATTTCCCTCATCATCCTGGCTCCTCCATGGCCCCAACTGAGAGACTCGGTCTGGTTTGGAGAACAGGTTCCTGCCCCCGGAGACCAGCCTCCCTCGGCTCTCTGTCAGCTGTCTCTGTGCCAGGCCCTGAGCGGGTGCAGAACGCCTACGCCTCGTGGTCAAGTCCACAGCCACCTCTCAGTTCACAGCTTCTGAGGCGGGGGGGAGGGGGGGGGGCAGGCACCTGGCATCCAGGTCCTGGTGAAGCCGGAGCCATGTCCAACCAGCATTATTTTGTTTGTTGTTATTTTGATTGCCTAAGCTCTTTTTAAAAAAATAAATCTTTATTGTTGAAAATATTACATATGTCCCCCTTTGCCCCCTATTGATCCCCCCACCCTCAGGCCCCCACCCCAGGCCTTCACCACCCTAAGGTCCATCGGTTACACAACATATACATACAACAAACAGCATTTTTAAAAATATATATATATTTTATTTCAGAGAGGAAGGGAGAGGGAGAGAGAGATAGAAACATCAATGATGAGAGAGAATCACTGATTGGCTGCCTCCTGCACACCCCACACTGGGGATGGAGTCCACAACCGGGTATGTGCCCTGACCAGGAATCGAATCCGGGACTCTTCAGTCTGCAGGCCGATGCTCTATCCACTGAGCCAAACCGGCTAGGGCAACAACCAGCATTTTAAAATGATTTCATGGAGTCCAGTGGAAGGAGGCTACCATCACTTGACCATTATTAAAGACACAGTGTGGTGGGCAGCCAGACATGACAGAGCAAGGACCAGGTGCGGAAGGTCACCAGGGCGGCTAGCAACCGGCAAAACTGGAAAACAAGGACCTCACTCACCCCCAGGGCGACCTTTCCTCCCTGAGCATATCGCCGGTCACATGGTTTGGACCTCATGATTTCTCCTTCCAAAAGATAGCATCTAGCCCTGGCCTGTTCGGCTCAGTGGATAGAGCATTGGCCTGTGGACTGAAGGGTCCAGGGATTGATTCCGGTCAAGGGCTCGGACCTTGGTTGCAGACTTGATCCCCAGCTCGTCCCGGGCTCACCCCCTGAACTGCCTCCAAGGCCCCTTTTCTCTGGCTTCCCAGTGAGCCAGAGCAGCCCGCCTGGGCTCTCCTGTGGCTTCTTCTAAGCTGGGCCCTGCCTGTCTCACTGTCCTGAGTCTGCTGTTGCTGCGGCCAATGCCTTCTTACTTGATTTGCTGCATTTTGTCTCTTGATGAAACCTTTCCTTCAAGAAGACAAGAACCGAGGTCTCCTCATCTCGCTGGTAACAATAGCTCCTACTTTGTTTTTTTTACAAGTATGCTACAGTTGCCTTGGCCAGTTTGTTCAGTGGTTAGAGCGTTAGCCTGCAGACCCAAAGGTCTTGGGTTCAATTACCAGTCAAGGGTTCGTACCTCAGGTTCGACCCCAGCCCCCGTCAGAGTGGGAGCAGGAAGCAACCAATCAATGTGTCTCTCTCACATTGATGTTTCTCTCTCTAAAAAAAAGTCCCTCCTTCCCTTCCTTCCACTCTCTAGGATTTTTTTTTAAAAAGTATGCTACAGTTAATATTTTCATTCATAAATCTTTTATCTTAAGCTCAGATAATTTCCCCAAAATGAATCTCATTTAACCTAGGATTATTTGGTAAGAGGAGAATTTTTTTTATTGTAGTAAAAATATATAACATAAAAGATACTGTCTTAACCATTTCTAAATGTACAGCTCAGTAGTGTTAAGTATATTTACCTTGTTGTGCAACCAATCTCTGGAACTCTTTCATCTTGCAAAACTGGAACTCCATACCCATTAAACAGCACCCACCCCCAAGCGCCTGGCAAACACTGTCCTGTTTTCTGTGATTTGACTACCCTAGGACCTCATGTAAGGGGAGGGGGTCATATAGCTTTTGTCTTATTTAATGGCTCATCTCACTGAGCCTAACGTCCTCGAGGTTTATCCCTGTTGTAGCACATGTCAGAATTCCCATCCTTTCTAAGGCTGAATACTAGTCCTTTGTATGGATAGAATACATGTTGCTTCTCCATTCATCCATCGATGGACACTAAGGTTGCTTCCAGAGTTTTTGTGGGTGTTTGTTTTTTTTTTTATTTGTTTTGCTTTATTTAACCAAGGTCAAGTGTCTCCCCACTATAATGCTTGGGAATTGTCCCAGGGAGGGCCCTCCGGCTGTCACCAGCGGCCCCTGCTGATGATTTGCAGAGTTGGTCCTTGGCTGGTGAGCACACTCATCTCTAGGTAACATGCTATTGGTTTCTCCTGCTTTCTGGGTGTCTCCACTACTAGAATGAAGTTCGAGGCAGAACTTCTGGATCGTCCGTCCACTGCCTGTGTCACCCAGTGCCTAGAACAGTGCCTGGTATACAGTAGGCGCTAAGTAATACTGACAAATAAAAACACCTGTGATGAAATACAATTTTAAAAGGGTTTAAAGAGAACTGACATAGCCCAAGTTTCTAAGCCAGAAACTTCCGTTTGAGTTATCTGCCTTGGTAAGCAGACACCGTTAAATTTAAATTAAATTTACATACTTAATTGGCCCTCGTTCTTTGAAGGAGTATGAAGCCACAGCCATGTCCGAGCACGAAGACACTAGGGACGGGAGGGAACGCTTCCTGGTCCTTGGCATGTGCTTTACCTTGACCGGGACGGAGGCTACGTGGTTGTGCGGATGTGCAAAAACGAATGCATTTGCGCGCCTAAGGGGCGTGCCCTGCACTGCACCGCTAACCCTTCCTTCGTAGGGTTCGGACTGAGCGCGTGCACACAGAGACCACAGCGCGCGTGCGCGTGCGCGTGCGCGAGCGTGCGCGCGCGCGCAGGCCGGAAGCTGGGGTGTTCTGTGCGCGCGCGCGCGCGCGGAGACCGGAAGCTGGCCGGCAGCCCGGAAGTCGCGGGCTATGGAGGGTCGCTCGGCGGGTCGCGGGCCGTCTCGCGAGGGGTCGGCGGAGGAAGCCGAGCCGCCGGTCGCCTCCTGGAGCGGGGACAGCGGCCACGTGTCGCAGAGCCACAGCATCGCCTCAGGGCCGTGGGAGGGTGAGGGCCCGGAGGGGGGCGCGCCGGGACGCGACCTGCCGCTGCTGCGCCGCGCCGCCGCGGGCTACGCCGCCGGCCTGCTGCCCGGGGCCGGGGCCGGGGCCGGGGCGCGGGCCGAGGTGCAGGCCCTGGACGCCAGCCTGGACGAGCTGCTGACCAGGGTGGACGAGTTCGTGGGCATGCTGGACATGCTGCGCGGCGACTCCTCCCACGTCGTGAGCGAGGGCGTGCCGCGCATCCACGCCAAGGCCACGGAGATGCGGCGGGTCTACGGCAAGATCGACCGGCTCGAGGCCTTCGTGGGCATGATCGGCGCCAGCGTGGCCCGGATGGAGGAGCAGGTCGCCAGGGCGGAGGCCGAGCTGGGGTCCTTCCCCGGCGCGTTCAGGAAACTCCTGCACACAATCCACGTGCCCTCCCTCTTCACCAAGGCGCCCGCCAGCAGGCCCCCGCCGGCCGCCTACGAACCGCCCGTCCTGTTCCGGACCGAGGACCACTTTCCCCGCTGCCGCGAAAGGCCTCTGCTCTGAGCGGCCGGCGGGCGCGCTGCGGGAGGACGCTGCCCCCGAGTCACCCCGAGTGCCGATTGCATCGACGGGAGCCCTGTGCCCGCGCCTGTGCTGTCGGGGTGTGGAAGTGTAACGTTGGTTATTGCACACCCCGTTCTCGCTGTCTTCGTAACGGTTTCACGTAGGACGTCTGCCCTGTTTAAGTCTTCCAGTGCCAACCCGAAAGCCGCTTGGTGGGCGCGGCCGGGGAAGCAGAATGAAGGAGCTTACCCTGTGCACTGGCTCCACAAACAGTATTACCTTTTCGAGATTTATATATTTATATCCCCTCTAGGAAAATTCCTGAGCCGTGAAAGCTTTGTTATGATTTGATCCGAGCAGTGGCTCCGTTTCCCATCGCTTACTCTAGCGATTGGTGGTAAGTTAACATTCTGTTAAACTCTCCACGTGGGTTGTAAACCGAAGGAAATGGTGCACCGTCTGAGAAAAATGCCCTGACTCATTGCAACTAATTCTGAAGTATTGGAAAGTGTGACCATACCACCTTAACTTGCCCCGAGCAAATATGACCCTATAATGGCTGCCAACGTTTGGTTTATAGCTTACATCTTAATAAAAGTTTTAAATTTTATTGGAAAAGCTTTTCTTCTGTTAAGGACTTTACCTGCTTCCTTTTCTTTTCTTTTTTTTTTAATTATTTTATTGATTTTTTACAGAGAGGAAGAGAGAGAGAGATAGAGAATTAGAAACATTGATCAGCTGCCTCCTGCACACCTCTTACTGGAGATGTGCCCGTAACCAAGGTACATGCCCTTGGCCGGAATCGAACCTGGGACCTTTCAGTCCGCAGGCCGACGCTCTATCCACTGAGCCAAACCGGTTAGGGCTACCTGCTTCCTTTTCTGTTGGTTTGAAAGCGGACATGCTGCTCGTGCGAGTTGAGGAGCAGGATAAAGAGAAGGGCTGGGAGCATCTCCTTCAGGAGGCGGATGTGGAAAGCGGACCTGCTCCTTTTCACAGCATCAGATGTTTCTTTCCCCTCGGGGTGAGCCGTTGTCATTGGTGGGGTGACCGGTATTGGGCTTTTGTTCTTTCACCCTGACAACGCAGAATCCTAAAGATCCCTTGCAGGCACGGCAGGCTTTGATCTCGATCCTAACCTCCTTTATAAGACGCCCTCTGGCAGCAGCCCTCAGTCAGCACCCAGCGCGGGCTGCTCTCCTGTGTTTCTCAGGTCTTGATGGAGTAGGCGTCATTCCCACTTAGCTGCGCACAATGAAAAGTGATAATGTAGCCTCAACCTTAGCTTTCTTGGGCCTTCTGTGTCGTTACACGTTTATATTTTTTATTCGAGCAATTCACTGATCACACACTGAAGGACTCCTGATTTCAGAGGCGGAAAGAACAAGTAACCTGTACTTAGTATTCGGCCACTACTGGGTACGTGAGTAATGAGTATATCCCTGCAATGATCCACTGGATGGGAAAATAGCTGCCTTGCGTAACATCTGTACTGCTAAAGTGTTCTTTAAGCTTGGGGCTATATTAAACAGCAGGTTTAGGACAAATTATGAAAAAACAGAATAACAATATCTGCATAATGGACACCCTAAGTTTCAGAAGGCATAAGTTAACAAGTGTTTTATAAAGTGATACTTTCTTAATTAGGAACATATAATGCTTAGAAACTTACTTTCATTACCTACAGAAGAAAATTAAAAGTATCGTAACCAGTAAAAGAATGAAATTCAGCTTAACAGTTTTTAAAGGCAACCATATGTAATTTTCTGGCAATACGTTGTAAGTTCTGGTTTAGATGGTAATTTACATGATTATATATATGTACAGCTTTACTCTAAGGGACCTTGGGCCTGAGATTCTCAGTCAGTGTTGTGTATGTGGTTTCTAAGTGGGAATTATAGCTGGTTTGTGTAGCACAAGCAGAGTAGATACAGGTCATTTGTCTCGAGGGGGTTGGGGAAGCCAGACACCTCCATTCTCTGGCACTGCCACCTTCAGACCTCCTGGCTCCCACCCTGACCCACTGGGGCGTTGAGAGGGCCCCTCAGATCTTGGAAAACTGGTCCTTCCACCTTCTCATAAGTCAGCAAGTTGGGAGGGGGGGCTCAGTGTCTCCTTGGGTGACCCCTGCAGAGGGCCCAGTCTGCTGGAGGCGGGACTCCTTGACTTTCTGGAACAGGGGCAGCCCACCAGTCACACTGGAGCCAATGAACTTGTTCTTCGCTCCACACCCAAGAGCACAGTAACCTCTGAGGGTTTTCAGGAGTCCATAGGACACACCCCGTCAGTCCACGGGCAGCCGGCACCCGGGAGCCTGTGCACACACATAAAGTTGGGTACCAGGGAGCTAGAAAACGCCGTAGGCTTTTTCTTCCCCAGCCGGGACTTGCAGGAACATGCATGTTGGATTGTGTGAGGAAGGGGGTCCTGGAGTCAGAAGCCTGGCGGGAACCTGCTGACCGTGAGGGAGGACCCATCGACAGGGCCAGACAGTACACAGACTTGCAGGCCCTGCGGGCACAGCTCACTCCGCCCTTGTACCTGCACAGCAGCCGCAGGAAGCGTAGACAGGTGTGCAGGCCGTGTGCGAGTGGACTGCTTACAAAAATGCATTTCTTGAAACACGAGAGACACACAGAGGAAAAACGCGTAATGGAGGGATTTCAGGTTTTAAACGCCCCGGCTAGACGGCTGTCGGGCAGCGTGGGAGGTGGGAGAGGCGAAGCTTTTGTCCCCAGGGCTGTTTTCTGCTGCCGGAAGTGATGAGGAGAAAGATGCGCAGACGGAGGTCGCCGCCCCTCTAGGACAAGACACGCAAGGCGTGAGGCAGGTGCAGCCCAGCTCGAGGTCCCATCAGCCTCGTCGCTTCCACTGTTCGTTTCCAGAAACTGCCGCGTGGACTCTGGTGAGAGTATCTTCTAAAGACCCGTTCATCGCGAGACATCCATTCTCAGTAAGGCTGCAGGCACCACCCGAGCATCCCCAGTGCTCCTCCTCTGTCCACCCCGCCCCACCGCACCTGCCCACTGAGAAGTCTCCAAGCCACTCTCCACGGGGTACACAGCAGCCAGTGGGTCCCGAGAAACCATAATTCAGATACTGTATGTTGGGCTTTGCCGAAAACCTTCAATAGCTTCTCATGACGTTAGAATAAAACCCAGATTCTAATGTGGCAGAAAGGGGGCCGCATACTAAACCTGACAGGCTCAGGGGAGGCCGGCGGGGTGGCCTCACGAACTCGGACACCGGAAGTAGCCGCACAGGGTGGTCTGAAGTTGAACTTTCTAACTGAAAGGGAGTCATGGTGGGCACTAACCGCCTACTTTCCTAAACCCTCCGACGTAAGAGAATGCGTGTCTCCGCGTTCCTGTTATCCAGGCTCAGAAATGTCCCGGCCTCGCTTCCTCCCGCCTCCCTGATGTATTGCCAGTGGGTTTCACGTAGCCCCCTACATCTGCCCTTTGATTCCGACGTGTTAAATAAGTGGTAACACTGCCATTTCCCGGGCCATTCTCTCAGTCCATTGAGATTTTGCTTCCTGGCAGTTTTCAGTTTGGCTCAAATAAAAATTCCCTAGAGGTTGGATGTTTCTTACATCGACACGGTCTGCCGCCCCGTCTCGGGCCTCTCTCCGCTCAGGCCCCTCCCGCGGACTTGCTCCTGGAAGATGCCCGCTGCGCTCCTTCATAGCACTTGTCACAGTTGTGTCGGTGTCATGTAATTACCCAGGGCCAGCGCGACTCTGTCTGTCTCGCCCTCACCCGTGTTCCCAACAGGTAACCATGCCTGGCACGCTCCGCAGCTGGTGGAGTAAGTGAAAGGCTAGACAAAGCCTGGGCACCCCGGGAAGGAATGGGAGACATTCAGAAAGGCAAGTGCAGCCATTCGATCAGATGGGTGCTGGGAAAGCAAGCCCCGTGGTGGGCTGAGGGCACCGAGCGGGGCCTGCCCGTGGGAGGGAGGGACAGACGCCAACGGAGTCCAGCGCAGGGCTCCAGGGCCGAGCGTGGTGCATCGGCAGGCCTTCCCGTGGGCTGCAGGAAGGCCTTTCCCCCTCCTGTCCGGAACTGCGGGCCTGCCTTCCTTTTACACGCCAAAAGGTTAGAAATCATGGCTTAGAAAACATTTCTCACTGGCTGGTGTTGCTTGTGGGGTAGAGCCTCTTTTTTTTTTTTAAATATATATTTTATAGATTTTTTACAGAGAGGAAAGGGATAGGGATAGAGAGTTAGAAACATGGATGAGAGAGAAATATCCATCAGCTGCCTCCTGCACGCCCCCTACTGGGGATGTGCCCGCAACCAAGGTATGTGTCCTTGACCGGAATCGAACCTGGGACCCTTGAGTCCACAGGCCGACGCTCTCTCCACTGAGCCACACCGGTTAGGGCGTGGGGTAGAGCATCTTCCTGTGCACCAAACAGTCGTGGGTTCAATTCCCGATCAGGGCACATACCCAGGCTGTGAGTTCCCTCCCCTGTCGGAGTGTGTTTCTCTCCCTCACCCTTCTCTCTCTACAATCAGTGAAAAACATCCTCAGGTGAGGATTGAAAAAAAAAACCAAAAAACATTTCAAACACCTACCATACTTTCCAGCGTATAAGACGACTTTTTAACCCAGGAAAATCTTCTCAAAAGTCGGGTTTCTTATACGCCGGAAAATACGGTAGGTTAGAAAAATCTCTGACAATGTAAATCAGATGGCTTAAAACCCAAATACCGTATTTTTAGGCGTATAAGACCCCCGACTTTTGAGATTTTCCTGGGTTAAAAAGTCGTCTTATACGCCAGAAAATACGGTAAATCCTTAGTCCCAGTCACAGGGGAGGAAATGCATTTCTGTTAGAATGCTTCTTCCTCATCTTCATCCTCAAAGGGGACCGGTCAGAGCTGGTCAGACCCTGGGTGGGGAAGGGCCTAGGGATTCTCCAGGCCCCGCCTGCAAGTGAGTTGAGTGGCTGCAGGAACAGCCCCTGTCCAGCAGGGGGCGCTGGCGGAGCAGAAAAGCCGCCTGGAAGCAGCTGGTCCCGCCCAGCCTTCCGGAACTGAACACCAGCCTCCAGCAGCCATGGCCCTGGGCGCTGGCGCTTCAGGGCTACCCGGCCTGTCCACCTGAAGGGCTCACAGCGTGGGACCTCTGCGCACCCCAAGGCTGCTCTTCTTGCTTGGGGCATGGGAGGGAGGAGGGTGGGATGGGAGCGCCCAGTCTGGCAGACACATAGGAGGCCGTGTGCCTCCCCTTTCTGCTGTTCTTGCCCTCTCTCTGCGGAAGGAGCGTGCTCATTCCCGGGTTTGCTTGTTTTTCTGTCTCCCAGCCGGGGCAGGGAGCGTGGCCTTTTTCTGCTCTGAGTGCCCCTGAATCCCAGGCACCTGCGGCCACGCCTGGCCCAGAGCAGGCCCTGCAGACGCATCTGCGGGATGAATGGAAGGGGCCGGGAGGACGGGCAGCCAGACCTCAGGAGCACGGGAGGGCCGCGTCCCACGGTGGCTTGGATGTTGCTTAGCACCTGTCCTGGCGGAACCAGAACACCTGCTTCAGTGTTTTCTTGGGGGGGGGGGGGAGCGGGGAGGAGCCTTTCCCCCGCCCCCTGTGTCCCCCCTGGAATATCTGTCACCATGTCTAGGCTGTGGAGATGCTTCCTGGCAGGCTTTTAAATAGCGCATCCTTCCCGTGTCACTGTTACTTGAGATAAGAACCAGCAGGATGGGAGGTTTTGCAGGGCGGTGGGCGGGCAGGGGCGGGGGGGGGGTTGTTAGTGATGAGATGTGGGAGGGGTTGGGTACAAGATTGTTGAGGAAGGTGTTTAAGTAGGAAATGTAAGTGTTCTTTTTTTAAAAAATATATTTTTATTGATTTCAGGGAGAGGGAGAGAGAGAGAGAAACATCAGTGATGAGAGAGAATCATGGATCGCTGCCTCCTGCACGCCCCACACTGGGGATCGAGCCCACAACCCGGGCATGTGCCCTTAACTGGAATCAAATCTGAGACCCTTCAGTCTGCAGGCCGACACTCTATCCACTGAGCCAAACCAGCTAGGGCCATGGTCGGCAAACTCATTAGTCAACAGAGCCAAATATCAACAGTACAACGATTGAAATTTCTTTTGAGAGCCAAATTTTTTAAACTTAAACTTCTTCTAACACCACTTCTTCAAAATAGATTCGCCCAGGCCATGGTATTTTGTGGAAGAGCCACACTCAAGGGGCCAAAGAGCCGCATGTGGCTTGCGAGCTGCAGTTTGCCGACCATGGAGCTAGGGCATAAGTTATTATTCCATTAATTTAAAAAATGTCATCGTTTTTCCTTTTTTAAATTTGTGGTAAAATACACATAACACAGATTTACCCCTTTCACCATTTCTCAGTGTGCAGTTCAGTGGCATTAAGTTCGTTCACATGGTTGTGCAAATGTCACCGCCATCCATTTCTGGAACTCTTTCATCTTCCCAAGCTTAAATCTGTCCCCATTGCACAACCCTCACTGTCCCCTCCCCTGTCCCTCCCCCTCCAGCTACTTCCTGTCTATGAATCTCACTCCCCTAAGGACCTCACATGAATGCCATCATGGTCTGTGTCCTGTGTGACTGACTTGTTTCACTGAGCATAATGTGTTCCCTGTTCATACATGTTGTAGCTGGTGTCAGAGTTTCCTTCCTTTTTTAAAAAACATATTTTTATTTCAGAGAGGAATGGAGAGGAAGAAGAGATAGAAACATCAATGATGAGAGAGAATCATGGATTGGCTGCCTCCTGCATGCCCCACACAGGCGATTGAGCCAAAACCCAGGCATGTGCCCTGACAGGGAATTGAACCGTGACCTGGTTCATAGGTCGATGCTCAACCACTGAGCCACGCCAGCTGGGCCTTCCTTCCTTTTTATGAATGCATCATATTCCACTGTGTGTGTAGATGGACCACATTTGGTTTATCCTTCATCTGTTGATGCACACTGGGTTGCTTCTACCTTTTGGCTACTGTGAATAACACTGCTGTGAACATGGGGTGTAAGTATCTCTTAGACCCTGCTTTCAATTGTGGGGGTATAAACCCAGAAGTGGAATTTCTGGACTACATGATAATTCTATTTTTTGAGGAACCGCCATACTGTTCGGCACAGCAGCTGCCCCCTGTTATATTCCCACCAACAGTGCACAGGGTTCCAATTCCTCCACGGCCCCCCAACCTTTATTATTTGTTTGTATTTTTTTATAATGGCCATACTAATGGGTGTTCGATGGTAAAAGGCAGAGGTTTTTCAGGGTAGATGATGGTGATGGTGATGGTGGTGATGGAGATGGTAGTGATGGAGATGATGATGGTGGTGATGGAGATGGTGGTGATGGAGATGGTGGTGATGGAGATGATGATGGTGGTGATGGAGATGGAGATGGTGGTGATGGAGATGATGATGGTGGTGATGGAGATGGAGATGGTGGTGATGGAGATGATGATGGTGGTGATGGAGATGGAGATGGTGATGGATGGAGATGATGGTGGTGGTGGTGATGGAGATGCTGGTGATGATGATGGAGATGATGATGATGATGGTGGTGGTGATGATGATGATGATGGTGGTGGTGATGATGATGGAGATGATGATGGTGATGATGGTGATGGAGATGATGATGATGGTGGTGATGGAGATGATGATGACGGTGGTGATGGAGATGATGATGGTGGTGATGGGGATGATGATGTGGTGATGGAGATGGAGATGGTGGTGATGGAGATGATGGTGGTGGTGATGATGGAGATGCTGGTGATGATGATGGAGATGATGATGGTGGTGGTGATGGAGATGATGATGATGATGATGGTGGTGATGGAGATGGAGATGATGATGGAGATGATGATGGTGATGGTGATGGTGATGGAGATGATGATGATGATGGTGGTGATGGAGATGATGATGGTGGTGATGGAGATGGAGATGGTGGTGATGGAGATGGAGATGGTGGTGATGGAGATTATGATGGTGGTGATGATGGAGATGATGGAGATTATGATGGTGGTGGTGATGGAGATGGTGATGGAGATGCTGGTGATGATGATGGAGAGATGATGATGGAGATGATGATGGTGGTGGTGATGGAGATGATGATAATGATGGTGGTGGAGATGGAGATGATGATGATGGTGGTGAGATGGTGGTGATGGAGATGGAGATGATGATGATGGAGACGATGATGGTGGTGATGGAAATGGAGATGATGATGATGGAGATGATGATGGTGATGGAGATGATGATGATGATGATGGTGGTGATGGAGATGGTGGTGATGGAGATGGTGATGATGGAGATGGAGATGATGGAGACGATGATGGTGGTGGTGATGGTGGCGGTGGTGATGGAGACGGTGGTGATGGAGATGGTGGTGATGGAGATGATGATGGTGGTGATGGAGATGGTGGTGATGGAGATGATGATGATGATGGTGGTGGTGATGGAGATGGTGGTGATGGAGATGGAGATGATGGTGGTGGTGGTGATGGAGATGGTGGTGATGGAGATGGAGATGATGATGATGGAGATGATGATGGTGGTGATGGTGATGGAGATGGTGGTGATGGAGATGACAACTGCAGCAGGCGCTTGGCTCCCTTGTGTTTATGCATCTCTTTCCGGAGCTCCTGTCCTCAATCCCAAATAGGCGCTGTGGCGCCTCAGGCTGCAGACAGGTACTGATTCCACCCGAGAGGCCGGAACGTGCAGCCCTGGGGCCCGCCACCCGGGAGTCTGCTCACAGGCTGCACACAGACCACTGAGAACTGAGCTTGGTCCTTCTCAGCGTCCTCTGGTTTGGCCTGGGCTTCTTTCTGCTCACTTTAGGTTGAATCTGCCCTTCTTTTCCCAGTTTCCTAAGGTAGAAGCTCAGGCGATGATTTTATTTTTATTTATTTATTTTTTTATTTTTTTTATTTTTTTCAGGCGATGATTTTAGATCTGTCTTCTGAAATATGGACTCCATGCTATCCATGTCCCTCTAAGGACCGCTGCCCCGCCCACAGCTTCTGATACATTGTCTTTTCGGTTTCGTTTAGTTCAAAATACTTTCACATTTCGCTTCAGGTTTCTCCTGCCACCCATGTGTTATTTAGAAGAATGCTGTCCACTCTCGGAGTGTGTTGGGGTGATGCAGCTCCCTCTCTCTCTCTCTCTCTCTCTCTCTCTCTCTCTCTCTCTCTCTCTCTCGGTTGCTGATTCCTCATTTCTTCCCAGTGTGGCCTGAGAGCACAGTGACTCCTACGCTTTCAGATGAAGGTGCGTTCACGGTCTGTCCTGGGCGAGGTCTGTCCTGGTGAATGTTCCATGTGAGCTTGAGAAGAACCTGCCTTCGGCCGCTGTTGGATGAAGTGGACTCTGTGTTTACTTATTTTACCTTTGTATTTTGAAGTAGGTTTATTTTTTGTTTTTTTTTAAAATATATTTTTATTGATTTCAGAGAGGAAGGGAGAGGGATAGAGAGAGAAGCATCAATGATGAGAGACAATCATTGATCGGCTGCCTCCTGCACTCCCCACACTGGGGATCAAGCCCACAACCCTGGCATGTGCCCTGACCGGGAACTGAACCGTGACCTCCTGATTCACAGGTCAAGGCTCAACCACTGAGTCACGCTGGCTGGGCTTGAAGTAGTTTTGAACGTGTACAGAGGTTGCAGAAATACTCAGAGAGCTCCCCCCTCACCCCGCCCCTGCCTCTCACATAACCATCGTGCACTGACCAGGCCCAGGATGCTGGCATTGGCACCGCCCTGCTCACCAAACTCTGCTCAGAGTCCTCCCATGGGCTGCTGGCCTGACCCCCACAGCCCACCGAGCCCGACACCCTGTTCTGCTGATCCCTGATCCAGATAGTGGGGGCCTCTGAGGCCTTGGCAGTTGGAGGCTGGGGGAGGACAGGGAGCAGGTGGGGCCTCCCAAGCCACGTCTGACAGTGGCCTTCATCCTGGGGACAACGGGAGCCGCAGAATGGCCTTCCCACGTATGTCAGAGTATTTTGACTTTGTGGACATCCACAGGCACGCAGTGGGGAGCAGGTCCAGCAAGGAGCAGGCGCAATCCGCACCACACTGCCCCGTAGTGACCGCAGAGGTCGCTCAGGGAGTCACTGATAGGGGCCGGGGGTCACCAGGATGACGGGGTGTGATGACACAAAGTGCATGGGTCACTTGCTGCGCCAGACCCTGCCAAGGTTCAGGAGTTTGCTCACGTGGCCCAGGAGCCGCAGGGTCAGGCTCCCGGGTCAGCGCAGGGGCTCAGGTCCCTGCCTCCGGGCCATCCCGGCTCTGGCCACGAAGGGGGCGGTGTGGCGCAGCTGGACCAGCGCGGAGGGCCTCCCGCAAGTTATTGCAAATCTCTGGGTCTCAGGTTCCCCCTCTGGAGGCTGTGATGGGACCACGTGAGCTCAACAAAAACCTGGGGGCGGCCCTGAGCGGGCTGGGGGTGCAGTGCGCCGTGGGCTGTGTCTCCCTCAAGGCCCACCCCGTGCGCCCTCCTCACACCGGGACCTGGACACATCCCGCCGGGCAGTGAGGGTCTGGGTCCCTGTCCTGGGAGCGCCCCTCCACCCGCCTGCACCTTCGGGGTCGCTGGCCGCCTGCTGTGAGGAAGCCCCGACTGGCGAGGCCCCAGGGGACAGGCGCACAGGCTGCCCACGGGGAGAAACCACGATTGCTGCGAGGCCCCCAGCCGTGGGCGGAGACCAGGCCACAGGACCCGGGAGCGTAACCAGTGGCTCTCAGCGGCAAGGTCAGGGACATTTGCTCCACATCGGCGATGGCACAGCCTGGGGTCGCGGCTGCAGGTGGTGCGCCCACCTGGTGTGTCCAAGCGAGTGGTTTCCGTCTGGGCCTAGAACAGCAGATCCCGCCCACCTGCCCACACACCCACACACACTCACGTGACGCTCACACACAGGCACACACTCCCCTCAGGGGTGGAACACGCAGCCGTGGGCACGGGAACACCTGGGCCCCGTCCCTGCTCTGTTGCTCCCCAGCTGTGCCCTGTAGGATGCTCTCCGACCCTCGGGGCCCTCACCTGCGGCACGGGCTGGGAGGGGGCTGCTCCGTGGGTTCCTGAGGAGCTCAGGCAGCGTGGCTGGCCTTTACTGCCTCCACCTTCCATCGGGGAACTAAATCTCGTTCTCCTGCCTTCGGAGAGAGGGGAGGAAGACGTGTGTGCGCGTGTGCGTGTGCGTGTGCGTGTGTGCGTGTGCGTGTGTGAATTCCCCGGGGAGACAGGGTCTGTGGACTACACATGTAACTCACTACGTCTGTCCGAGCTCTGGCTGTGTCCAGCCCCACGCGGCCGCAGCCTCCGGAAGGCGGCAGATGGCTGGCCCAGCGTGGCCTCTGCTCAGGCGGGGCGGCCGCCCCTCATAAAGGCCTGCTTCTTCCTGGCAGCACTCACGGCCCGGCCGCCGGCCACCGGCGCTCAATGGGCTCTTCTGAGCCCCAGCGCCCGCCCTGGACACACTCGGGCCTCCTGTTTGCCCGGCTCCCAGGGACGCGCACAATGTGGCCCTGTTCTCCCCACGCCCGCCGCCCGCCCGCCCGGGAGGAGCCGTGCCAGCCGCCGGGAGCTGCCCGCCTGGCTTCCAGGAGGACGCGCTGTGTGTGGCCTGAGACGGGCACCCCTTCCCGGCCGCCCTTCGGGTTAGGGGGCGATTTGTAAGAGCAAACACCTCCCTGGTGCGCGGGCTCCCCTGCCCCTCCGCACGGGCCTCTGCAGTGCTCCTGCCTCCTCGGGGCCCCTCCCCGCCTGAGGCTCAGCACCTTCTCCTCCTCCTCCCCCCCCTTCCTCCTCCCTCCCCCTCCTCCTCCTCCTCCTCCTTTTCCTCCCCCCCTCCTCCTCCTCCTCCTCGGACCCGGACCCGCCAACGCGGACACTGTCCCGGCCCTGTTTGATTTTCCCACATTTAGCACTTGTCTCGTCCCTCCTTTGGGAGCTGAGCGCCGTCTGTCCTGTGCGTGCCCGGCCTCCAGGCGCAGCACAGCGCCGACTCCCGGAGGCCGCAGCCAGCCTGCTCAGGTGGGTGAGTGAGCAAATCACCCCTCGGACGGACTCCACTATGAGCCGGTGAAGACGGGAATCAATTGGGTCAGTTACTGAATCACTGCGGCCAGGGGCACAGGCAGGGGTCCCCCTAATCTATCTTCAGTCACCTGACCTCCCCCCACCTCTCAGCCCTCCCAGGGCAGTAGGGCCTTCCCCCCAGGGGCCCAGCACCCACCCCACCCCGGCCTGGAACACCACTGCCCCCTGGTCAATTTGGGGTCACCCCGGCTTTGTCCTGTCGCAGGACCTTTGTACCGGCTGTTCCCTGGGCCTGGAATTCTGCTGCGTCGCCCCGTCCCCACCTCCTCACATGAGGCCCCCGCCTCCCTCCGGTCTCAGCTAGAACAGGTGGGCCTCCCTGGCCACTCTCTGACCTGTCCCAGTAGCCCCTGCCCGGCACCACAGAGTTCCTCCCTGGACCTCAGGAAGGTCAAGGTTTGGCTACCTGTTTCCACCACAGGGGGGTGCCAGGGCCGGGACCTGCCCTATCTTGCTCACCGGGGGGTCTCTGGTCCCTGGCACCGTGCAAGGCTCGCAGTCGGGGCTGAGTGGGCATGTCCAGGGCGCAGCAACCCCAGATGCTGACTTTGTGCCCACTTTACAGTGCGGGGCCCAGGCATGATGCGGGCCGTGTGGGAGGTCACAGTCCGTCCGAGAGACAGGCACCAGGATCCATCCTCCTGTTTACCGGCAGGTTTCATCCCGACGGGGCTGAAGCTGCCGAGGGGAGGGCCGGGACAGTGACAGAGGCAGGTGTTTCCTTGGAGAGGCCAGGGGTAGGGTGTGGAGGAGCTGGCCACCTGCTTCTTGGAAAGAGGTGGTCAGGGAAGGCTCC
This sequence comes from Ia io, assembly GCA_025583905.1. Classification (NCBI taxonomy): domain Eukaryota; kingdom Metazoa; phylum Chordata; class Mammalia; order Chiroptera; family Vespertilionidae; genus Ia; species Ia io. The sequence continues at coordinate 2,857,415 of JAJQQW010000002.1, read as the reverse complement.
CTGGGGGAGGTGAGGCCATCCCTGGATGGAGTCCCAAATAGGAAATGCCATTCAGCAGGGGTGGGGCCACGCCAGCAGCTGTGCGAAGGGAACCAGGAGCTGGCCTCCTGCTTCGCGGGGCCTGTGTGAGGCGGGGCCTGGATTCGCTCTGCGCGGCCTCGAGGGCCAGGGTGAGCGGGGCCAGCCCGGAGGACCGACACCATTCAGTCTGTGTACAGGGCACTTGGCCCGGGAAGAAGTGAGCTCTCCGTGCAGGGGGCCTGTCAGCTGGAGGGGGAGAGGGCTGAGGGTGAGCCCGCAGGACGCTGCAAGCCCTGCTCATCCGGAGACGCTCGGGGCTAGAACGGAGTGCTGTCTCCTCCCGGCAGAGGCGGTATCTCCCAGGGAACAGCACACACTCCCCAAATGCGCACAAACATGACCATCGCTGTTTTCATGGTGGTAACACCCACCTCATAAAGGCCACTTCCTACGAGTCCCCGTGGGTCAGCGTGGACTCGGACACCTGGCTCAGCACAGCATTGCTTGTGACAGGGAAACCGGAGCCCCTGGAAGTCCATTTGTGAACACAATGTGCTTCCCTCCAGATTGGGCTCCAAGGGGGAGGGCCTGCCTGACGAGTCGCTCCTCCATCATCACATCTGGTGGGTGGGAGGTGCAACCCAAGCCCCAGCCCGTAGCTCAGCAGGTTGGAGCGGGGGTCCCTGTCAGGGTGGATCAACAAATCCATGCCTCTCTCTCTCTCTCTCTCTCTCTCTCTCTCTCTCTCTCTCTCTCTTCCTTCCTCTCTCTCAAATCAATAAATTAAAAAGAAAAGAGAGAGATCAATGCAATCTTTTTTTTTTTTTTTAAGTGTAAGCCCAGGTCAGTCAGTGTGGTTCAGTGGTTGAGCACCGACCTATGAAACAGGAGGTCACGGTTTGATTCCCGGTCAGGCCATATTCCCTGGTTGTGAGCCCGATCCCCAGTGTGGGGAATACAGGAGGCAGCCGGTCAATGATTGTCTCCATCATTGATGTTTCTATCTCTCTCCTCTCCCTTCCTCTCTGAAATCAATAAAAATATTTTTAAATAATAAAAATAAAAGCATAAGCCCATTGATGAGGGGAAGGGGTGGGGGGGGAGAGAGAGAAAAATGCAAGAAACAAGTCAAAATGTCAAGTCTCACCCAAAGGAAGCTATAGGAAAAGCTAAGGGGGCGTTAGGGAGTGGCCACCCATGGTTGCTGGGAGGTGGAATTCAAGGTGGTTTTGTTTTCTTCGTGTTGTACTGTATTTCCCACACTCTGGATCATAAACATGCATTATGTTTGCACTGTGAAAAGATTCTTGAGAAAACATGGAATGACGTCAGGGTTAAAGAACTGTTTGGTTTGCTGAGCTCCGAGCAGGGCGTTTCCCTGCCGAACTGAACGTGGGAGACGATCCCACTGTCCCTGGTGGCGTCCCTTTCCGTCTGGCTGGGAGCAGCAAGAGCACCCCAGCTCCCTCGAGTGGGGAGCAAAGAAGGTTCAGTTGTGCCGTGGCCACTCTGAAACGTCCCCCTCCCTCCCCCGCCCCCCCACCCAGCGTTTTTTATGGCTTCCTTTGGCTGCAGGCTTGACACTTATCTGGGCAAACAGGCTTGACACTTGTCCAGGCGGTTGGGGCGTCCCAAAGCCACATCTGTGTGGGCCGATAACAAAGCCCAGGACCCCGCCAGCCGGACCTGCCTTTGAACCTGACTTCCAGAACCAGCTCGCCCCTCTCCCTGCGGAGGAGCCATCCTGCGTGGGATTGTTCAAGGTGCCCAACGGCCCCTCCGTGTCTCCACGGCCAAAGGGACTCAGCCGCCACGTGGGGCAGCCACGGGCGGGCGCGACATCGCCATCACCCATGGCCCCCTGGGGAGGCACGGTGCTCCCTGCCCTGGCGGTCCCCGAAGCCTGGTGTCCCTGCTCTGGAGGCAGTGACTCCCCAGGGAGCCGGTCACCCTGTGGGGAAGGCCAAGGGGCCACCTGGCTCTGCTCTGATCCCCACCAGTGTGACTCGGCCATTGCCCCGTGGGGGTGGGCAGCTGGCTGGGAGCCCTCCAGGAGGGCCCGACGCAGGGCCGGGCTTGGGAAGGCGGGTAGGAGGAACCCACTCGGCGCTCCCCGGGAGCCAGGAGCCCTCGGCCTGGGAAAAGCTAGCCATCCTTCTCTGCCAGCCACCGACTCCTGGAGAAGCCTCCCCCGTCGCCGGAAACGCCAGGGCGCTCAGAACCAGGGGGACCAAAGATCAGCCCACCCGTGCTGACTCGAGCCCTCGGTGGCTTTTTGCTGTTGCGTTGTAGGAGTTCTTTGATCATTTGATATTAATTTCCTAGGAGATGCATGAGTTGCAAACATTCCCTCACATTCCTGGGGTGGCCTTTTCCCTCCGTCGGTAGCACCCTCTCATGCACAGAAGTTTTCATTTTGATGAATCCAATGTATTTTTTAAATTTTGTTGCCTGTACTTTGGTGTCATATCCAAGAAATAATCGCCACATTCAAGTCGTGAAGCTTTCCCTCAAGGTTTTCTTCTAAGAGTTCTGTAGTTTTAGCTCTTCCGTTTAGATCCATGGAGAGCTGACTTTTGGATGTGGTGTTAAAGAGGGTCCAGCTTCTTCCTTTTGCACGTGGACACCCAGCTCTCCCAGCACCATTTGCTAAAAAGCTTGTCCTTTTCCACCGAATGGTCTTGGCGCCTTGCTGTGGGCTACTTGCCCGAATACTCAGGTTTTGATCCCAGCTTTGCGTCCTATCTGCCTGTGTGTTTGCCTTTATACCTTCGAGGCAGCACCGGCAGCTTCCTGTCCCCTGGGGTGCACACTTCCCTCTGCTGCAAATGCGTGCTTATTGCGGGGTGAGACGAGAGGCGATTTCTTTCTTTCCCTAGTTTTAAATTTTCAATTCGCTTTATTGTATTACTGTTAAAATAAACTATGTGCATGAAATTTTTTAAAATATATTTTTATTGATTTTGGAGAGGAAGGGAGAAGGAGAGAGAGAGATAGAAACATCCATGATGAGAGAGCATCATAGATCAGCTGCCTCCTGCACGCCCCGCACTGGGGATCGAGCCCGCAACCGGGCCTGTGCCCCGACCGGGAATGGAACCGTGACCTCCTAGTTCACAGGTTAACGGTCAACCACGGAGCCATGCCGGCCGGGCTCAGTGCGTGTAATTTGTAACAAATGGTCACTTTTCTTACCACCTTCCCGCCACCCCATCCCCACGGCCATCACAGACCTGCACGTATCCCGGAACACCAGTGCGCAGGGGGCAAGCGTCCTTTCTCGTCATCCTGAATCGACCTCAGGGAGCAAGGAGCGGCGATGACACCAGCAGGCTGGGCTCCCGCACCTGGTGACCCGGTGGACGTGACCACAGGCCCTCCTCCCGGGCCCTCCCCGCACAGAGCCGCCCTCCCCACACCTGGTGACTCGGTGGACGTGACCACAGGCCCTCCTCCCGGGCCCTCCCCGCACAGAGCCGCCCTCCCCACACCTGGTGACTCGGTGGACGTGACCACAGGCCCTCCTCCTGGGCCCTCGCCGCACAGATCGGCCTGCGGGGGGGAGGAGGAGCACGAGGAATGTCTGGCTCCCGCAGGCTGAGTTGCGGTCTCCTCTGCGCAGATGGATTCCTGGAAGCGTTGGGGGAGGCCCTCAGGAAAGGTGACGCCACCTGCCTCCTGCTTCGGAGAAGGTCACGGCCGGACGGGCTCTGTTGGGTCATCAGCCATGGATCCCGGGCCAGGGGAGTGGAAAAGGGTTGGGAGTCGATCCATTAGTTTGTCAAAAACTTTCATCTAGCGTCACCATTCTCTCTTGAGAGAAAAACCACTAAGCAAAAGAGGGACTTATTCTCACACCAGCGACAATAACAAGCAAGGGCAGCTGTCACCTGCACATGGCGTCTCCAAAATCATTCTTTAAAAAAAACACTTTTTTTATTGATTTCAGAGAGGAAGGGAGAGGGAACGAGATAGAGAAACATCAATGAGAGAATCATTGATCAGCTGCCTCCCGCACACCCTACACCCGGGACCAAGCCCACAACCCGGGCATGTGCCCCGACCGGGAATCGAACCATGACCTCCCAGTTCACAGGTCAACACCCAACCACTGAGCCAAGCCGGCTGGGCTTCAGAATTATTCTGTAAACAATGTATCTTAAACAATTGTTTGAAACAACCCAGACGGTCCTCAGTGGATGAATGGGCCTATCTGAGCACCCGTGGAAGGGACACCGGCTCCCTGGGGACCAGCCTCAAAAACGTGATGCCGGGAAGCCCGACAGAAAGGCTTGTGCGGCCGGGTTCCGTGTGTAGGAAATGCCCAAAATGGGCAAATCCGCAGAGACAGGAAGGAGAAGGCGGGTCCGGGCTGGGGGAGGGGAGGGGGTGTGGCTGCGAATTGGGCTCCTTTGGAGGGTGATGCGAACGTTCTGGAATGAGACGGCGGCGATGTTTGCACAACACCGTGGACCTACTGAGAACCACTGAGCTGCCCGCTTTAAAATGACGGATTGTATGTGACGTAAATGAAGGTAAATAAAAATGCAGCTAAGAACGCGTAAACACAGGGGGAATGTTTGCGAATGGATAGAAATGGCCACGTCCGTTATGCTGGTCAGTCATCCTGTGGCCCCCCCTGCTCAGGTCGGGTCCACGGGAACTCACCCAGCGCCTGTGCGCCTGTGCGCGGGTGACCTGGTTTTGAATTTGTAACTTACAAATCCACCTTCCCAACATGAAGCGAGGGAGCTCACTCATCCGCTCAGGGCAGAAAATGCCTCTCAACTGCCGCTGGAGGGGCTGTTGGGTGGGCACCCGGGACCTGGATGGAGGGCAGGGGGAGGTGGGCCCTTGTGTCTGCCCCCCCACCGACCCCTAAGCCCTGCTGTGTGCTCACTGTCACACCAGGACCCAAGGGGCAGCACCGGCAGCGAGGCCCTTGCAGGGGCCCCCGGGCCAGCCCCCACTGTCTGCACTGTGGGCTGAATGGAGGGTGGGCAGCACCCGTTTGCAGGTTAAAGCCTCTGGCAGCAGGTCCAGGAGGTGCCCGGGCCCTGGCAGGCCCTGCAGGGCAATTTGTGAGCCCAGGGCCCAGGAGGGCAGGGTTCTCCTCGCCACGGATGCCAGGAATCGGCATCTGCAAGCCTGGGCCTGCGCTTGCCTTCCGGCCGGCTGCTGACCGTGTGAGCACGGGGCTGGGCGTGGGCATACGTGCATCAGTGAGCATGACGTGAGTGACGGGCGGTGTGTGTGTTCTGCGTGTGCGTCAAGTGTGCGGTGGGCACGTGTGTTTGCCTGGGAGGGAGATCGCGTGTGGGCTGGCCACTGCTCAGAGCGGGGATGAGGGGGGCAGGCTGAGGGCCACACCCCCTCTCCAGGGCTGCCCCCAGGCTTGTGCCCTGGCCCAGCCCCCCAGGCCCCAGACCCTCCCTGTCCAGGCCAGAGCAGCTGTACCTAGGCTGCCTCCTTCTCCCTCCCTGCCTCTCACCTCTCTCCTTCCCACCCTCCTGGGCCACCTCTCTCTCTCTCTCTCTTCCCTCCCCTCTAAGGAGAGGCCGGTCCAGGCCCTGCCAGGCCTTTGTGGCAGACAACCCAGCTGCCCTCCCCTTCCCCCCAACACCTTCGCAAAGCCTTGTCTCCTCATCTGTGACACGCTCATTGCCACCGTCTCATGGGTCTAAATGAGTGTATTCGGCGGCTGGAGCTGCACCAGGTGTGGGACAGATGTGGTCATTAAAGAGGTGCGAGTAGCCAGCCGGGCTGGCACCGGGGTGCCTGGGAGCATGAACGATAAGGGATCTGCCTGCTCCAAATCCCCACGACGTCTCCCGGGGACCCTGGGGGCTCCAGAGACCGGGGAGCTAAACCCTCCCACCCCCACACAGCCCTGGGCACACTGTGGTCACCATCCCATTTCACAGATGGGAAGACTGAGGCCAAGGAGGGCCAGGGGATGGCCTGAGGCTGCATCGCAGGGCAAAGGCGCCAGCTGCCAGGACTTCCCTATCTGGGGCGGTCTAGGCTGGGAGGAGCCCCGAGTGAGAGGACTGGCGGGGGGCAGGGGGGAACTGTCCCCATTCAGCCACCAAAGGTTCCCTGACGCTTCCATCACCACCTGAGAGGCTCAGCTAAGTTCCCAGAGTCACATTCTCCCCAAGAAGGATTCTGGGTCTCATTTCACAGACACTCACGGGGCCTACCAAACCCAGGGCGTGGTGGGCCCTGAGAGCCAGCAGCAAACCCGGTCTTAAGCGGGGACCCAGGCCGTGGACCCCCTCCCAGGCCCAGCGAGGGCTCCCCCCTCAGGAGAACTGTGCCTGACCCGTCCGAGGCCCCTGACCCTGGTGCCTGAGCCTCAGAGGAGGGTGCTGGCTGCGGTTGTCTGTCTGTCTGTCTGTCTGTCTCCTCTGGCCGTGGCTTTTGTGGGCCCCGGCGACGGGCCCGCCCCCAGCAGCGGCTGCACAGGGATGGCAGCGCCTCGGAGGTCCATGGGGGTGAGGGGTAGGAGGGCGAGCGGCAGGCAGGCTGGGGCGGGCTGGACAGGAGGGGCCAGTGGGGCGGGGACGGCCAGGTCAGGGGCCAGGTCAGAGGCCTGGTCTTGGTCCAAGTGCCTCAGGCTCTGGAGCGGCCCTGGCCGGCCCCGCCCCGCTGGCTGACCTTGGCCTTTCTCGGGGTCAGCCGCCCCCACTGTGGAGCCGGGGACCGCCCCTCCCAGATGGTTACAGCTGGGGAAATTGAGGGTCAAAGAAGCAGCCGCCCGGCTCCAGGGCCCCCAGAGCAGAACCGGGTTCAAATCCAGGGCCGCCTGCTTCTCGCATTGGTGGAGCGGCCCCAGGGGTCCGCGCTAATAGTAAGGTAACAGCGTCACAGCAACAGCCCCCGCTCCATGCACGGCCCGGCCTCGGGCCTGGATGCTCCCGGCGCTGTGAGGGCGGGCGCTAACCCCACGCACACCCTGCAAGCAGGCCAAGTGGTCCCTACCGAGACCTGGGCAAGCTGTGCGGGCAGACACGCCCACGCGAGGCAGAGCGGGGTGGGGACAGCTGGGCAGGGACAGGCTCTGGGCTCCCCCTCCCCCGGGTGTGCCTGGCCTGCAAGCTCGCGGTGGCCTGGACGCAGGGCAGGGCGGGAGGGAAGGCCGCATGGAGGTCGAGGGGCCGCCCAGGCACCGCCCCTCCCAGCCTGTCCTGCTCTGACCTGCTTTCCTGGCACCGCTGGCAGGGCTGGGGCGGGCTCCCTGGTGTCCTGCCAAAGCAAAGGTGGCCGAGGGGTCAGCGCGGCTCCCTGCCGGGCCGCCTTAGCACTGCTGCTCCTCCCGGGAGAGGCCTTCGCTCTCAGTCCACGCGCTGTCCCCCGCGCCAGGCAACGCCACCCCCGGAAACCCTGGGCTCCCCGGGAGGGACCTGCCCCTGCCTCATCACCACGAGGGTCTCGGCCATCCTGGCTACCGCAGGGGTCCCCGTCCCTGTCTGGCAGGCTCGGTTCCCCCTTCTCTTAGGTGAGGGGTCACTTTAAACCAGGGCAAGTAGGGGGTCGGGGTCCCAGAATCAGGTGTGTATCAGGGAGAGGGAGGGGCTGCTTTGGAGCCGTCTGGGCAGGGCTGGCAGCTCAGGGGCCACGCGGGTAGGAGGAGGCCTGGCTGCCCAGCACCCGCCAGCCTCCATCCTGGTGGTTCGGGGTGCCCGGCTCTGCCCAGCAGCCCAGCTGACTCCCTAAGAAGCTCCATCTTCTTTAAATGGCAGATAGCCTGTGCCCTTTGCACCAGGCAGCGCTCACTTGGTCCTCACGGCAGTCGGGCATGGAGGACACTACCGTACCATCTACAGGCGAGGAAACGGGCACAGAGCGGCCAGGAAGCTTGTCACAGTCACACGCCAGGAAGTGGCAGAGCTGGGATTCGGACCCCAGCTCCTTCCCAGAGAGCCCTTTGCTCATCCCGGGGACCAGCTCCCCTGGAGCCCAGAGCCCAGAGCGGGAGGGCTGCTGCCAGCCCCAGAGGCCGGTGTAGACTCCGACCGAGCTCAGGGCCCACCTCCTCCTGGCTGTGAGGCCTGGGCCAAGTTGCTCAACCTCTCTGGGCTTCAGATGTCTCCTTTCCAGTTGGGCCAGTACCAACACCATGCATTCGGCGTGCACAGGGCCCCTCTGTGTGCCGGGCCTGTCCTAGAACCCGGGAACAGCGTGATCAGGAAGGCTACGCCTCTCCGAGTGGAAGGGCCTCGGGCACCGCCCCCAGGACCGGCGCCTGCTGTGATCGGGAGGCCCTTGTCAATGCTCCTCGGGCCTGACGGCGCCTGGAGGACCGCGACGGGGAGGGAGTCCAGGTGGAAGCAGGTAGACGCATAGGTGAGGGGACTGGAACTGTGGGAGCCCAGAAACAGCCGGGGCCGAGGTGGCCATGCCTGGAGGTCTGGAAGTTGGGGTGTCCTCTCTGTGTCCCTGGGGTGGGGACGGGGTGACAAATGGCAGTCAGGCTGGGTCTGGCCCTCGGCGCAGGAAACTCCTGTCTGACAGCTTCCCGTGAGCTCCTGGCCGGCAGCGGGTTACTCCGCCAGCCGCACAACGCAGGAACACCCTCGGTCCCAGCCGGAAGGTCTGTCCTTTGTCTTACAGAATCACTTTTTTTCTGGATGTAAAAGCAAAACTTGTGTGTTGTCATAATAAAGTTGGAAAAGCTAAAAATATACCAAATGTTTAAAAAAGATATTTTTATTGATTTCAGAGAGGAAGGGAGAGGGAGTGAGAGCTAGAAACATCCATGATGAGAGAGAATCATAGGTCGGCTGCCTCCTGCACGCCCCCCCCCCCCCCCCCCCCCCCCCCCCCCCCCCCGCCGGGGATCAAGTCCACATCAATGGCATGTGCCCTGACCGGGAATCTATCCGTGACCTCCTGGTTCAGAGTTCGATGCTCAACCACTGAGCCACACCGGCCGGGCGAAAGTTACCAACTTGGCATGAAAAATCACACTCCCACCCTGCCCGCTTCAAATGTTAACAGCCGAGGGGCAGCCTGGTGCTTTCCATGCCCTTTTTCCGCACGGTTGGCATCCAGCTCCCATGGCATTGTGTGCGGCTCTCTTTACTTAACATACAACATGCCATCGGCTAAACCCCTGTTTACTGCCCTTCCTGACTGAGAGCTGTGATCTGCTCATCGTACCTGCCTCACGGGCCTGGGCTTTCCTTTGGGGATGAAACTGTTTTGGAACGAGACAGGGGATGGTCACACAACATTGTGACTGTGAGACAGGGCCCTTTAAAATCATTGACTTTGTGTTATGCGAATTCCACCTCAATTATTGGAAAAGAAGAAATAAGGCAAGCCCCTCGCCCAGGCTCAGGCTCACCGGCCAGTGACAGTCAAAGTGGCTGCTTCTCCGGTTGGGCCGACCGCAGGCCACATATCGCAGAGCTCTTTACCCTTCAGGCTTTGGGCCCTTCACCGTGACCCTGATTTCCAGAAGTGGAGTCGTGAGGTCAGAGCTGCTGAATGACACGTTTGGGGACAGAGCCTCGCCCGCGTGGGCACCTGGGTGGGTGGGAGCCCGGGCACCAGCCTGAATCCGGAGAGACTAGTCAGTGTGGTTGCTCCCGTCGGCTCGGCAGGGCGGAGGACGCTGCTGGCCTCTGGCCCACACTGTGGGCGAAGCCTGGGCTTTCGACACACGCCTCCCAGCTGCCGGGTTATATCCAATCCTTCCCTCCTCCCAACACCAGGACTGGAGGCCACCGTGGCATCCCGCGGGGTCCAGGGCCCCACGCGGCTAATCACGGCACGGAACTGCTCCTGGTCGCCTGGCAGCCTCAGAATCTCACTTCCCTTTGCTGAGCCTCAGTTTCCCCATCTGAAAACCAAGGTAGCAGTAACTGGATCCCAGGGAGGCTCCTCTGGGAGCCAGGCAGCCCCACGGAAGCCGTGGCAAGCGTTTACCTACGTGGCCCCAGGACACGCCAGGCTGCTTCTGCAGCAGCGTGCAAAGTCGATTCTGGACATGGATCGTGTCCGAGAGACACGGGTAAATGACAGGAGGGAGCACACTCGACGAGCCCGGCCCCTCGTAAACACTCGACACGTGGGAGCTATTATGATTATTTGGTTTTTCACGTTTTGCAAACACGGGTTCCCACACACATAGAACATGTCCAGAAGTCTACACAGGAAACCGTGGACAGCAGTTCGTTCGGGAGGGAGCAAGGAAGAGGACTTGCCACTCAGTGCCTTTCTGCTGCCCTGGCCAGTGTGCTCAATGGTTAGAGAAGCAGCCCTTGCACCGAAGGGTTGTGGGTTCTATTCCCAGTCAAGGCCACGTACCGGCGTTTCAGGTTTGATCCCCGGCCCAGGTTGGATCACGTATGGGAGGCAACCAATCGATATGTTTCTCTCTCTCTCTCCCGCCCCACACACACTCGCTCCCCTCCACTCTCTCTAAAAAAAATCAATGGAAAAAATATCCCTGGGTGAGAATTAGCATAAATAAATAAATAATAAAATAGTTTAAAATAAAATTATACTCTGAAATATAAAATGTTAGTTATCATGATCCTCTCAATTAACAGAGAGGAAAATGGTGCCCGGGCTACGCCTCCTCCAGGAGGTCCGCCCAGTGCCCGGCACACTGCCCCATGCAGCCACGGAAGGATCCCACTGCGTGTCCCCGTCTGTCCCCTGCTGCCTCTCCCGTGGAACTGGGAGTGCCTGGAGGGAGGGCCTGCCTGCCCCTCCCTGAGTGCCCCTGCTCGGCAGCTCAGCCTGCGCGCCGCTGGCTCAAGGCCGGGCACGGCTGAGTCCAGGAATGAGGCTCGGGAGGCGCAGCCAGCTGCCTAAGATGACGAGTGAGTGGCAGTGCAGGGCGAGGCCCCATCCCTGGGCTCCGACTCCGCCACCCCCGCTGCACCCCGGCTCCTCGAGGACGGGCTCACCCTCCAGGCTGCAGGGACGCAGCTCCTGGCTACTCGCCATGGATGTCCAGAGGGGCCACCCGGGACCCGTCCAGGCGGCCGCAGCCTCCTGCAGCTGTGAGGGTATCTGGGGTTCGGGAGGAAAGGTCGTTCAGCCCCACGTGGCCGCTGGTGACGCCCCAGGTGTGGGAAGTTTAGAGAGTGCCCCAAGCAGAGCCAACTAGAAGAGCCACAAACGAAAGAGCGGCCTGCCTGCCTGCTGTCTGTGCGACACCTCAGCCTGAGCTTTCCGCCTCCAAGGCTGAGGTGCAGGCTTGTCCGATCACGAGGAGTCCTTCCCAGCCAGAGCAGCTGCCACGGGCTGGGAAGGTTCGCAGTCTGAGGCCAAGCTCACAGGAACCATTTTGCAGATGAAAAAACTGAGGGTCAGAGCAAAAACCATGCGTGTGTGTGTGTGTGTGTGTGTGTGTGTGTGTGTGAAAGAGAGAGAGAGAGACCTCAGAAAGGCCTTCCTCTCTCTGGACTCAGTTTCCCCGGCGGTCAAACAAGAAGGCTGGACTCATAATGCTCAGTGCCCCAGGCCTGGCTCCACAATGCCATCCACACCCGGATTGGACCCGTCCCTACGGCAACAGCCCCATCTGTGACTACACCGCCTGGGTCCATTAGATTAGCAGGTTAAGTAACCTGCACGTGGTTCTTACTATCCCACTGTCCACCCCCCCTCACACACATACACACATACACACACACTCACACACACACACATATTCACTCACACACACACACTGACACTCACACTCACACACATATTCACTCATACACACTCACACACACAATCACACACACACATATTCACTCACACACACTCACACACACATATTCACTCACATACACTCTCACACACATATTCACTCACACACACACAATCACACACACATTCACTCACACACTCACACACACAATCACACACATATTCACTCACACACAATCATACACACTCACATATATCACTCACACACACTCAGACACACATTCACACACACACACTCACACACATTCACTCACACACACACATTCACTCACACATATTCACTCACACATTCACACACACACATGCACATATTTACTCACACACACATTCACAGACATTCACTCACACACACACTCTCACATATTCACACACACACACACAATTCACTCACACTCAAACACATTCACTCACACACACATTCACACCCACACTCACGCACACACTCTCACACTCACACACATTCACACACACTCACAATCACACACATACTCACACACACACTCTCACACTCACACACACACTCTCTCACACACACAGGCCCCCATTAAACCCGGAAGCTGCTCACTCCAGCCTGCAGCCCTGTCCTCCTGCCTCCGAGGCACACCGTGTCACCAGAGGGGAGGTGCCCCTGGCAGGCCGAGGACACAGGCAGCTCTGTCCCCAAGCCCAGTAGTCACTCCGTGTGGCTGCGCGGCCCTGACTGCCCGCCAGGCAGACCATCCCGCCCCCTCCCGGTGTGAAGGGTGGCCCAGGGCTCGGGTTTGGGCACCCACCCGTGCCCCTGCTGCAGGAATGCACCCAGAGCCCTCCAGCTCCCAGGCCTGCAGGAGGACCTGGCCTGGCGGGAGGGAGGACAGGGCAGGGGGCTCCAATTCGCAGAGCTGGGCAGCCCACCGGGAACAGAGGCCCACAGCCCTGCGTGAGGCAGGACGTGGAGAGCCTCCAGCCACCCGCGGGGCTGGGCTGGGCAGCCTGCCCCAGGCACGGGCAGGTGCGGGTGCCAGGGGCTCCCTGACCACCGGCCATGCCCCTGCAGCCAGCATGTCCAGAGGAGGAAGCAGGGCCCTGTGACTTCTATCTGCATGCCTCCCCTGTTCCACAGATTCATTTTACATGTAAATGTACACTTCCCTTCGCATTCGCTGCACACGGAGCGTCACACAATGCCTGGCTCAGATAAGCACTGCACACATTTTAGATACTTTCACTGGCCTAGTTATGTGTGGGTGACTTTAAAACATGGCCCATACTCCCCAGTACTCCCTGCATTGGGAGGAGGGGCCCATGTCCGCACCTCCCGACCCTGGTGGGCCTGTGACCGCTTCAACCAAAAAGTGCCGAGGACGCCAGCCTGGTGTGGCCTGGTTAAGGTGCAGACCTCTCTAGGCCTCTTTCCTCGTCTACAAAACGGGGTGATGGGGGTTCCTTCCTCGTGGCTGCCGGGGAGGATCAGAGGGTGCGCACAGGTAAAGCTCGCGTGCGGGAAGCCGCCCATTGCCTTCCCTAGCAGAGAGGTGTGGACAAGGAGCCCGGAAGGCTGGTGACCCCTGAGCTCTGGCAAAGGTCAGGGCTGTACACCCAATGTTCAGTCCAGACAATGGTAGCTGAAGCAACTTCCCCACCAGACGGTCGTGTAAATCCTTACTGATAAGACAGTCTGCCTGTTCCTGGAAATCACCTGCCTAAGGGCTACAGGTGTGTCCCAAACTGAATAAAAGGATGGCGAGGCCGGAGCCCGGGCGGAGTCCTTCCTCTTGAGCTGGGCTCCCGCCTGGTCCCCCAATATTTCCAAATTATTTCTTGTCTCGTCTCTTCCATTTGTGTGCGGCCCCTCTTCCAGAGCCCGAACCCTGAACCACTCGGGATGTGGGTCTTCACACACGCGGTCAGTGCCAGCCCCACCTGGGGGTGCCAGCCCCCCACCTCCCAGGCGCAGCCACCCCTGTGCTAGTCTGTGCTCCTTGCCCACACCGCCCACACTCTGCTTTCACTCTCCCACCGCATGATCCTTCCGCAGACACACACACACACGCACACGCACACGCACATGCACGCACACACTACCCAACAACCAGTGGCTAAACACATCTTTCCTGCACAAGGAGCGCTGGGAGCAGGATGTGACCACAGCACACCTGGCAGGCACAGGTGTTGAAGAGAAAATCATGTGACCAGGGATTCCTCACAGCTGTGTCGAGGCCATGACGGGAGGCTCGGGGCCAGGGAGCGCTCGGCAGTGGGCAGGTCAGCGGGGGCCTCCTGGCGGGGAGGGGTCCGTGTGCTCTGCAGAGAGAGGGGGCAGGACGTGTTGTGGGCACGCAGGCCCTGCCGCAGCCATCTCCATCTTTGAAACGTTTTTTAGTTAGCTTTGGCGCACGTTAAGGTTTCGCGCTGTCTGCAGCGAGCTCACGTCTGTCTCGCCTGCCTCTGTGTCTTCCACCCGATCGCCGAGCCGCTTCCGCCGGCAGGGGAGGGCCTCACAGGGGCATGGAGGACCGTGAACAGGACTGACCTTCATTTTAATATAAATATGTTTTTATTGATGTCAGAGAGGAGGGGAGAGGGAGAGAGAGAGAAACATCAATGATGAGAGAGAATCATGGATCAGCTGCCTCCTGCACACGCCCCACCGGGGATGGAGCCCGCAACCCAGGCCTGTGCCCTGACCGGGAACCGAACCGAGACCTCCTGGTTCATAGGTCGGCGCTCAACCACAGAGCCACGCCGCCGGGCTGGACAGGACTTCCTTAAATGTCACTGGTGACCCGGGTCCCGCACAGCCCGGAAGCTCTTCTCAGGGACCCGCTGCATCAGGTCTCCCGTCCCTGGCTGGGCCCCTGCCTTCCCTCCTCGGCCGGCCCCTGCCCGCTCCTCCCTGGGACCGAGGACACCCGCCCTTCCTGTTTGAAAGGGAACAGGCAGAGCCAACAAGGAGCAACTGTGGCCAGAGCCCCAGGTAGGCTCTAATGGCGCCACCCGCACCCTGGCCCTCTCAGAGAGGATCCCGAGCCCAGCAGAGGCTCCGGCTTCTGCCCGGAGGCCCTGAGCGTGCGGGTCCTCGCGACCCCTGCCCTCAGAGAGGCCCCGGGGGCAGAGGGCTCAGTGGCACCCCGAGCCCACCTTTCTCAGCTGGCAGGGCCGAGGCCCCCTCACCAAGCAGCACCTGCCCCCTGGGCGCTCAGCCCCCATCCAGGGTCCCCTCCCATCGTCTGTGTCCTCGGGGACCCTGGGGCCCAGGTAGCCAGGCCCGGCGGGAGGGGGGGAGGCCCACCTCCTCGGAGATGGGGCTGTGGCCCTGGGATTGAGCCCATCGCCACACTCACTAACCTTCTCCAGGGCCACGAGTTCGGCCGGCGGTCCCAGCCTTCCGGACCTCACGGACCGCCAGTGGCCCACGGACCACCGGTTGGCGACCGCTGCTCCAAGGGCTTCCTTAGGCCATTCCCAAAGGAGGCAGCAGGCCCAGGGGGTGGAGTGAGTGGCCTGCCCAGGGCCCCGAGTGCAGTCAGGGCCCCACAGCTCTGCCCCTCCGGCCACCTGTGTGGGACCGACCCCCGTGCTGGGGGTCGCGGCGGAGGACGAGCCTCAGCCTGACCGCTTTAGCCGTGAACCCCGCATAACCCGGGCCCTGCGGCAGCGGGAGGGTCACGCGGGACCCACTCCCCACTCACGTAGAACCAAAGCCAGATGCATGCGAGAGCCTGCGGCCATGCCGTCTGCGTGCGCGAGCTTCCTGGTGAACCCTCTCAGCACCTGAGTGATGGCAGCAGTGGGGCAGCAGCCCCTGCTGCGGGAAGCGGTGTGCCCACCCGGACACCTGCTGTCCTGCCAGGATGGGGCCTTCTTGCGGGGGGGGGGGGGGGGGTGGGGGGAGGGGGGCTTTGCGCGCTCTCTCACTTTTTTTTTTAAAATATATTTTATTGATTTTTTACAGAGAGGAAGGGAGAGGGATATAGAGTTAGAAACATCAATGAGAGAGAAACATCGATCAGCTGCCTCCTGCACACCTCCTACTGGGGATGTGCCCGCAACCAAGGTACATGCCCTGGACCGGAATCGAACCTGGGACCCTTGAGTCCGCAGGCCGACGCTCTGTCCA
This sequence comes from Ia io, assembly GCA_025583905.1. Classification (NCBI taxonomy): domain Eukaryota; kingdom Metazoa; phylum Chordata; class Mammalia; order Chiroptera; family Vespertilionidae; genus Ia; species Ia io. Next base: position 2,841,577 of record JAJQQW010000002.1, on the reverse strand, counting down.
CTGAGCCAAACCGGTTAGGGCATCTCTCTCACTTCTCACGGCTACGGCTGCGAGGAGGGCTTGACATCGCGCCCATTTGCCAGGTGGGGAGGCTGAGGCTGAGGGCGGTCAGACAGAGGGGAAGAGGAGAGACGGTTCATCTGGCACCAAACCCAGCCCCCAGAAGCCGCCGCAGTTCCATCGGGCGCTCGGAAACCAGCACCCGGGCTCTGAACCGGAACTGGCTTCTATCCCGGGGGCGGGTGACCCTGGACGCGATGATTCTTGTCCGGAGAGACCGTGGCCCATTCATTGTAAGCGACACCCTGGCAGCTAGGGCTGTACTTGGGCCCCTGGGAGTCTGGGAAGGGAGTCAGCCCTCCCAAGCAAGATGGGGGTGGTGGTGGATGGGGGTCGGGGGAGCCTGAAGCGCCATCCTCTAACAGGGATCCGTGCCTGGGTGGCTGAGGGAGATGCAGGTTTCCAGCAGTGGGGTGCCCCTCCCTCTCGGCACGCTCCCCAGTCCTGTTGGCCCACCCCTAGCTCCCTGCCAGGCCCACAGCCCCCTCCACTTCCTACCCAGCCCCGGCCCCTGCAGTGTGCCCGCTTCCAGGAGCCGAAGGTGGTGCTGATAGCAGTGCCCAGGCCTGGCCCCCCGGAGGGAGCACCCAGCACCCACGTGTCCTGGAGCACATTGCTCGCCTTGGCTCACGCCTCAGTGTGGTCAGCCTTCCCGTGCAGCTGGCGGGGGTGGGGGGAGCAGGGGGAGGCTGAGTCACCTCTCTCCGGCTGTCTTCTCAGTGTCAGAGCGGGTGGTGTTGGCCCACGTGCCCGTGCCCTGCTAATCACAGAGCCATCTCATGTCCTTCTCAGACCAGCCCACGAGGCGGTGATGATCACGGCCTCTGTTTCGCAGGCAGGAAACTGAGGACCAGAGAGCTCAAGTGACTTGCCTCAGGTCACACAGCTGGGCTGTGGCAGAGCCAGGCCTTGAGTCAGGCAGTCTGTCCCCAAGGCCCACACTGGGAACCCTCCCCACCCTGTAGCTCCAAGGCGCACGTGGAGGAGGGAGTGTGGACTGCCTTGGAGAGCAAGCCCTTCCCCCGGCCTGCGCCTTGGCCCCCTCCCCAGGCACCGTGGAGAAGTCCCTGAGCTGAGCATTCATTCAGCACATCTTTTTTGTTTTTTAAATTGATTTCAGAGAGGAGAGGAGAGAGAGAGATAGAAGCATCAGTGATGAGAGAGAATTATGGATCGGCTGCCTCCTGCACACCCCAAACTGGGGACCGAGCCCACAATCCGGGCATGTGCCCTGACCAGAAATCAAATCGTGACCTCCTGGTTCATAGGCAATGCTCAACCACTGAGCCACACCGGCCGGGCTCAACAAATCTTGGACACGCAGCCACCTGGGGCTAGGCTGGCGGGTCCAGGTGCTGGGGATGGGTGGGAAACAGAGCGGCCCCTGCTGTCCTGCCGGTGGCCTTCGGGGGACCACAGACGAGGAACCGATTCGCAAACTTATTCTAGGTCAGGCGATCGGTGACAGGGATGTGGGAACACTCAGCCCCACTGCAGCGGTGTGCAATGGCCTCTCCCCCACCCCCCGAGGGGCATCAGGAACCCAGCACAGTGCACAGGGGGCCCCGGGTGGGGCAGGGTGTGGGTAATGTGATTGCATCCTTCGCTGCCAGGGGCTTTGATGTTGTCCTCCCCATGACCCGCAAGGGAGGTTTTACCCCTCCCTCTCCAGATGAGGAAACCGAGGCTCGCAAGATCAGGCTCCTGGCCGGGATGTGTACAACCTGGATTCGAAGAAGCCTCCTGACTCTAGGCCCAGGAACCATGTGTTACAAGACACACGCAGACTGAGTTCTTGCTTTATGAGTCTAGATTGAAATCGGAAGAGCCTGAGGTCAGAGGAGCTGAGGAATTCTCTCATGTGTTCCTCCGACTTGTGACCTGTTCCAGGCCCGTCCCGGAGCCCGGGGGAGGGTGGGGGGAAGGGACCACTGCGATGCGTGAGCCGAGGGCGGTCCTCCTCCCAGGGGCCCAGGGTTTAATGAGGGGGCCCGGGCCTGGGACCCAGAATCCTGGCGATGGTTTGGGGCGCCTCAACAAGGGATGGGCGTGTCACCCTTTCCTGACAGGCATTGATTAAACACTTCCCCTGTGGCAGGGCAGGGCAGGGCGGGGCAGGGCAGGGCCCATGTTCTCTCCTGCTGTGTCACTCAGGGCAAGGTCCTGCCCTATCAGACACTGGGGCCCCGCTCTGGGGTGACACTGGCAGAGTGATTCCAGGAGGAAGGTGGGGCCCCATGGCACGTGTGGCTGCTGGGCAGACACATTCTTCCTCCCTGTGGCTTGTCCAAAGGAGGTGGGGCCGCACGGGGACAGCCTGGCAGAACCTGTCATGCCTGGCCCTGGGGAAGGCGCCTGGGATAAAGTGAGGAGGAAAGCGGCCTCTCCTCGGGGCTGGGGCATCACAGGGGCCGAAGAACGAAGTCCAGAGGCTCCCATACACTTTGGGGTCCGGGGACTGGGGTGCGATCCCGACTCTGCCTCCAGCCAGCTGTGTGATCTTGGCCCCGTCACCCAGCCTCTCTGAGCCTCCGTGCCCTCATCCACAGAATGGGGTGATAGTTGGGGGAGCCTAGCACAGTGCCTGGGAGCTGCTCGCTCAGTGGATAGTATTTGAAGCCACAAACGATGAAGCTGATGGTGATGAGGGCGCAGCATGAAAGCTACGTCTGTGAGCGCCTGCCCGGTGTCCAGCATGGGGCGCGGAGTGGGTTCTGCATCGCGGTGACACGTGTGTGTGAATAGAAACACAAGCTTACACTCTGCTAACAACCTCTTGCTCTCCCTGTATATGCTGACCTGTGCACCAATCAGGAAACACGCTTACAGAGAGAAGGAGAGAGAGGAGTGGGAAGGAGGGAAGGAGGGAGGGAGGGACAGAGAAAACAGCCTTCGCGGAGGATGAGGGCCGGTTGGCAGGGAGCAAATACCCCTTTCTGTATTTGAATTTTGAATCACGTGACTGTTTGGCTTATTTAAAATGTCATTTCGTCTGTCCGGTGCGGCTCACTGGCTGAGCATTGACCTATGGACCAGGAGGTCACGGTTCAATTCCCAGTCAGGGCACAGGCCCAGGTTGGGGACCTGATCCCCAGTGGGGGGCCTGCAGGAGGCAGCCCATCCATGGTTCTCTCTCATCATTGATGTTTCTCTCTCTCTCTCCCTCTCCCTCCCTCTCTGAAATCATCAAAAATATTTAACAAATAAAAGTAAAGAAAACGGCATTTGTCTTAGACTTCTTGATTTATCATTGGTCCTCAGAATGACCTGCAAGAGCGAGCGGGCCCCACCTGTCTGGCACACAGGTAACCTGACTTGCTCAAGGTCACACAGCGAGAGGGTGGCTGAGCCAGGCTGACCCCCCTGCCCCCTCCCCCCAGCAGCTGAGTCACGGGCTGTGCTCCAGAGGAGGAGCCCCCGCGGCCACTCCTGGTGGCCTCTGGCCGGGCACGCGGACCAGTGTCCTCACTCTGGCAGGCCTCACTGGTTCTGTCTGAGAACCTGCTCCAGGCCTCAGCTCTGCAGGGGGAAGAGCTAAAAATAGCCCCGCGGAGAGGACACTGGAGCTGTGGGCAGCAGGGCGTGCCTTTCCCATGACTGGGGTCTGCAGAGCAGTGACCTACCCTGAGCATCCTGGGTGTCAGGCAGGAGGCAGAGCCGGGAGCCCAGGAGGCAGAGCCGGGTCAGGAGGAGAGAGAGGTCATGTGGGAGAACACCAGAGTTAAGAAGGGGAAGGGGGGGCGGGGAGGAGAATCCAGGCAGTGGGAACAGCATTTGCAAAGGCTCCAAGTGACAAACGAGGGCCGTGGGGAAGTGCAGGGAGCTGGAGGATCTGGAGGGTGGGGGTCCTGTTGGGGCAGGATGCTGCCGGCTAGGCAGGCAGGCAGGCCCCCGCAGGGGAGGCAGGACAGGACTGTGGGGCCATGGGGAGCCAAGGGCGGCTGCGGAGCCGGAGGTGACATACCAGATCAGCATCTTAGAGAGACTGGGTCTTCCCGACTCAACGAGACAGTGGCACAGAGCCTGGACCCCACCACCGGTCCCTGGGGCCCTGCCGCAGAGGCTGCTGAGCACACTACCTGGCCTCCAGTCCCGCCCCTGCTAGTCCTCCTGAGGGCCTCTGGTCCCAAAATCAAAGCCCCTCCCACCTCTGCCCCCTGTCCCCAGGGCCCTGGGCCCTTGGAGGTGGCTCTGGGGCAAGTGGACTAACTTCTGGTGCCGGCGCCCCCCTCCCCCCGACATGCCCCCTCCTGCCGGTTTAACCATACTGCCTGCCACTCCCCCGCTGAGTAAGTTTCCCGTCTCTGCTGTAACAAATGGCCCCCAATTTAACTGCCTAAACAGCACATGCATTCTGTGGGTCTGGAGGTCAGACGTCTGACATAGGGCGTGTCCAGGCTAAATCGGGGTGTGGGCAGGGCTGCTCTGGGGAGAGTCCGGGTCCTTCCCTCCTCCAGGTCACCCGAGTGCCTAGGCTCCTGCTCCCCTCCTCCCCCGTCACAGACAGCAGGTCAGGTCCCTCTTCTTCTTCTTCTTCTTCCTCTTCTTCTTCTTCTTCTTCTTCTTCTTCTTCTTCTTCTTCTTCTTCTTCTTCTCCTCCTCCTCCTCCTCCTCCTCCTCCTCTTCTTCTTCATATATTTTTATTGATTTCAGACAGGGAGAGGGAGAGAGAGATAGAAGCATCAACGAAGAGAGAATCTTTGATCGGCTGCCTCCCACATGCCCCCTCATGGGGATCGAGTCCACAACCCAGGCATGTGCCCTGACCGGGAATCGAACAGTGATCTCCTGGTTCAAAGGTTGATGCCCAACCACTGAGCCACACTGGCCAGTCTCAAGTCCCTTCTCATCTGGTGCCTTTCACCCTCGAAGCCCCGACCCCGGCCAAGGCTCTCTTAGGGGGACAGTCAAGGCAAAAAGCCAGGCAGAGAAGTGAGCCACACTAGGGCTGGGAAAAGGGCACAGCTTTGGCCTCCGTGGGATCTGGGTTCGAATCCTGCCTCTGCAGCTTCCTTGCTCTGCAGCCTTGGGATAAGCCCTGGGCCTTTCAGAAGCTCGGGTTCCTCGCCTGACACGGGGAGCGAGGGCTGCAGGGGCCGCTAGCCGGGAGACGCGCTGCCGCTTTCCTGGGAAACAGGCTGCCCAGGTGACCTGGTCCTTGTCGCCTTTGTTATCGTCTTTACAGGAAAGAACCACAGTAAGCACATGCTCTGCTACCCCCCGGGACTGCCAGCCCTTCTGGGACGAAAGACCTGTGTTTGTTTGTTCGTTTCCTGGAGACCAAGAATCAGTTGACCTCTGCGAGCCTGTGCGGGACACTTGTCCCCGCCTCGCTGACGCTGCCTGGAGGCGGCTGGCAGGGGGTGGCCCAGGAGAGGGCTCCTCGAGGACCTGCCAGCACCTGTGCCTCAAAACCAAGACGAGTTGCAGGGCTTGTGCCAGCCCCGGGGTAAGAAATTGGTCTCGAGGCAGAAATTCCAGCCGTCCCGAGTCTATACATCCAGCCGCAAACGGAGCGCGGGCGTGTGGTTTCCCCTGGCCGGTGCTGATTGTACTGCGATGTCTCCCTCCAGGCGCGGCTTCTGTGTGTCCGGCCAGCCTTCCCTCCATGCCATCATGGAAATACAGCACAGGGTGGATTTTTTTAAAAAATATATATTTTTAAAAATTAATTTCAGAGAGGAACGGGGAGGGAGAGACAGAAACATCAATGATGAGCGAGGATCATCCATCAGCCGCCTCCTGCACGCCCCGCCTGGGGATCAAGCCCACAACCCAGGGCATGTGGTCTGAACGGGAATCGAACCACGATCTCCTGGTTCATGGACCGACGCTCCACCACTGGCCCACGCCGGCTGGGCTGCATGATGGATTTTGATGTTTGGGGCACTAATGTATATCCTTAGCATTTTTTTTTCCCAAAAAGATGTATGAAATGGGAGTTTTCACATGATTCTGAATGGGTTTTATTGTCGTCGTTCTGCTCTGTTTTCAAAGGGTGGGTGGAAGGAACATGACTTTTTGGTAACAGCTGGGCACCTTTTGGCCAACGAGATGGACTGCGGGGCCCTCTGTGCCTTTCTCCATCTTCCTCCCCCGCTGACCCCGCGGTGACCCACTCCCCACAGTGGGGATGCTGGGGACCAGCCAGGCTCAGCAGTGGGGCCAGGAGAACGGGCCCCTGCGAGCTCCCAGACACGCCGCACCCGGGACCACGGGTGGGAGAAGGTCGGGCCCGAGAGAGCGTGTGTGGCTGAGCGAGCCGGGCTTGGAGCCAGTCTCGAGCTCCCGTCCCAGCTTGGCCACTTCCTGACTGTTTGACCTTGGGCAAGGTCACTGCTTCTCTCTGCTTCCAGAACATGGCACAGCCCTGCCACCCACCCCACAGGGCTGTGAGGGTGTGAGGCATAAATACAGGTACAGGTACAGTCCCCGCACAGGGAGACCTGCGCACACGCTGGCCTCTCCCCTGCTCACAGGCCTCCTGGCCCGGCAAGCACACAGCAGGCAGCTCACTTCACACATGAGGACGGCACCATTTACCAATGAGGAGGCTCCCAAAGGAATGACCCAGCCCGGCTGCGTGGCGCAGTGGGTGAGCGTCGACCTGTGAACCAGGAGGTCATGGTTCCGTTCCTGGTCAGGACACAGGCCTGGGTTGTGGGCTCAGTCCCCAGTGTGGGGTGTGCAGGAGGCAGCTGATCCACGATTCTCTTATCATTGATGTTTCTATCTCTCTCTCCCTTTCCCTCCTCTCTGAAATCAATAAAAAAAAAATATATTTTTTTAAAAAAGTTGAGGCTACCTCGTATTTAAAAAGAAAGAAAGAAAGAAAGGAACCTGGTAGCATGACTCCCATAGCCTAAAGGTGGACACAACACACACGATGGAGGTGGCTGAGGGGATGAATAAAATGTGGTGCATCCATACAATGGAATGTTCCTCGGCCATGACAGGGAATGAAGGCCTGACAGCTGCTGCCCGTGGGTGAGCCCTGTTAACGTAAAAACCAGTGAAACCTGTAAAGAATTTTGTAAGTTTATTTGAGCCAAACTGTCGACATCTGCCGGGAAGCAGAACCTCAACGGATTGAGATAATGCTCCGAGAATGGCGGGTTACATCTGTATTTATACATTGCCATCAAAGGAGGGACATAGGTGGGTTACACGAAATCCATTGGTGACGGATTAAGGAGGTGGGATAAAGCAAAGCTGGGAAAACCCCTGGGATTGGATAAAGAGTGAAACGATGGACACATACTTAGGTGGGTGCAGGAACAATTAACATGATAATGAAGGAATTTGTGGCATCTGTCCTGGCGCCCAGCACATCTGGTTGTGCCCCAAGGGGTCCGGAAAAAGGGAAGTTACAAGTTACCCAGACATTTCAAGGGTGTTATCACAGATGCAAAAAGACAGATAGGATCAGTTAAGGTAAAGGTTGGCCTTGTCAGTGAAGATACCGGCCTAGGACTGACTACCCACCATCACTGCTTTTAGTTAAAGTTTAATTTCAGACCATCCTTTGTGGTGACTTTCGGTCTCTGAGTTTGCAAGACCGCCACGCAGGCCTCCCCTGAATTGTCAGGTTAGCATGTGGCCCCGTTAGTCCACAGCCCTGAGGACATGATCCTGAGGGAAAGAAGCCAGACACCAGGACCAGTACTGCCTGTTTCCTTACAGGAGGTGCCAGGGGGTCAGAATCAGAGAGACAGGAAATGGGATGGTGATGGCCACGGCTGGGAGGGGCGGGGAAGTCAGTGTTTAATGGGAACAGGGTCAGGCTGGAAAAGTGAAATTATGGGGATGGTGCCGGTGACGCTGCACAACATTATGATGTATTTAGTACCACGGACCCGTGCACGTGGGCATGGTGAAGACGGCAAATTGTATGTTGCGTGTGTTGTACTACAAAGAAAACTTTTCAGAAGCAACAAATGACCCAACTTTCCAGGCCTCTCTGCTGGGAAGCTCGAGAGGCAGGATTCGGACCCGGGTCTGAAGGCTGCCCAGCCAGCAGCTCCTCCTGCTGTGCGTCTGTTTGACGGATGCAATCCGGGGACGAGGTGCTCCAGAAAGAGAGCTGAACACGTTGCTGAGGAAAGTCACGGGAGCCACCTGCCAGAGAGGGGAGATCAGTGGGAAAGGGAGGCGCCAGGCAGCTTCTGCTGTGAGCGAGGGCACTCCACCCCCGCTCCCTGGGGTCCTGGCTGGTGCTGGGCACTGTCTTCTCCCCTCAGCGCAGGGCCAGGTCCCTGCTGGGGGGCTGGCATCCTCTCAGAGGGGATAGTCAATATCAAGTAAGTAAACGGGACTAGATCCTGGGAAGAAAGATGGGGAAGGGGGGGGGGGGAGGTTCAGGGGTGGGGCCAGCAGAGTAACTGGTAAAAGGGAAGGCTGCACTCTGTTAGGGGCCCCAGGAGGGCATCCTGGAGGAGGCGGCATTTGGGCCAGGTCTGAGCCCTTCAGGAGCAGACTGTGCAGCTGGGCTGGGGGAGCTAGGGATAAAGAGCTCAGTCTTGTGGGGAGACTAACAGATCCCAACACAGCTGGGGGTGGGGGGCAGGCACAGCAGGGCCCCTCAGGGAGATATTCTCACGCGTGAGCCGGGCTTCGGGAGCGGAATGTGTGAAGGCCCAGGGCCTGCTGCGGAGGCTGGGCCCCGTTAGGTGATTCTGCCTCTGAACTCCGGGCCCCATTCCTCAGTGAGGAGGGTTCTCGGGCGCCTTGCGAGGGCGCTGTTTGGTGAGAACTGGCGCAGGGAGCGGGATGATGCAGGGACACAGGAGGCCCCTTCCTGCCCCTCCCAGCCCTATATGGCTGGTCACGCTCCGCTCGGACCCAGGCCCAGCCCCTTCGCTACCACGGCTGCCCTCCCCTTGGAGACCCCAGGGTCCTCATGGGGAGCCCCCAGCCCCCAGCCCAACCATGTCCACCCAGCCATCGGAAGGCCCGTCCAGGCCGCACACCTCGGGCCCTTCTGCCTGCTTCTGTCAATGGCTGGCGAGGCTGCGGGAGTTCCTGTTCCATCCGAGCGGCTCCGGGTCCTCTCCCTTCACCCCCGGAGGGACAAGGGACACCACTGGGTGAGGACACCTGGGGGGTCCTGCAGGGGGGCGCAGGTGGGCGCTCCCACCACCAAGGCCTCCCCCCTGAGCCGAAGGGGCCTGGGGAGCAGCCCCCAGCCCCCCTATTCCGTGTAGAAGCAGAGGCTGTAAGAAGCAGACCCACCAGGCTCCGGGCCCAGCTCCCCAAGGCGTCTCCTCACTCACATCACCTCCCCGGAAGGCCCAGCTTCCCCCGGGGCAGGTCGGCTGCCTCAGGCCATGGCAAGGTTGCGGCACATAAACATAAGTACAGCACCCGCTTTCATCAGCATCCATTACCCCGCCCTCGCTGCAAACCCCATCGGGGGCTGTGGCTGCTCTGGCCTTCAGGAGTGACCCCGTGGGGCTGTGCCTCTGTGGCCTGGTCTCCATTCATTGAATGCGCGTTTATTGTGAGCTCCTGGGGTGTGAGGCCGCCCTGCGGGGGGGCGGGGGGGGGGGCAGGGCATGGGGTCACAGAGGCCTGCCCACCCTGGAACTTACAGCTGGGGTGGCAGGAAGGGCCCCACACAAGTAAGCACACAGGAGGCCCGGGGAGGCGGGCGGTGGAGAGGAGATGGGGTCGCACGAGGGGGGGCGGGGGGCTGTGCTGTTTGTGACCACGGAAGGTTTTTAGGACCATGATGCAGCGGGTTGAATGGTGGCCCCTGAAAGACAGGTCCGCCCGGGAGCTGTGACGGGGCCGGGTTTGAAGAGAAGGGTCTTTGCGGATGTGATTGAGCGAAGGAGCTCAAGAGGCCGTCATCCTGGCTCATCCAGGAGGCCCTCCATCGGGTGACAGAGTCCTCAGAGGAGGCAGAAGATGAGACTCATACGCCCAGAGGCGGCCGGTGGCCGGAGAGGCAGCGGGGAGTGATGGGGCCAGCAGCCAAGGCGTGCGGAGTCACCGGAGCTGGAAGAGACAACGGTTCTCTCTCAGCACCTCCGGAGGGAGCACGGCCCTGGGGACGCCTTGATTTCTGGTCTCTGGGACGTGAAAGAGCACATTTCTGTCGTTGTAGCCGCCAGCTTGAGGTAATATGGTACAGCAGCCCCGGGAAACGGCCGCGCACACCTTCCGACCCACGCTGGGACACAGCGAGGCAGTCACCACGCAGGCGTGTGGAGGAGGGCATTACAGGCCGAGGGGACAGCAAGTGCCAAGGCCCTGAGGCTGACTGAACAGGTCTGGGTGGGGGGATGTGAGAGCGAGCAGGTCCGGAGCCGCTGGGAGGGCCTTCCCAGGAAAGGACTTTGACCTTCACTCTGCATGACCCCGGAAACGGCTGGAGGGTTTGGGGAACGGGGTGACAGGATCTGATGTGGCCAGTAATCACACCGTTCTGCAGCTAAGAGGAGACCAAGGGGGAGCAGCCCACTTTCCATGCCCCCCAGAGAAGTGAAATCTGACCCCCAAAGTGTTGTCAAGCTCACAGGTCTTCCTGCAGTTCCGGTGGGAAAAGAAAAGGGGAAGTTCCGAGGCCCCGCACCCAGAGCAGGTCACCCTCCTTCCTGTTTGAACATCTCAGCCCCTTGCGAAGGCATTTCCCATGGACGCCGCGGCGCTGTCTCCAGGCAGAGTCCCAGCGCACAGAGCCTCCTGCACGCCCGGGGCCGGGCCGCCTGCTGGTTCCGTCTCCGTGCCAGACAGTGAGCAAGCGTTTTCCTTACGCAGAGTACGTCTCCCTCCAAACTCACTAGCAGGCCGGCCCATTACCCCACACCCATTTCCCAGGTAAGGAAACTAAGGCTCGGAGAGGGGCAGGGCTTCAGCCCAGGCTCTGCAACCGACAAGCGGAGGAGCCAGTCCGGGGGCTCTGCATTCATGCAGACGTCACCCCGGCTGGACTGAGGAGAGGAAGGTCTGCATGGACCTGCACATGGGGGACTGGCAGAGGCACCCGGCCAGGCCACCCTTTTTCCTGGCACAGCCGGGACACTCAACATTGGCCTCTGCGGCTTCAGGCACTTCCAGGCCCCTGGGGTACATCCCAAAGGGACCAGCAGGCAGGCTCCTGACTCCCTGTCACCATCACCCCTGCCTCCTCCTCAGCACGTGGCATAATAAATGCACTATTTTTTAAATATATATTTTTTTCAATTGATCTCAGAGAGGAAGGGAGAGGGAGAGAGAGAGATAGAAACATTAATGATAAGAGAGAATCATCAATTGGCTGCCTCCTGCATGCCCCCTACTGGGGACTGAGCCTGCAACCCCAGTATGTGCCCTGATCGGGACTCGAACCATGACCTGATTCAGAGGTCGACGTTCAACCACTGAGCCACGCCGGCCGGGCACTCTTTAGCCACCCTCTAATCCTAAACTCCAAACTTGCAGGGCGGGAAGCATCCTTGGCGATCATCCTGTCCAGATGGTGCCATCGCTCCCAACTCTCCTACAGGGTCTCAGCCAAGGGGTCAGTCCGTTCGCAAACCCTCCACACACAAGTTCCTTCCACTCCGGAGAAGGTCCACCCCATCCTGCAGCAGCCGTGGCTGGGAGGATCACCAGAAGGGGAGAGGATGACCTGGCCAGTGACCTTGAACAAGTCACTTCACCTCTCTGAGCCTTACCTGTGAAAGGGGGGCTCATGGGGTCGTCGGTGAGGTCGAAAACACATGGTCTAGGTTCTTAGCACAGTACCTGCACACATAGGTGCTCAGTGGAAGCATCCACTGCTAACAGGGTAAACCTGTGTCACCTTCTCGGGGTGCAATTCCAGGTGTAGCACCGATGGCGTGAGTCAGCTGTGGGCACGCTGGGCGGGGGCTCACCGGCAAGGTGGGCGGTGTGAGAGGCAGGTCTGGGGCCTGGGAGAAAGGTCAGGGGAGGGGAGAGGCGCGTGTCCTTCCACCTTCCTGTGAGTGCGCAGGCAGAGTTCGTGGAACTGCCCGGGGGCAAGGCGCGCCAGGCTGAGTGGTCCATCTCTCAGGAAGGACGGAGGACGGGGGCCCGGAGAGGGGGGTGAGGTGGGAGCCTCGGAAGGAGGCCCGGCATTTGCTGACTGTGGGCCGGGCACTGCTATGACCTTCTCTGTGGATTCCCTTATCCGCCTCACCACAACCCTCTCAGGCAGATACTGTTAAGCTGACGTCAGTTACAGGTAAGGACACTGAGCGGCTAAACGGCCTTCCCGAGTCAGCAATCTAACAAGGGGTGGATCCGGCTTCCCCATCACACTACTCTCCCTCCTGCCTGACGGGTTCTGTGGATTGGGGTGCAGGGGTAGGAGTGAGGAAAAGCCACCAGCCCTGGGAACAAACTCGAAACTGTAATGATGAGACGTGACATTTATGCATCCAGGAGACGGTGGAGGGCACCACACCTCTGAAGACAACGGACAGGCCAGGCCAGCACCTTTCTCGCCCCGTCATTTCAGATACTCGGGAGCCCTGTGAAGGTCACGGAGCCTGTGAGGCCGTGTCAGAGGCTGGACCTTAGCTCCTCACAGGCTGGAGCGGTCCTCACCACTCCTAAGAGGAGTGCAGGGCGCGGAGAGGGCGAGGGGAGGGCTGGTGGGGTGCAGGCCTGGGGAGGGTAGTGGACCACCTTGACGGACGGTGTCCAAGCTGAGATGACCAGTTAGCATCCTGACCGAGGGCGCTGGTGCCCTGGGAGGGCAATGGGGGCGTCTCTGGTGGGGGCTCTTACCTGGACATCATTCATTTAAAAGCGGACTCAGGATATTGAGCCTTGAACAAGAAGGGGCCAGCTCTGCAAAGATCTGGGGAGAGAGGGTTCCATGAACAGGAATTGGTAAGTGCAAAGGCCCTGAGGCGGGGGTCAGCCAGCCTTCCAGGACTTTTATCAAAACAAACCATCTGAAGGGGAAACCAAGTAACCAAACGAGTTTCCTTCTCTAATCTGTGTGGCTACAAAGTTGCTACTGTTTCCTTTGCTCTGAGACATAGTGTTACTTTTTTTTTTTTTCCTCTTAGTAAGTCCTTTCACAAAATAACACGTTGATGACCACAGTGTTACCAATGTGGCAAAATGAGAAGTTGACCACTCTGCAACCCCCCTATAATACCTGAGGGGGGCATTTTACTAGTCTGTGATTTCCAGGTCTGGGGGCACTTGGGAACTAGCCTCAGAAGCTCCGTTCGTTGCCCCGCCTTTGCTCCCAGATCACTCTGGATTTCCCACACGCTTTCATCCCCTTCCCCCCTTTTCAGAGCTTGATCTCCAAAAGGCTAGGGCCACCCCTGCCTGGCATCCAGCCAGGCCCACCACAGGTGCAGACAAGACACTGATGGAATGAATGCACTGTGATTCCTGATGACATGAACACCCAGAGGGTACACCTGCGAGCAAGCCTGGGGAGAGCTGTGTGAAGGAAAAGGCCCCAGACCTCAGAGCCAGGAGCCTGGGGGAAAAGGCCCCAGACCTCAGAGCCAGGAGCCTGGGTTCAAGGCCTGCCTCCTGCAAGAGGCAGCGTGGCTTAGGGGTGTCAAAAGACCTTGCCCACTTACCACACTCACGGCTTAGGTGAACTCACTTTGAGTCTCAGCTTCCTCGCCTGTGACATGGGGAGGCTAATGCCTGGACCACGGTTCTTCCGAAGAATGGAAGTAATGCTTGCAGAAAACCCCCTTGCAGGTGGTGTGTCAATGCCAGCTCTCCGGGCTCCGTCCCTCCAGCACCCAGCACGCAGTGCCCCTCCCAGCCCGGAGGACAGCTTCCCGCAAGAGCCTGTGAACTGGTGCGGGCACTTGGCTAAGTCCTGAACTGCAAAGCTCAGTGCCTGGCACCCAGGGGGAGCTCAAAAAATAAATCAGTGAATAAGGACCCCAGACAGGCCGCGCCCCCTCTGAGTCCCCCTCCTCTTTGCAAGTAGGCTCCTTCCTCTCGGGCTCCTCTGATACCCAAGGATTTCCTTTTTTCGGGACGGAATCGCATTTAGGGAAGGTGGGTGGGTGAGAAGAGGCTCATTAAAAGGTCAGTGCACATTTTTGGTTCCCACTTCCGTATCTTCCAGGTTTATTTTTGCCTACTTAATAAAAAGAGCCACGTCACATTCCTTTGGCTTGTCTTTTTTTTTTTTTTTTTTTTTTTTTTTTTAAAAGTCTTTATTTTAAACCGCCCACTCCAGCCATCCCAGGACGCAGCGAGGAGGGGGAGCAGGCAGGTGGCGCGAGCGCGCCCGGGAAGGCGGGGGCTGTGCCGAGCCCGACTCCCCCCGCGGGGGCCGGGGCGGCGGCGGAGTTTGGGGGTTTTGCAAGCAGCTGCCCCGCGCGCCCCTCCGGAGGGGGCGTCTCCTCTCCGACGCCTCGCACGCTGGGTGGGCTCCCAGCCCTGCAACCTCCCGGCGGCGTCCGACACCCGCCCCAGGCAGCGGGGCTCCGGCCGGCGCCCGTGCGCTCCGCCCGCCTCCGCTCCCGCAGCGCGGCGGCCGGCGGGGCGGGGCGGGCGGGCGGGCGGGCGGGCCGGGGCGGGGCGGGCGGCGTGATGTAATCCCGGCGCCTGGGCGGAAGGATCTGGAGCGCCGGCCGGCGGGGCGCTGAGGCCAGTTGCCGGGTAACGGAGCGGAGCGGCTCCGCGCGCAGCCTCCCGCCCTCCGCGAGTGGCGCCGGAGCCGCCGCCGCTTTACGTAAGGCGCAGGCAGGGCCGCCGGCGCTCGGCAGCCGCTCGGAGCCCGCAGAGGAGAGGAGGCGCCCCAGCCGCGGCGCCGCTCGGCAGGTACCGGGAGGCCGGGCGGGCGGGCGGGCGCGGCCCCTCGGCCGGCCGGCGGGGCGGGGACCCGACGGGCAGCCGCCGCTGAGGGACTCCGGGCCGGCGTGAGGGAGGCCGGGCCGCGCCGTGAGCCGCGGGCTCCGCGAGCACCCCGGCCCGGCCCCGGCGTGCGGTGGGCCGCGGGCTCGGGGACCCCCGGCCCGGCCCGGCTTGGAGCCGCGCTCCGGGAGGGCGGGGGCGGACGATGAGTCCGCACAATGGGCCGGCGTCGCGGCGCTGGGAGCGGCGCTGCGGGGAGGTGAGCGCGGGCCGGACGGGGGCCGGGGCGCGGAGCCCGGGCGGCGGCGGGGTCCCGGCGTGGCCGGCCGGCCGGCCTCGGTGGGCGCTCGCGGCGCGGCCCCCTCCCCGCCAGCATTGTCCTTTGGGGGCCCGGGGAGGGAAACCGCCGGCGGGGGAGGGGCCGCGCGGGGCGGGGCCGGCTGACGGACGGGCGCGCGGGCCTGTGGCGCGGCGTGCGGGGGGCGGGGACTGGCGGGGGCCGGGGCCGGGCGCGCGCGGGGCGGGCGCGGCACAAGGTTTGGCGAAGGTTACGCCGCCTTCGGGAACGACGGGCCCGCAGAGCCACTCGCCGCGGCGGAGCGAGCGGTCCCGAGCCCTGGCCCCGAGCACTCGCGGCCTCTGCGGCCTCTCGCAGCCCCGCCCCGCCCCGCCCCGCCCGCCCGGGAGAGGCGGCTGCGGCGGGGGACGTGCCGCCTTGGCCCGGCGTTGAGCGCGCGGCCGGGGCGGCACCGGCGGGGGCCTGCGCGCCCCTGGTCGCAGACGCCCGAGCGGACGAGCCCAGTTGGATTTCTCTTCCGCCACCTCTCGGTCCTGCCCTCCGTGGGGAAGCTGCAGAGGCGTCAGCTGGTGGAAAGTGGAGCAGAGAAGCGGGGAGAGGGCGTGCGGGTCGTTGGAACGATTAGCCAAATGCGGCTCCTGCCGACAGTTACCTGGGTTGGACACGTGGGTACGCAGGTTGGGTACTTCTGCCAAGTTCCTGAGAAGGGGCTTTGACGTCTTCGGGTGTTTGCACGTTCACGCACACACACACACACACACACACCACAAAACGGTGGTAGAAGTCTGGTGCGGTGGGTTGGGGGCGGGCAGTCTTGACGATAGGTGGTGTGAGGAATCCAGATTTCTCCTCTGTAATGTAAGACCCGCGCCAGAACACCTCGGCCGTTTCATAGGCGTTGACATTTAAAGGGGAGGGGGAGGAAAATCTACCACTCTGCATTTTGAAGGTCAAATGTTCTCTCATCAGTTGTTTTGGATCCATCCATTGTTTAAAAATGTATTTTTATTTTTATTGATTTCAGAGAGGAAGGGAAGAGGGAGAGGGAGAAAGGAACATCAGTGATGAGAGAGGATCCTTGATCGGCTGCCTCCTGCACGCCCCCTCCTGGGGACCGAGCCCACCACCCAGGCATGTGCCCCGACCAGGAATCGAACCTGGGACCCTTCAGTCCACTGAGCCAAACCCGCTAGGGCTGGAACCATCCATTCTTAAATGGGTCTCAGGATCTCGATGCCATTCTTTTGTGACAAACACTGTTTCTGAATTAGGTAAGCTCCTTGCAGTTTCGTCTCACGCAGGGTGGGGCAAAAGGAGGGGTAAAGTGTGCCTTCGTGAAACACGGAGTTTGTTCTTTACCATTACTTATTAGTTATTGTATTACTTTCCATATGAACAACTGTAAACCTCCTTTTGTTCCGCCTTGTATTGTAGATTCAGTTGCTGTACCCTGCTAAGTAATGAATTTTTAATAATTCAAAAAGTAGTTGAGTGCTTCAGTTGGGGCACAGGTGTAATGGTTTCTACTTAAGCCGGTTTCGTCAATGAAATGCCAATTTGGCTACTTGAACATGGAATCGAGGGCAGAATACTACTCTTAAATATTTAACTGCATAGCGCGTGGGATTAGAGGTACCAGGGTTTTTTTGTTCGTTTTTTAAAGGACAGGTCTTTCACATGGGGTTAACAGAAAGCGTATATCTGTAACTATTTTAAGGCTAATTAGCTTATTTGTTACACAAGTTGCGAACATTTGGGAAAATTACACGGATTTTTAATACTTCTCTAGTGATCTTATAGATCACTCTGCTTTTTACAGTAGCAATATTGCTTTTCAAAAGCAATAGGATTAAACATTTTTTGCCCAGTGTGGAAAAGTACCGAGCCTGAATTTTCCCTGTTTTAGCAGCATTTCCCTTGGAACCATTAGTGGCCTCTGAGCCAGTTTTCTCATCAGTAAAATGGGAATAATGATGGTACCTGTCTCAGGAAGGTTGGGATGATCAAGTAAGGGGAGATGTGAAATAATTTCAGCAACATTCAGCCCCGTTAAAAATACTAGATTAGTGCCAGTGTCTCAAAGCTTCTGATTCCTTTCTTGGCTTAAAGCTTTGTCTTCAGCCTCCTCGCCATCTCCTCCTCTCTGGCCGCCAGAGTCATCTTTCTGAAACACAGATCAGATCTTGCCAGCCTCTGGCTCAGAGAGCTTCTAAGACTGCCTGCTGGTTGGGGAATGGAATCCGGGCCCACCAGCTTCACATTCACGGCCCCTCGTGGCCTCGCCCCAGACGTCTCTGAACTTTGCCTGTCCTTTTCCTCACCTTTCCACACTGTGCCGCCAGTCAGGACGACTCTTGGTCTCGGAACATGCCACGCTGCTGTTGCCTTCTTTGCTTATAGCCTCAGCTCTGATTGGAATGCTTGTCTCACCCCTATCCCCTCCAGTTTTTAAAATTTTTTGTTAATCCTCACCCGAGGATATTCTTTCCATTGATTTTTAGAAGGGAGGGAGTAAAATGGGTGAGGGGGAGAGAAGAGAGAAACATGATGTGAGAGAGACGCATTGATTGGTTGCCTCCCACACGAAGCATCCTGACCTGCATGAAACCTGCAGGATGAAACCTGCAACCCAGGTACTGCCCTTGACCGGGAATCGAACCCGAGACCCTTGGGTCCGCGCGCTGAGGCTTTAAACACTGAGTCGAACTGGCCAGTGCTCCCCTCCAGTTTTAAAAGCCCACATCTGATTTTACGTCCTCTCTGGAGCCCTTTGGAAATCCTGTAAAAATGAGATTCATTTCTGCAGTCATAATCCTCTATTTTTACTTGCATTATTGCCTGTATCGTGTTGTATTGTGTATGTTGAACCCTGGCTGTGTTACATTAGCCCCAGCACTTTGCTCAGGAGTTTAAACATGAAAGTGTTCAAATGTTTGCTAGAGTTTGTAATCGCCTTATGTAGTGTGTTATTGTTATGAAATATGTTAATAGCAAACATCAGAGTACCAACCACAACATTCAAAATGCAGTTATACTGTGTTGAAGATAGTTAATACTTAGAATATTTCTTTTCAGTTATTTTTGGCTTCTCATGTGATACCAAGTGGGATCTTTATACGAAGTACAAACAACCGCCTCCCATCTGTCTCACTGCCAGGACCCAGGAGCCTGCCTGCCGCCCGCGAAGCCACCGCACCTGTCTCCTGGGTGGAGGGAGCCAGGACACGCGTGTTAAAATGTCCCTTACCTTTGAAATCCAGTTGTACCCCCAGCAGATTACTTTTTATTAAAGTGGTTTTTAAAACGAGATTTATTAAGCTCATTAGATAGTAGTTTGCACTGGGAGGGCTTATGTAAAGCACACGAGGCCTGCATTGGAAGACTCGGCTGTGTTTTGGCGCAGCGCTCACCCCTGGGTCACTGTGGGCAAGTCGGTCACATCCCTCTCGGACTTTAGTCTCTTTGTTCTGTGAAATGAGAGCAGTCTTGTCTGTGCTATTTTTGTTTCTCGTGTCACTTAAAGTGGCCATACTTTGTGTCCTGCGTGTCCTCGTTCCGCTGTAAGTTAGTGAGATGCCTTACTTCCAGCACATTCCTCCTTCTCGTTACCCAGGCTGGAAACTCGGCGTCTTCCGTTTCTTGACCAGATTTTTACCCGTCTGCCTCCACGTGTCTTTTCCGTCCACCTTTTCCGTAGGCCTCCTCCGCCCCTGCCCCTGCGGGCCCTCGTCGGTCCTCACGTGGCTTGTTAATAGGCCTGCTGCTGACCGGCCTCGCTTTCTCAGTCTCTCTGGTCCTCCCGCATTGTTACAGGATGATTTAATATGCAAATCAAACCATAGCACGCCTTCCCCCAATGTGCACCAGAGCTTCTCAGCATCCCCGCCCCCATCACACCTGGAGGGGTATGGCCTGGTTCTGCTGGGAGGTGGGCTGACTCCTACAGAGCCCGCCCTTGGAGGCACCACCACCTGGCTCCTCCCTGGGTGAGAATTCACGTTCAAGGGTTAGGAAATCATTCTAAGACCTTATGCCACCTGGCCTCATTCCAGCCTCGAGCTTGATCTTTTACTGTGTCTCTCTCGTCACCGTGTGTTTCAACACTAGACCTCTGGCTGCTTTCATGGTTGGTTGTCCAATTCCTTTATTCTGGAATGTCCTTTCTGCCTCTTTCTTCCTGTCGGAATTCTTGATACTGAAGGTTTGGCTTAAATACTTCTGCTTCTATGAGAGAAGCTTCCCCTGGTTTTCAGAATTAACTCCTCGTTCTTCTCCCACACGGTGCTTGACTGGTACCTCCACTTCGCTAACTTTTCCCTTTGACTTTTTAGTTAAGTCTTTATATGGAGGTCTTTCCTGGATTGTAAACTCCTGGAGGGAAGAGAGGGAAATCTTATCCATTGCTAACTCCTGCTAATGTGCAGTGTAGCTTTTTACATAGTACTTATTCATTGAGTGTTTGAATTAACTCATTTAGTCTACAGTCTCTGATTTCAGGGTTGGAGTGGCTTTATATGAGAGCTCCTTGAATCCATCCACATGACACTTGAACAAGGCCCAGCGCGTAGTAAGTGCTCAGTAAGTGGCAGCTTTTAGCTATTGGTTGGAGCAGGTGTAGGAACAGTAGTGGTGGGTAAGTTGATTGGTTTTACAGCTTATGCTGGTTTACTGTAACAGTGTTCACAGGGTTATTTCTGGGCCTGTGTGGTCTCTCCAACTGCACCTCTGTTCTTTTGTTGGTTTTGGGAATAAGCAGAAAAGCGAGCATTGGTTGGAGAGGGGTTTTGCACAAGTCGATTCGTGATGGTGGCCCGCATTGTTCTGAAGACAGCAAACCTGACTGTAGGCCAGGCAGTTTCTTTTGCCTGTGGCTTATGTGGGAAATGGAATTGTCAGACTTTACACTGTATATTCTTTTTCAGTAAAACAAATGTTTCCATTTTAATCTTGTATCTTGAAATAATTCATTAAACAATAGTGACTCCCTATGTAGTATTGGGAATCACGGTTGAAATGGAAATTCTGGTTTAGACATCTTCTTCAAGCTTTTGCCCTGAATGAGGCTTTCTCTGTCGCCCTCTCTCTTTGTCTGGTCAGCAGCCTTACCCCTGACCCGCTAGGGAGAAAGGAGGTGAGGAAAACCAGCTATAATTTGGAAACCTGTAATTCAGTATTTAGTTATTTTTCAGTTTATATGCACTAGTTATTAACAATCTGTATCCAGAAACTTGAAAAGGTACTGTTCTAAAATAATATGGAATTTCCTACTTGCAGCAACACGAGAATATGTGTTGATTGCTATTTAATGTACATTGACTATATTTGTGATTATGAACTTTAAAAAAACCATTGGAAATCTACATATTCCTAATAAACTGCTCTTAAAACTCGCCCCAAAGAATTGGGGATGATAGGGCTATCCCACTGAATGAACGAACTAGGAACTGTACTGGAAATAAAGACAATAAAACAATTAGAAAATTAATAATTACAAAAATGCTTGAGAATGTGCGTGTGTGTTGCTAGCTAGAGTGATGAAGGAAGGTGAGTGCCATGGGTGCAGGCTGTGTGTGCGTGTGCGCATGCTCACGTGTGTGCATGCGTGAGTGATTCTCTAGTGGCCAGAGTGAGCCTGGTCACTGTGAGTGGAGTCTTTAATTTATGGTGCCTGGCTCAGGGCAGTGGCACTCAGTACATATGGAAATGAATGAATCCATCCCTATGAGGAAAAAATACATGGAGGTAAGTGTAAAGAAATACGCGTCAAGGCATTTTCAAAATTGTTTTTTTTGGGTAAAATGCTTGTTACCTCAGTAACGAAGAGAGGTAGAACATGGGAGGGATTTATTTCCCTTCAGCCAGGAGTTTGCTTGGAGCTCGGTTACACTCCCAGAGTACCTCTGGAATCTTAAAGCCAGTACATCACTGTTCAAAATTGTCTCCCTAATTTGGGGGCTTATTCAAGTTCTTTACTTTTTTTTCTTCAGTTACTTGCCTTTTCTTAGGTGCCTAACATTTTGCTCCTTGTTAGCATCTTCCCTGAAGATTTTTTTATTTTTATTGATTTTTTTACAGAGAGGAAGGGCGAGGGATAGAGAGTTAGAAACATCGGTGAGGGAGAAACATCGACCAGCTGCCTCCTGCACACTCCCTACTGGGGATGTGCCTGCAACCAAGGTACATGCCCTTGACCGGAATTGAACCTGGGACCTTTCAGTCCGCAGACCGACGCTCTATCCACTGAGCCACACCAGTTTCGGCTTCCCTGAAGATTTCAGTCAAGAGGAAGTTAAAATTGAATTGACACATTCTTTTATCCATTTTTTGATGGTGGTTGTTACTGCTTTCTTTGGTTGTCACCATAAATAATTGGCTACTGATAGTAATTTTAATAATTTTTTGCTATTACAGACTAAGGAGTTTTTTGTTTTTATAAAATGTAAAGCTTAACTTACAACTGTTAAAGTATATTTTGTATTATTTACCAAAACATTGTTTTGAATATAAGTAATTGTTATAAAGCCCATTTATTTATTTATTTTAAAGCCTGAAGATGGTAGAATCATGTATCTTTAATTTATTTTTGTTAATCCTTACCTGAGGATAATTTTTCCATTGATTTTTTTAAAGAGTGGGAGAGAGGGAGAGGGCAAGGGAGAGAAGGAGGGAGGGAGAAAGAGACAGAGAGAGAGAGAGAGAGAGAGAGAGAGAGAAAAAAACGTTGATGTGAGAGAGCCACACCCATTCATTGCCTCCCATATGCACCCTGACTGGGGCTGAGGATACAACCTGCAACCCAGGCATGTGCTCTGACTGGGAATTGAACCGGCGAGCTTTCACTGCACAGGCCAATGCCCAACGAGCCACACTGGCTGGGTGAGCCTTTTTTTTATTTTAAAAAATCCAAGAAAGAAGTAAATTTTAAGATGAAAAGTAAATCTTCACTCTTCTTCCCATCCTGTACTCATCTTGAAAAACCACTAAGTTTCTTGGATGTCATAAAAAAATTATGCCTATACTTGTAAAAAGTGGGGTCATGGTAGAGAGTGTTCGTGTTTAAACAAACACTAGACTTTGTGTCTTGGGTGCTTTTCTTATCAGGCACACAGATCTGCTTCCTGTACAGATCGCCTTCACGCACGCTTCTTACGGTCCCAGTATTCCGTTGTGTGAATGTCCCCTGGCTGATGGGAGGGTCTCCCCATTGCAGTGGACACTCTAGACGTGTGTCCTGGGGAGCTTGCATGGTAACCTCCTTACCCTGTGCAGCCGACAGAAAGCTGACCAGCACGTGGCTAACTTCTCTGAATTATTGTTGATCATGTGAAAATTATTTTTGGTGGCTATATGTTAATAATTTTAGACATTAGGCTTGATATTTTTTTTCTGAAGTAGTCCTGTAATATAATTTTGTATTATTAAGGATGACAACTTTTTAAAAATTTAAAAAAAATTTTTCTTTATTGATTAAGGTATTACATGTGTTCTTATCCCCCTTTTGTCCCCCCACCCCCCCCACTCATGCCCTCAGCCCCCCACTCATGCCCTCACCCCCCTGTTGTCTGTGTCCATTGGTTAGGCTTATATGCACACATACAAGTCCTTTGGTTGATCTCTCCCCCTTCCCCCCACTCCCCCCTTCTTTCCCTCTGAGTTTTGATGATCTGATTGATGTTTCTCTGTCTCTGGATCTGTTTTGGTTCATCAGTTTATGTTCATTATATTCCATAAATGAGTGAGATCATGTGATATTTATCTTTCTCTGACTGGCTTATTTCACTTAGCATAATGCCCTCCAGTTCCATCCATGCTGTTGCAAATGGTAAGAATTCCTTCTTTTTTATGGCAGCATAGTATTCCATTGTGTAGATGTACCACGGTTTTTTAATCCACTCATCTGCTGATGGGCACTTAGGCTGTTTCCAAATCTTAGCTATGGTGAAGTGTGCCACTATGAACATGGGGGTGCATATATCCTTTCTGATTGGTGTTTTTAGTTTCTTGGGATATATTCCTAGAAGTGGGATCACTGGGTCAAATGGGAGCTCCATTTTTAGTTTTTTGAGGAAACTCCATACTGTTCTCCACAGTGGCTGCACCAGTCTGCATTCCCACCAGCAGTGCATGAGGGTTGCTTTTTCTCCGCATCCTCGCCAGCACTTGTCATTTGCTGATTTGTTGATGATAGCCATTCTGACAGGTGTGAGATGGTACCACATTGTCATTTTGATTTGCATCTCTCGAATAATTAGTGACTTTGAGCATGTTTTCATATGTCTCTTGGCCTTCCTTCTGAAGGATGACAACTTTTTGTGTTGCACATTAAATATTAGATTACTAAAAATTACAAAGGTTCACAGTCCGCCTCATGAACTAGCAACCTGGACAGTCACATGGGCCCTCACTTGGTTTAATGCTCTGCTGTCACGGTCTCGATATTCTTAATAATTTTGCCCTGGACCCCACAAATTATGTAGCCAGTCCTGTAAGACTTTTAAAAAGAAGCTTATAAAAATAAGAATCCTCACCCTCATGCTTCCTACTCCTGCTCCCTGTGACTCACGCTGACCATTTAGATATCCACTGGTTTTTCAGAATGCATATGGAAGAGGCGCACATACATCATGCTTGAGGTTGTTGTAAAAACTGCTGAATTGAAATCCACGAAAAGTCAGTGCATATGTTCTTGAAAAACTCCATAATAATCTAGAATGCTACAAACTTAAAAAAATTTTTTTTAAGGGGCTTTGAAAACCTTAGCTTTAAGTAGTTGGTACTGAACTGCATTTTTAGATTTTGGACTGAGTGTTTTTTTTCAAGTGTACTTTTTTTTTTTTCCTCACACGAGGATATTTTGTCATTGTTTTTTAGAGAGAGTGGAAGAGAGAGGGAACGACAGAGGGAAATATAGATGCGAGAGAAACACATCAACTGGTTGTCTCCTTCCTGAGCCCCGACCAGGGCCCGGGCTGGGAGGATCCTGCAACTGAAGTACGTGCTCTTGACTGGAATTGAACCGGGGACCCTTCGGTCTGCAAGCCGACACACTATCCACTGAGCCAAACCAGCTAGTGCAAAAGTGTACTTTCTTGAAGCTTTAGGGAAACAGCTTAAGTTTCAGAGTATATGATACCCATCTCTGATGAGATTTCACTTTCTAAAATCTAATAAATAAACGCGAAGTCCATCATAGGAATGAAAGTAGTTTTTCGTTAGTTAGGCTTAATTGAACAAGGGATTACTAGTGGGCGTATAGGGTCATTTGGGTCTTTATTTCATTAAAAAAGGTCAGAAGTCGTGGGGAAGGGGAGGCAAAGGGTCTCAGCAGCAGCTACAGGAATGGGTTAGGAGGAGAAGGAGCTCACACTCAAGGACAGGGCTGCGTGGGCGGCCGTGTGGTGGGACCTTAGGGAACTGTCATCTCATCCTCCTGACAGTCTTGAGAGGGTGGGATTGTCTCCATTTTACAAATGATGATGCTGTGGCTCAGGTCTCAAGAAACTTCCCCAAGGTTACAAATAATATGACAGAGGAGGAGCCCAGGCGTCTGTCCTTGTAACTTAAAGTGCGCATTCTTCCACTGCCCCACCCTTCCTAGAGGGTCATTCATTCACATACCGTATTTTCCGGCGTATAAGACGACTTTTTAACCCAGGAAAATCTTCTATACGCCAGTCGTCTTATACGCCAGAAAATACGGTAATACTTAAGTGCCTGCTTCGTCCTAGGCACAGATGACAAGATGGTCAGACGTGCAGGAGGCTTACCGGGGACTTGCCTGGGAAGGGAAGGAGGAAGGGCAGGGGCACATCGGATGTGACTGTGAAGGGAGAGGAGGCAGGGACTGGGTGGAGCAACCTCGGGCCAGGCAGTTCTGAGGAAGTCATGGCCAAGCTGATCGGAGGTCTGCCTTCGGGCAGGGCGGCTGGGTCTAACCCCCTCTCTGATCAGTGTTGCTGTGGGCAGCCTGAGAGACTTGTGGCCTGATGTCCTTTCTGTGATGACTCGGAATGTGCAGCAGGCGGAGGCTGTCGGCCACCTGAGGGGACACCCACCCACACAGCCAGCACGCACGGCACTGTTCTGTCCTGGGAGGGGTGGGGAGAGTCTGATGATATGAGTAAGCAGTGGATCTGCATGTAAGAGGAAGAACAGAGCAGGAGTGGCAGTGTTGTTGTACCGGGTGGACAGGGCAGGCTCTGGTAAGGTGACATGAGCTGAAGGAAATAGGGAGAGAGATGTGAGGACATCTCAAGAGCATAGCAGGCTTTCAGGGGGAGGGCAGAACATGGGAGCACCCCGTTCTGGGTGCATTGTGAAGGTAGAACTAAGAGGAGGTGCTGATGGATAGATATGGGATGTGAGAGGAGGGGCGTCAGTATGGTGCCAAAGCTTTTGGCTTGAGCATTGGAATCACGGCATTGCCCTTGACTGACATTGGGAAGGTCATGGCAAGGATGGTGGTAGTGAGAATGCAGAGTTTGTTTTTTATTTAAGACACTAGAGGCCTGGTGCACGAAATTCGTGCACTGGGGGTGGCGGGGGGGGGGGGTTGGTCCCTCAGCCCAGCCTGTGTCCTCTCGCAGTCCAGGAGCCCTCGGGGGATGTCCGACTGCCAGCTTAGACCTGCTCCCAAGCTGTCAGTTGGACATCCTTAGCGCTGCCGTGGAGGCGGGAAAGGCTCCCACCACCACCGCTGTGCTCGCTAGCCATGAACCTGGCTTTTGGCTGAGCAGCACTCCCCCTGTGGGAGCGCACTGGCCACCAGGTGGCAGCTCCTGCATCAAGCACCTGCCCCCTGGTGGTCAGTGCGCGTCATAGCAACCGGTCGTTCCAAAGTTCGGTCGATTTGCATATTAGCCCTTTATTATAGAGGATAAGTTGTGCCCTAGCCAGTTTGGCACAGTGGATAGAGCATTGGCCTGCCGACCTAAGGCTCCCAGGTTCTATTCTGGTCAAGGCACGTGCCTTGATTGCAGGCTCCTCCTTGGCCCGGGCCCTGTCAAGGCCCGTGCCGGAAGCAACCAGTTGATGTGTTTCTCTCACATCGATATTTCTCTGTCTTTCCCTCTCTCTTCCACTCTCCCTAAAGATCAATGGAAAGATTTCCTCGGGTGAGGATGCACAACAAAAAAAGACATAAGTTGAGCAGCCAGTTGGACACCTCATGTACCTTGATGACTCTAGAATTCTGGGGTTCATGAGAGAAGCAGAGTAGAGAGGACACTTGGAGTAATTGCTGCATCGATAGTATTTGAAGTCTCGGGACTGGAGATCACTTAGGACTATGCTGTTCAGTACGGTAGCCACAAGCCACATGTGGCTTTTGAGCACTTGAGATGTGGCTATTTTTACTTGAGCTGTCTTGTGTCAAATATTCCCCAGATTTCAGAGACTCAGTATCGGAAAAAAGAATGTAAAATACCATCCGTAATCTTTAACCTGGATTGTATTTAGAGTGATAATATTTTGGATATATCGAGTTAAGTGAAATATATTAAAAGTAATTTCATTTGGGCCCTGACCAGTATGGCCCAGTGGTTAGAGCGTCAGCACATGCACCTAAGGGTCGAGGTTCGATTCCCAGTCAAGGGCACATACTTGGATTGCAGGTTCGATCCCCAGTACCAGTCGGGGCATGTGTAGGAGGCAACCAGTTGATGTGTGTCTCTTTCTCATGTTGATGTTTCTTTCTCTCCCCTCTCCTCCCTCCCTTCCACTCTCAAAATCAATGGAAAAAATATCCCTGGATGAGGAGTAACAAAAAGTAAACAAACAAATTAATTTCATTTGCTTTTCCCTTTTAATATGGCCACTAGAAAACTTTAAATTCCACACATCTGCCTCAGGTTTTGCTGTAGGAGACGCTGATGGAGGAAGTCAACTGGAGAGGGTGGGGTGGGCACCAGGGCAGGAGAGATGACCACGGACTTTAATGCTGGAGAGCTCTTCTTGTTTTAAAGCACAAATGTGCCAAGAAAAACTTGACTGCTTTTGGAAGACGAATATCTTTCTGACCATGAGTGTGGAGAAGGATACTTGAAGACTGTGTTCTCAGACCTGGTAAAATGCAGGTTCTTTCTTACTCAGCCTTTAACTTGTTCAGGCCTCCAGTGGACTGGCTGCGGCCCACCCACACTGGGGAGGGCAGCCTGCTGTGCTCAGTCCACTGATTTGGACGTTAATCTCACCGAGAAGCACCTCACAGACATGGCATCGTGCTTACCCAAGTATCTGGGCACCCATGGCCCAGGCCAGCCGACGCACAGCACGAGCCATCCCAGTGGCTGTCCCTCTCCTAAGCCAAAGCTTTCCCCAGTTGCTCTAGTGACGCACTCAGAGCCTGGGAGACACCCTTGTATCTTAGCCCTTTCCCTGCGTTTCACTCCTGCCTCTTTGCCAGCACCTTCCTGCTGGGAAGTTAGTCTGTGAGGCCTGGTGGCGTTGGCTCCACTGTGGGCGTTGAATCCAACCCGAGTGCTTCATCTTTCCCTGCCCCGAGGACGGAAGGACACAGGGGATTTTACTAGAACATAACAAATTACACAGTGGGGATGCAGGTACAGAGCAAGGTGCTGGACGCGGGGAGCAGAGTGGTGAGATGAATGGATTAAGATTTCCTCTGGGAGGGGAAGAATGCCACTGTTGAAGGAAGGATAGCAGTTAAAAGTGTGCGTCTGCGCACGCGCGAGATTCTTCTACAGATCAAGGCCCAGTGGGCTTAGACTGAGAGCACAGGCTAGGACAGTGGTCGGCAAACCCATTAGCCAACAGAGCCAAATATCAACAGTACAACGATTGAAATTTCTTTTGAGAGCCAAATTTTTTAAACTTCTTCTAACGCCACTTCTTCAAAATAGACTCGCCCAGGCCGTGGTATTTTGTGGAAGAGCCACACTCAAGGGGCCAAAGAGCCGCATGTGGCTCGCAAGCCACAGTTTGCCGACCACGGGGCTAGGGGATTTGATTTGTAGGCAGTGACATTAGTATAAATTGTACAGATTTTTTACTTTGAAACATGAATGTTCTAGGGTCTATAACATCTCGAGGCAAAAGTCACGCCAGCATTTATAGTTACTGGTGGTTGGGTAACACCTGGAAGATGCATTTGGATAAGATTACTCTAATTCATTAAATATTTCAGGGATGAAACTCTATTTCCAGAGTTGTCTACTTTCATATTCACTTGAGCAGAATACTTATTACTAACCCCCAAGTCAAATATTTCTCATGATAGAAAACTTGACCAGAATCTATAAAAAGGACGGATCAATTTTGTTTAACATAAGCCATTTGAAAGTTGGTTTTTATGTTTAATGTTTAGTTAGTTAACTACTTTTTTTCCATCTTTGCTTATATGTTTTTCTGAGCCATGCAGTGTATATTTCTACCTTTTTTCTTCCTTTACATTTACCTTTATAGTGTAGTAATATTTATGAGTTGCATATCAATGAACTTTTAGAGTTCTGACTTGTATGGGGCTCTGCAGGTAGTCATTTCAATCTAGTTTTTGAGGAGAAGGGTCTTAATTTGTGAAAAAATTCCATCCCCAAATGTGTCACCTCTGCTGAGTGTCATACTTTGCTGAGTATTTTTGAGAATTTTGCATTGCTAACCTGTCTTTAAAGTATTTCTAATTGGGGTTTGAGGACTATGTCTGTTTCAGTGATCTAGGGAGAACTCCATAGATAGTCATATTAATGCTACCCCACTTTGGCTTGAATTGTGGGGGCTTCTCGCACTTTCCCCAAATTCAGGGGTGCCTGAAGGTACACTTAAATTGATAGCATTCCTAAGTTTTTGGCAACTATGCCTGACACCCAGCAAATGCAGGTGCTCCTCATCAGTTTGCTCTCCCCCAACCCCCAGAGGGAGTCTCCCCCCCTCCCCCACAGCACCACACTGCCTCCCTGTGCTGGGGCCACTGGCAGTGGGTACAGGCCTCTTGAGGGCTCTGCCATTAGCTCCTGTTGTCACGCATCTGTCTTCTGACCCACTGAAAGCAGCGTGTGGTTCTGTGACGTGGAAACAAACCCAGGATCATCTCCGGCTGCAGGCGCCTCCTGGATGCTCAGGGTCCTGCCGCACCTAGTGCTGTGCAGTGTGGCAGAGAGTACCCTGAGGGCATGCTGGCAGAGATGACAACCCAGGACTGAGGCCTGCCTGGGGGAAAGGGAGAATCTGGAAGTTTCTGAGCCCATGTGAAAGGGACTACTGATAGATTTACTCTCCAGAATAGAACAATTTATGCAGATTATTTAAAGGAAAGCAAAGAAGAATATAGTTAATGATCTTATTCCTAAGATATATCTTCAGTTTAACTTTTCAGTCCTGGGAAGTTCAGCCATAGGACCCAGGCGATCTGTCTTCTTTATCACTTGGGCCTCAGGGAAAAGGCTCATTTCTTTCTGGTGAGGTCACACTTCCCAGAGTGTGGGCTGAAGAGCACGAAAGGGTCCATAGTACGTGAGGATGGAGAGTGCTGTCTACTGTTTCCTTTGCACAAGGCCATAGTAACAGTTGCAAGATGGTCCACGGTAAACCTGCTTTTGTTTCAGCTCTGGCATTTCCTTACTTTTTGCAAAGGAAGAAGTTTATAACAAAAACTAGTGGCCCAGTGCATGAAATTCGTGCACATTAAAAGGGGATTAATTAGAGGAAATAATTTATTAATGCTATTTGCCCTTTCTCTATAATACAAGTGTCAGAGATGAAAGAAAATTAGTAAAATGTATATGAAAACCTTCCTCCTGTCAGAGTCTGGGGTGCATCACGGGACCCAGAGTCAAGTCCCCACCCACCCACATGCGTCTCAAAACCGCCGCCCCCATTGGGCTAGATCCAGACCTGGCCAGCCGCAACCTTGTCAAGCCCCGCTGGGCAGGGGACGTAGCCTCAGGTTCCCTGGCCCAGCACCAGGATGGGGGGCGTGGCCTGAGGTCCCCCAGCCCAGACCGGGGCGGGGGAGCGTTCCTTGAGGTCCCCTGTCAAGCCCCACCAGGTGGGGGGCACAGCCTGAGGTCCCCTGTCAAGCCCTGCCAGACGGGGGTGCAGCATCAGGTCCCCTGGCCCAATGCTGGGGCGGGAGGCGTGGCCTGAGGTCCCCCAATAAGCCCCGCTGGGCGGGGGGGTGCGGTCTGAGGTCCCCCGGCCTGTTGCCAGGGTGGGGGGCGTGGCCTGAAGTCCCCTGTCAAGCCCCACCTGGTTGGGGGCGCAGCCTGAGGTCCCCTAGCCCAGCACCAGGATGGGAAGCGCACCTTGAGGTCCCCCATCAAGTCCCACCGGGCGGGGGGGGGGGGGGTATGGCCTCAGGTCCCCTGGCCTGGCCCCGGGATTGGGGGCGCGGCCTGAGGTCCCCTGTCAAGCCCTGCTGGGTGGGGGAGGGCGTAGCCTCAGGTCCCTGCTGATTGCTCATTAAGGCTCCTTATTGGAACTTGGCCTCAGCTGTGGGTGCAGCCATCTTTGTGATGGAGTAATGATCAATTTGCGTATTTCCTCTTTATTAGATGGGATTATTAGATAGGATAATAAAAGTTTGTATTACCTACAGTACACTTTGGGGAACTTGTAGTAGGTTATCTTTTAAATGAGGACACTGTTCATTTAATAGCTTTCTAGGGCCCTAGCTGGTTTGGCTCAGTGGATAGAGCATTGGTCTGCGGACTGAAGGGTCCAGGGTTCTGCTAACCTGTGAAGAATTTTTGTGAGTTTATTTGAGCCAAACTGTCGACAATTGCTGGGAGCAGAATTTCAGCGGATTGGGATAATGCCCCCGGGAATGCGGGTTTTCCTCTATTTTTATACATTGCAGTCGAAGGAGGAGACAGAGGTGGGTTACATGAAATCCATTGGTGATAGAGAGTAGAGAGGCGGGAGAAAGCAAAGGCGGGGGGGGGGGGGGGGGGGGGGGGGGGGGGGGGGACCTCTGGGATTGGATAAAGAGTAAAATGATAGACACATACTTTGTTTCCTTAGGTGGGTACAGGATAGTTAACATGATAACAATCACAATGAAGGGGTTTGTGGTCCCTGTCCTGGCGCCTAGGGCATTTGGGTGTGCCCTGAGGAGTCCGGAAAAAAGGGAAGTTACAAGTTACCCTGACATTTCACAGGTTATCGTAGATGCAAAAAGACAATAAGCTCAGTTAAGGTAAAGATTGACCTTGTCAGGGGAGATACCGGCCTAGGAGGTGACTACCCACCATCACTGCTTTTTGTTAAAGTTTAATTTCAGACCATCCTTTGTGGTCACTTTCGGTCTCTGAGTTTGCAAGACCGCCACGCAGGCCTCCCCTGAGCTGGTCAGGTCAGCATGTGGCCCCTTTTTGTCCACAGGGGTGGGAGGAAGCCAAGCACAGAAACCTCTGGGGTTGGATAAAAAGCAAAGCAGAGAGACAGGCACTTCTCTGTCAGAGGGTACAGCATGGTTAGCATGTACAGAACCGGAGGAACAGCAAGAACCAGAGGAGGGTACACACAGCATTACAGAACTGTACACACGGTTAGCATGTACAGAACCGCAGGGTACAGCATGTACAGAACCGGAGGAGGGTACACACGGTTAGCATGTACAGAACCGGAGGAGGGTACACACGGTTAGCATGTACAGAACCGGAGGAGGGTACACACGGTTAGCATGTACAGAACCGGAGGAGGGTACACATGGTTAGCATGTACAGAACCGGAGGAGGGTACACACACGTTAGCATGTACAGAACCGGAGGAGGGTACAGCACGGTTAGCATGTACAGAACCGGAGGAGGGTACACACGGTTAGCATGTACAGAACCGGAGGAGGGTACACACGGTTAGCATGTACAGAACCGGAGGAGGGTACAGCACGGTTAGCATGTACAGAACCGGAGGAGGGTACACACGGTTAGCATGTACAGAACCGGAGGAGGGTACACACGGTTAGCATGTACAGAACCGGAGGAGGGTGCAGGGTTAGCATGTACAACCCGAGGAGGGTACAGGTTAGCATGTACAGAACCGGAGGAGGGTACACACGGTTAGCATGTACAGAACCGGAGGAGGGTACACACGGTTAGCATGTACAGAACCGGAGGAGGGTACACACGGTTAGCATGTACAGAACCGGAGGAGGGTACACACGGTTAGCATGTACAGAACCGGAGGAGGGTACACACGGTTAGCATGTACAGAACCGGAGGAGGGTATGCACGGTTAGCATGTACAGAACCGGAGGAGGGTACACACGGTTAGCATGTACAGAACCGGGAGGGTACACACGGTTAGCATGTACAGAACCGGAGGAGGGTACACACGGTTAGCATGTACAGAACCGGAGGAGGGTACAGCACGGTTAGCATGTACAGAACCGGAGGAGGGTACACACGGTTAGCATGTACAGAACCGGAGGAGGGTACACACGGTTAGCATGTACAGAACCGGAGGAGGGTACAGCACGGTTAGCATGTACAGAACCGGAGGAGGGTACACACGGTTAGCACGTACAGAACCGGAGGAGGGTATGCACGGTTAGTATGTACAGAACCGGAGGAGGGTATGCACGGTTAGCATGTACAGAACCGGAGGAGGGTATGCACGGTTAGCATGTACAGAACTGAAGGGGGGTACACACGGTTAGCATGTACAGAACCGGAGGAGGGTACAGCACGGTTACCACGTACAGAACCGGAGGAGGGTACACACGGTTAGCATGTACAGAACTGAAGGGGGGTACACACAGTTAGCATGTACAGAACCGGAAGTGGTGTGTGAGCGGCAAGCGGACAGCGTGGTCCCGCTCTGGTGCAGTGGCTGTGCCTTCCAGGGGTTTGTGCAAGATTACACTGCTATTTCAAAGGCACCTTCTCTTAGGTGCACAGACAACAGGCCATGTCACAGGTATGTTATCTCAGGGCACAGGACTGTAGACAAGGTCAAGGTAAAGACTGACCTTAGCCACAGGCCTAGGAAGGGACTCCTCACCGCTGGCTTTAGTCTCTGGGTTTGTAAGACCTGCCCTGCAGGCCTCCCCTGAGCCTGTCAGGTTTAGTGTGTGGCTCCTGTTCATCCACAGTTGTCTGATTCAAAGTTTTCATCTTTTAGGGAAAAAGGCATTTTTGTAAATCTATAAGGACTTTTATGCAGGCGTAAAAAACTGCCATTTTTGTAGCCCTGCTAAAGATGGTTGACATCTAGTAGATCGAGAGGAACTGAGCACCTCAGTGGTTATCGTGATGTGGTAACCTGCAAAGAAAGTTTAATCTGTGAAAAGCAGTCCAGATTTTTAAGCCACAAATATTAACAGCGGAGTATGAACCATCAAATAACTGCCAGTCAAGTGAAGAACTAAAACAACGTTCCTTTACGTAAGCAGGCTGTCTCCTTACGAGGCAGCCCCGTTAAAACTAGAGGCGGGTCCGGACTGTCCGGAGAAACTGTCCAGATCCCAGAGAGCTCTTCCCTTACTTCGTGTCACCAGAGTGAAGTGCCTGGTCTCTCTGCCTGCGTCTGGTTCAAGCCTGTGTGGGTGGGTCCCGTGGCCTTCGTGCTCAGTGCTCTGCTTCGTCTTGCATACAGACATGCTCACCATTAGAGGGGTTCTGCTTTTGGCTTGGCTTTTATAGAAGCAGCCCCTTCTAGAAAGTGCCTCTTCCGAGAAGGTTAAGGAAAGTAGGTATTGTTTATCAAAGATTTGCAGGAACCTCGTGACTGGACTCACATCAACTCGAGTCAGCAGACTAAGAACCATCTTCCTCAGACCCTGCTGGTGTCTTCGGTTGTCCATTACCTCTTGTCCCTCCCATTTCCCCTTCCCTTGCTGTAAAAGAAGCCTGAACTCTGTACTTTCTTAAAATGGATTTGAGAAGTAGGTCTTCCCTCTTCTCAGTTGGCGCCTTCTCCATCAATAAACTTTTCTAAGCATCAGAGCACAGGGCACACAGACTTTGGAACAGTAACATGCTTAGTACTTATGCTTCTATGTAGAACGGAGTGCTTTCACCTAGATTTTTATCATTCTATCTTGGTTCTTATCTTTTTTTCCTTATCTTTTAAACATAGAGATTAACCAGACCTACTAATATTCTGTGCCTGTAATTTGCTAATTCCTGTTATTATCAAGTAGTAGTGTTATCTATAAGAAAAATTGTACATTTTAATTGCCACTGGAGAATATTCACTAATCAGTTGATTTCTGATAACCTAGCTAGTAAAAATGGAATTTCTTAATATTTATGTAGTTCTTCCTATTTGCATAGAAAGTACTTATGTCCCACACTAGTTTTATTTATGACATTATCTTAAAACGAAGCCTTGTTCATTTCCTAGGACTTGATACACTTCTAGATGGGGATGAGGCTGTAGGTCTGATTGTCCATTCCAG
The DNA here is from genome assembly GCA_025583905.1 of Ia io. NCBI lineage: Eukaryota > Metazoa > Chordata > Mammalia > Chiroptera > Vespertilionidae > Ia > Ia io. Next base: position 2,807,066 of record JAJQQW010000002.1, on the reverse strand, counting down.
ATACCTAGGCTAAACAGGTATCCATGGCCAGATTTCAGCACTTGGTCCTGTTTCTGTGATAGAGTTTCAGTTCAGGTTGTAGAGTCTCGATGATTTTCTTTTCTGGCTATACCAGGTGTCCCGGTTAATAATGTGGATTTTTTTCAATAGATGGAATTACTCATATGTTGATATATATGCGATTTGATATGTATGCTATTTTGTTGTATTGACAACAAGCTTCAAAACTTCATATGTCAAATTTTCTGAAGGTGTTAACATCATAGATATTTTTACGCTTAAAAATGTCGAATTTCGTGCCAAAAAAAGAGCATTTGCGGGAAGTTTTAATCAATTACAACTATTATTGGATGAAGGTGCGTGTCAAACTCAAAAACAACTTGCAGAAAGATTAAATGTTGCTCAGCAAACAATTTCCGATCATTTACAAGCAATGGGAAAGATTTTAAAGGAAGGAAAATGGGTGCCACATCAACTGAATGAAAGACACATGGAAACTGGAAAGTCATCAGTAAAATGTTGCTTCAATGGCATGAAAGAAAGTCTTTTTTGCATCAAATTGTGACTGGCGATGAAAAGTGGATTTATTTTGAGAATCCCAAACACACAAAATCATGGGTTGATCCAGGCCAACCATCAACATCGACTACAAGGCCAAATCGCTTCAGAAAGAAGACAATGCTCTGTGTTTGATGGGATCAGGGGTGTGGTGTATTATGAGCTTCTACAACCAGGTGAAACCGTTAATACTGAACGCTACTGACAACAAATAATTTGAACCACGCTTTGATCATAAAACGACCAGAATGGGCCAGAAGACATGGCAAAGTAATTTTGCTTCATGATGACGCACCATCACACACTTCAAAACCAGTTAAAGACACGTTAAAAGATATTGCCTGGGAAGTATGAACCCACCCGCCGTGTCCACCAGACCTTGCTCCTTCAGATTACCACTTGTTCCGATCGATGGCACACGCACTTTCTGAGCAGCACTTCAAAACATATAAAGAAGTGGAACATTGGGTCTCTGAATGGTTTGCCTCAAAGCAAGAAAAGTTCTACTGGGACGGTATCCACAAATTACCTGAAAGATGGGGGGAATGTGCAGCTAGCGATGGACATTACTTTGAATAAAGCATTTTTGATGTTTCTCTTGAAATTACCGTGTTTTCTTTGATACAAAATCCGCATTAACTGGTACACCTGCTAGATTGGCTCTGAGTTAGGCTGCTTTTCAAAGAGAATAAGCTGTACCCTGGTTCCAAATTAATGTGCTGAGATCAGAGAATATAGGCCAGGATTTTGTGTAACTACCTTGGTATGTGTGTGCAGTCCAGTTTGCCAAGCAAATATTATTTAGGATCTTGGTGAGAAGTAGTAGAATCTTAGTATTTCAAGCATCCACTTTCCATGTTCTCTTTTCTATGTTCTTCTATTTATACTTTATGTCTTCTACCTTTACCCTTCAAAGGCTTTTCTTTGTGCAAAAATTCTGAGGACACCCAAATTGAAGAGTTATGAAAAGGTAATGCACACCCTTGAATACTGAGCACTTCAGCGAGTTCATCGTGAGACAGCACCATTTAAAATACAGCATGAAAGGCATGAATTGCAGAAGTTCCTTACTAGATCAGTGGAAAGGCCATGGTTTCCGTGGAAAGAAGTACAAGTTGGTTCCCTAAGGATGAAGACCGAAGCCCACCCACCTAGGATGGCAAACACAGAAGGACAACCCCAAGGGTCGTCATCTGCAGGTCACATGCCCAGTGCCTGGGGCACAAGAGCCTCCAGTACCTGTGTGGGTGGGGAAGGAGTTGAGTTCCCCCCTCCCCATGCTAGTATTATAAATATTGTTTTATTGCCCAAATCTTCCTTTTTCAGAATTTATTCCCCCCATGTAGATTGGGATGGATTTAGTTTGACTTAGTTTTGATCACCTGCCAGGGCCTAAGCCTTCTAACTAGTGCATGGAATATGTCACAATGTGGCCCTGAAGAACTTTGAGCCTCATTTGTGAAGGAGCCCACATGCAGGAGGCAGTTGGAGAATGTGTGCATGGAGGGCGTTGGAAGCAGAGGGTGATGGGAGAGCAGCATGGCCTACGTCAGTGGTCGGCAAACCGCGGCTCGCGAGCCACGTGCGGCTCTTTGGCCCCTTGAGTGTTCTAACGCCACTTCTTCAAAATAGACTCGCCCAGGCCGAAAACCGACTTCTGCGCATGGGCCACGAAGTTTCAATCGCACTGTACGTGCGCATCCGCACGTGGTATTTTGTGGAAGAGCCACACTCAAGGGGCCAAAGAGCCGCATGTGGCTCGCGAGCCGCGGTTTGCCGGCCACTGGCCTAGGTAATTAGAGAAGCTTCCTAGAGGGGGTGGGGCAGGCGGGGACTCCGCTGCTGTTTGGGTCTGAATGTGTTAGCGGTTTTCATGCCTTCCGAAACCTTTCTGAACATATTACTTAGCTTCTTTTGTAGGGATTAGTTTTCTTTTGCGGTGTTTTAATTCACCCGTGCCTCGCATAGTCCATCTAAGTTGGCAGAGTGCTGGTTTCAGCAGTGTTGACCTGGAGAGTTGTTTCCGATCACGGAAGTAGTCGTGAGAGCTCTGACACCTGTTCTGTTCTTCCCTCTTCTCCGCAGAGGTGGGCATAGGTGAGGGTGCATGTCCCACCCCTGCAGTGAAGGCGGCCAGGAGACTGGCTTGAGTGGGAGCTGTGAGTGGTTCACTTCCGGGGAAGCTTTCAAAGCTCCAGCGCACACTTTGGACAGATCTTGTCCTCTGGCTCCTGGGCTGGCAGGGTTCCAAGTTGGGGCCATACTGCCATCTTGTCTCCCAGGGCGATTGCACTGAGTGGGCACACTGAGCATCCTGCCAGCCCAGGACGATGTAGCAAGAGCAGGATAAAGGCCTTGGTGTTAAGCAAGCTGCTGCGATTTGGGGTGGTTTGTTTCTGCAGCATAACCTACCCTGTTTTGACTAAAGAACTTTTCCAAATTTTGTCCTCTGGCCCTCATCCTGGTCACTCTGAATTTTCTTCTTACTTTGTAGTAAGCTTCATCTGTGCTTGCTGTTCTGCAGTCTGACTTCGTCATAGACCGTTCCATGATTACGCTCTGTAATGAAACCTGACCAGTTGAAATTTGAGACCTATCAAACATAAAGGTAGATGGTTCCCAATTCCCCCAACAGTTCCTTTGGGCACATTGTTACCTCACATAGCTGTGTGAGCATCCCAGCTCTGGGAGTAAAGAGGAGCGTGTGGCACAGCCCACCGGCACATGAGGAGGGGCACGGGAACTCTGCTGAAAGAGCTAAGGACTCTGCTCAGCCCAACCAGTCATTTGCTGGAGAGTCACAGCCAGCACTGGAGAGTGTGTGAATGGGTGGCATCGAAGCAGAGGGTGATGGGGCAGCGCAGCAGGACCTTGCGCCACGATGGAGCCGGCTGCTGAGCACTTGAACTGTGGCTAGTGTGCCCACGGAGCTGACTTTTAACTTAATCACACAGCACCACATGACTTGTGGCTGCCATGTTAGTGCCATGAGAACAGCGTTGGGAAGACAGAATATTAGGTGAAAAAAGCAGAATATATAGTAGTAGTATTCTACATGTTGAAATAATAAAATTTAAGTCCTATGCAAAGGAAAAAAACAATAAACCCACACCAAAATACTAACAGTGAATTGTGTTAGGGTGGGGAGATTACGTGTATCCTTTTTAAAAAATATATATTTTTAATGATTTCAGAGAGGAAAGGAGAGAGAGAAAGAGATAGAAACATCACTACTAGGTGCTATAGGACATCACTAGGGATCGAACCTGCAATCCGGGCATGTGCCCTGATCAGGAATTGAACTGTGACCTGCTGGTTCATGGGTTGATGCTCAGCCACTGAGCCAAGCCGGCGGGGCAGGTGCCTAATCCTGTGGATTTTAACCCACATTTTATATTTGGGCCCCACCAGTAAATTGAGAAAACCTCCCACAAATAATACGTATGTGCCATGTCAGAGAGAGATTATGCTTTATAAACTATGCTGGTCAGGCTCACTTTAGTTTAATAAGTGACAAGCAAATCCAAATTCTTTAGCCATAGAAAATAATGGATTATTTGTGGTAAAGTTTAAATTTAAAGAACTAATTCTCTTTATCAGTATTTCAGTGACGTTACTATTCAGCTGCTCGTTTTTTTGTTATACTTAAAAATGACGAGTGGTTTGTTACCAGATAAATTCTTTCAGTATTACATATGAACAGAATTTGACTAGTTCTCGAAATAGCAAGATAAACATGAGTCTAATGGAGCACAAGCACAAGAATATAAGTTTCTGAGTTTTCTTTTAAAAGATATTAAAATTTTTAAAGTTTAAAATGCCATTTAGCTAAAATGTCAAAGATTATAGCAACAAAAAAATCAGTGTTCTAAGATACCAAAGGTATTTTAATAAAGAGGAACAGTTCATTTGGATGTTTTCAAAAGATCAGTAACTTAATTTATATGTCTACGTAATGCATACCTTTCTCTCTCGTTCTTGTAGGTTCTGCCGCAGACTCACATTCGGCCTCCATGGGAAATTAAAGGAGAGCATCCCACCTGCTGTATGCTGTCGGGATGCTGACGCCCTGGTTCCGCCTGCAGAGGGGAGTTCTGGGCTAGACGCTGACTGCCAGCCAGACCAATGCTCACCCTCCATGTCCCGCCGCTCTCCCCTTCCCGGAGTGAAAACCCCCCTGACACCAACAGCACGTCAGCTGCGGAAAATGCTTTGCACCCTAAGGAAGTCTGCCACCTGAATTCATGCGCCCTGTCTGTGCAGGTGTGGATGGTTTACCACCTGAAGGCTCCTCCGGCTCTTTCCCAGGCCCCGTATCTGTCTCTGAAATGTCTCTGCTGCATGCTTTGGGTCCAGTGCAGACCTGGCTGGGACAGGAGCTGGAGAAATGTGGCATCGATGCCATGATCTACACGCGGTATGTCCTCAGTCTCCTGCTGCATGACAGCTATGACTACGACCTGCAGGAACAGGTACGTGCCCCTCTGAGTGTCATGTGGAAATCCATGACTGTTTGCACGCTGGTGTTTCTCTTCAAAGGGTGCTCGCATACTCTGGAGCGGGGTGTGACTGGCGTGGCCCCGGACTTTAGCCTGGAGCCGAGTCCCAGAACCACCGGGTCACGTCCGGGCAGACGCTGCCTCGTCGCAAACTGGTGGCAGTCAGACAACCCGCGGCCTCTGAGGGCCTGCTCCAGTGTTGCTGCTGCTGGTCCGGACATGTCAGTCATTGCCTCAGTTATCTGCCTCGCTCTCCACAGTGTAGTGCCGCGCTTTACCTGCAAGAATGGTGTGCGGCTGCTTATCCATCAGAGTGTGTGTCCAGGTCAGCAGACTTACAGTTTGCTAAAGCACATGACTTTGCCATAGTCATTGTGTTTCACCTGGCGAATTGGCCATTAGCACATTTTGTTTGACTTAAGTGCTGAGCTTAAAGTGAGGAAGCAACCAAATCCAGGTTCTTGAGGAAAATCTCATCAGTCTCAGTTTCCCGGAGGAGCTCCTGAGAGGGAGGTCGGCCCAGCGGGAGGTGGAGTCACCACCAGTAGGCACAGGCTCTGGGTGACTTCTGTGTACACGTGTCACTCAAAACGCAGTGTTTGGGGGCAGTTTCTGTTGTTTTAAACCATGTTATTAACACAGAAGAGCCTCAGTCCCTCAGATGCAGGGTTTCAGTATGCTTGACCTGTGTCCCTCGGGCTCCTCACCCTTCCCAGCTGGACTCACCGCACTTGCCGGGGCCTGCTGCCTTGGCTGGAAAGAATTAGGTCAAACAGAGTTGGGGATTGACTTATAACCTAACTAGAGGCCCGGAGCACAAATCTGTGCATGGGTGGGGTCCGGCTGGCCCCACCCTCAATCAGGGGGTGGGGGATGGCCAATGGGGGTGGGGCCAGCCAGGGGGAGGGGCTGTGTGCGGTTGGTGGGTTGAACTCCAGTCAAACTTCCGGTCAAGGAGACAATTTGCATATTACCCTTTTATTATATAGGATAATTAGAAATGTGTTATTTTGGTCAAAATTTTGTATAAGGATACCAAGGTTCTATAATTTTCCATTATTTTTCCAGTAAATGTAAAATATACTTCAAAGTAAAATGTTAAATCTATAAACATGGAAAAATTTTTATTTCCAGAAATAAGGAGGCTATTTCTCTTAACTCAAAAAATCATGTACTCTTGGAATTGTCCTATATAATAAAACCCTAATACGCAAATCGACCAAACGGCAGAATGACCGGTTGCTATGATGTGCACTGACAACCAGGGGGCAGATGCTCAATGCAGGAGCTGCCCCCTGATGGTCACTGTGCTCCCACAGGGGGAGTGCCGCTCAGCCAGAAGCTGGGCTCACAGCTGGTGAGCACAGTGGTGGTGGTGGGAGCCTCTCCTTCCTCCGTGCAGGCAGGTGGTAAGGAGCGAGGGGTCCCGGACTGCGAGGGTCCCAGACTGCAAGAGAGATGTCTGACTGCAGGCTTAGGTCCGATCCCTAGGGGGATCGGGCCTAAGCCAGCAGGCGGACATCCTCCAAGGGGTCCTGGATTGCAAGAGGGCACAGGCCAGGCTGAGGGACACCCCTTCCTCCTCCCCCCAGTGCATGAATTTCACGCACCGGGCCTCTAGTATATTAATATCAGTCTAAAATATTTAATAAATAGCCAATAAATTTGTTAGCACAAAGTATTTATGTACTAGGTGCTATAGGACATCAAAAAGGGCATAAAACATAGGCCTACTGTTAAGATTATAGTTGAACACATCTCTGATGAGATGTGTCTGTGAGTCCTCCAGCTTTCTTATTAGTGGGGGCTTGGAATCAGAGGTCAGCACTGCTCTCGGTGCCCAGCTGTGTTTGCTCCTCCTTCCAGCATTCTGGTTCGGTTCTGGTTCGTTTTTAGGAAACTGAACATCCTGGAGTTACAAGGGGAATCCACAGGGAGGTAGAAGACCCCTAAACACTCTTCACCTTAGCCCAGGGTGGGAGTGCCAGGTCCCATGCAAATGCAAGTGATCCTTGTTTTAATTAGAGGTGACCTAAGAGTCTGTCAGCACCTCCATTACTTGTCTATGACTGAAGGGGATGATGTGCTCATTGTTTCTTCAAAAAGAGTTAGGGAAGGCGAGGGAAATCTCTGACAGGAGGATGAGAAGGGAAGGGCCTTAGCTCACCTGTGCTTCAGACCCCAGCTAGCAGTCACGTTCACCAACTGTGTGGACAAGGAAGGTGCCACCTTTCCTGGTCTCTCGGTCAGGCTTCCGGGGGTCTAGACCCTCAGTTGGAGGTCAGATGACTCCGCTTTTGTTTGTTTTGTTTTTAAATATGTTCTTATTGATTTTAGAGGGAGAGGGATAGAGAGATAGAAACATCAGTTGGCTGCCTCCTACATGCTCCTACTGGGGATTGAGCCGCAACCGGACGTGTGCCTCAATTGGGTTCATGGTTGACGCTCAGCCACTGAGACACACCGGCAGATGACTCCACTTTTGGGTGCTCCTTTCATCACATCTTCTCCCACCCACATACCCATTTCTTGAATTAGTTGAACCTGAACTTGAAAATGGCCAATTTTAAGGCCATTACATCAGCTACTGGCCTCACCTGCCCTGTTAATCTATTATTTTTCCCATTCTTAGACCCTCAAAGAGCTCTTGAGTTCTGAGAAGCAGACTTTGAACATGACTTTGGTCTCAGCTGCCCAGGATGGTTAGGTAGGAAGTGAGGCTGATCGGACATGGTCCTGGTGGGGGCTGAGTAACTAAGGCAAACCTCTGAGCAGGGCTGCAAGTCCAGTGGCGTTGGCTGATGACTAATTCTTGAAAACAGCCGCCTTCTAATGTGTCACAGTAGTTTTACTTCCACACACGCTTTTTTCCTTTTTTCTTTTGGTCATGATTGCCATCCTCCAGTAAATGTACTCTCAGATAATCAAGAATTCATTTTAAGATGATATATTAACTACTTCCTAATACATTCTGTAAGGCCCACGTCACCTTTCTCTAGGAACCCTTTTCTGATAATTCCTAAGGAAAACAGTGTCATCTTTCAAACTTGGTCATATTTCTACTGCAGAGCTCTTCACATTAAAGTTATTGCATGTATTGTCTTTCCCAGGAGATAAAAGTCTTATGGGCATAAATTACATGCTCTTTTTTAAAAAAAATTAAGCTTCTTGAGAAATAATTTCAAACATTGGGAGAATAGCAAGACCAGTACAAAGGACTGTGATATAGCTTCACTCAGTCAGCTAATGTTTTCTGTTTTTGCCGTCTTTCTCTCCTTTCCTTGATGCCCACTTACCCTAAATGAGCATACTTTTCTTACAATTGGACTTTCTCTTAGCCATAGTACAATGATAAAATACAAGAAAATTAACATCGCCACATTATTATCTAATATACTGTCAATGTTTCGTTTTTATTAGTTGTCCCAATGTTAGAAATAAGGTGAGTCCCCCAAATCAGGGGTCCTGGTGGAACACAAAGCATTCTCGGGAGCCAGACAGCAAGGCCATACCTTTGCTCCAACAGCAGGTGTGCACCAACAGGGAGTCTGGCAGCATGCACACTGAGTGCAGGCATGGGCTTTAATTCCTGGCCACATATCTGTCCCTCACTCTTGATTGGAGCTTAGGCTCCCAGTCTTGCGTGATTGGCTAATTTAAAGGTAGGGATTGACCTTTGCCTTTTCAAAATGGCAGCCCCCAGGGGAGCTGCCAAGTCACTGGAGCCAAAACGGTGGCTGCGAAGTCACGTAAGCCAACATGGCGGCTGCCTAAACTCCCTTCTTTCACAGAAAAGATTACTTGTTTATTCTCACACCAACAATGTCCTTCGTTGTCATTCCCCCACTTCTAGGATCCAGTTTGAGACGACACACGGCCTCAGTGGCACCTCTCCTTTAACCGGAGTGGTTCCTCCTCTTCCCTTTGTCTCTGGTGACTGACATTTTTGGAGCATCCCTTACTTTGGGTTCCCCGTTTGCAGTCATCTTACAGCTCATGCAGGAGCATTGCTGAGTGCTGGAGTGTGCTCTGCAGCCGCTTCCCTCCTTGCAGGCCCGCCTCCCCGCAGTGGCCCTGGGACTGCAGGCGGCCATGCGGAGAGGTTGATTTGAGTTTCACCCTCCATTGGGGATCCCACCTACCTCGGTGGTTGCTTTGTGTTGCAGAACGGTGTGTTTTCTAACAGCTCTCCCGCCACATGCAGTGGTTGGCGCTCTCCTGCCAGGCCTTCATCTTTTTAAACCAGGTGCCATCACATAGGGACCGCCAGCGGCCACCCCCCCCCCTTCCTCGCTGGCGCTCACATGCTGTGTCCTCCGCCGTGAAGGCAGGCGCTGCTTTCCTCACTCACTCCCGCGGGAATGCCCATGAGAGGCTCATCTGTCGGAGGTACACCCATATCACGTGCCCACTTTTATATGAGAGACTTTTGTTCTTGTTTGTTCTCATATAAAACAAACTAGAGGCCTGATGCACGAAAATTCGTGCAAGAATAGGTCTTTCTTCCCCTGGCTGCCGGCACCGCCTTCGCTCTGGCCAGAACTGCCTTTCGCTCCGGCCCGGAGCCGCCTTCCGCCTTCCCACGCTGCCCAGAGGCCCAGAATGGCTGGGGCGGTGCGGAATGCCTGCATCCTGCCCCGCCCCCGGCCGCTTGGTGCCTGCATATGCAAATTAACCCACCATCTTTGTTGGGTTAATTTGCATCCTCACTCCTGATTGGTTGGTGGGCGTTGCGAAGGTATGGTCAATTTGCATCTTTCTCTCTTATTAGTGTGGGTAACTGTTGGTGGAGGACCTACAAACACTTGTGAAGGCACGCTTGGGAAGGGTGTGGTTGTTAGAGGTGGAAGCTCCTGTGTCCTCACAGCTCACAGGGGAATTACGAGTGGAGCCCACAGAGCACACGTGAATGACAGCAGCTGCCTTACCGGGCGCTGGTCAGTGAGCCTGCCCTGTACTCTCAAAACAGACTTGTGTCCCCTTGTTTGCAAACGTTGTGCAGTCTTGCTTAAATACTAGAGGCCCGATGCACGCAGTTCATGCGAGGGGCTCAGCCCTTGCAGCCCTGGCTGCCTTGTGGCCCCGTCCGCCACCCCTGGATGTTCAGGAAGGTTGTTCCGGAAGGTCATTCTGCCATCCGGTCTAATTAGCATATTAGTTCTTTATTATATAGGATGGCTAAAAGGGAAGCTAGTGAAACCCTGAGGGTGGATGTCAGCTTCCCTGTGGGAGGCTGTGTTGGGCTGAGGGTCCCACCCATCCCATCCTCTGTCCCGAAAGGAAAAGGGCTCCTCTCACTCTCCTTCTTGTAACCCAGAGTCTTAGTTTTCCTTTTTCCCTGACTGAGACCACCATCTGAGAGTTTATTAAAATACTGGAGGCCTGGTGCACAAAATTTGTGCACTGCGGGGGGGGTGTCCCTCGGTCCAGCCTGCACCCTCTCCAATCTGGGACCCCTTGGGGGAAGTCAGACATCCTCTCACAATCCGGGACTGCTGGCTCCTAACCACTCGCCTGCCTGGCTGCCTGATTGCCCCTAACCACTCTGCCTGCCAGCCTGATAGCCCCCTAACCGCTCCCCTGCCAACCTGATTGATACCTAACCGCTCCCCTGCCAGCATGATTGACACCTAACTGCTCCCCTACCAGCTCGATCACCCCCAACTGCCCTCCCCTGCTGGCCATCTTGCGACAGTGTGGGGACGGCCATATTGTGACGACGTGGGGCGGCCATATTGTGACAACGTGGGGTGGCCATCTTGTGATGCGAGGGCGTGAGGGTCAATTTGCATATTACCTCTTCATTATATAAGATTTTTTAAGTCTTTATATGGTAGTGTTCTCAGCGTCGGGAAGTCTTCACGCATCAGGAGCCTGTGATTATGACAGACCCCGTGGCTTGGTCCCGTCCGGCTGAAACGGGGGAATAGTAAAATGACCTTGTTCATATCATGTGTGGTGTGCGTGTCACGTGCTGTGTGCCAGCCAGGAGTCTGCGCTCACTTCCCGTGTGCAGGAACTCAGTCCTCACAGTCATCCCCAGTTCCTAGGCGGACGTGCTTACAGATAGTGGCTAAGTCACCTGCCCAGGGTCACACAGTTACTGTATTTTCCGGCGTATAGAAGATTTTCCTGGGTTAAAAAGTCGTCTTATACACCGGAAAATACGGTAGTAACTTTTGGCGCATTTGTTAGTGTAAAAACCTGCACTTTCAAGGGGGTAAGGCTGGTTCAGTGGCCTCTTGATCTGGGGCCTTCCCTCGCAACAGTGCCCATTGGAAGCTGCCTTCTCCTGAAGCTGCCCCGCTCCACGCCCTGCTGCAAGCCCAGACTCCCACGCAGGAGAGCCTCCCTGCTGCTCCACGTCCTCACGGCGCCTGGTGCTGTCCGTGTCCCAGATTTTGGCCATTCTGAGCGGTGTGCAGTAGTGCACTGTTCTCACGTGCAGGTCCCTGATGACATGCGCAGCTCTTTCCAGCTCAGGGCATTTCTAAATCTTCGCTGAAGTGTCTGTTGAGGTCAGTGTCAGGTTGTTGCTGAGTGCTTAAGAGTTTTTTTGTATATTTTGGATAACAGTCTTTTATCAGATGTGTCTCTTGCAAATGTTTTTCCCAGCCTGTGGCTTTTCTTCTAATCCACTTGACATTGTTGTTCAAAGAGCAGTTTGTATTTTAATGAAGTTAAAACATACTCATTTTTTCTTTGATGAATTGTCCACCAGTTATTTTTGTAAATACGTTTTTATTGATTTCAGAGAGGAAGTGAGAGGGAGAGAGAGATAGAAACATCAATGATGAGAGAGAATCATTGATTGGCTGCCTCCTGCACGCCCCACACTGGGGATCGAGCCCGCAACCCAGGCATGTGCCCTGGCCAGGCATCGAACCGTGACCTCCTGGTTCATACGTCAATGCTTAACCACTGAGCCACACCGGCTGGGCCATCTTAACCATTTTTAAATGTGCAGTGTAGTGGTATTAAATACATTCATAAATGTTGTGAAAGCATCACCACCATCCATCCCATCACTCTTCATCTTGTAAATATAAAAAACTGGCCCCATTAAACAAATTTCCTACTCTCTTCTTCCCCTACTCTTGGCCGTCAGTCACTATTATACTTTCTGTCTTAATGATCTGACCACTCTTTGTTCCTCATATCAGTGGAATGATCTCGTACTTGTCTTTTTGTGGCTGGCTTATTTCACTGAATGGTAAGGTTCATCCATGTTGTAGCATGTGTCAGAATTTCTTTTCTTTTTAAGGCTGAATTTCATTCCATTGTATGGATATGCCGCATTTTGCTTATCCATCCATCCATCAATGGACACTGGGGTTTCTTCTCCGTTTTAGCTATTCTTTTGTGAATAATGCTGCTGTGAACATAGTGTACAAGCACATCAAACTCACAGTGCGCGGGCCGCATGCGGCCCACAACAAATATTTTTGCGGCCCAGCCAATATAATGGTAATGTAAGAAACGTTTTAGTAAAAATTTTGTAACCTAATTTTTACAATATCCTGTTATACATAATTATTAATAACGAACTACACCATTTAATAATGACTGATTACTATCATCGAGTTGCATTCATTTCCCTTACGCACCTTACGCGCAGGCGCACCATTTCTCTCCACTAATACTAGCAGTGAATATTTTAGCAGCCCATCGCCATATCATTAGTCTTGTACTGACTTATTTGGTGTGCTCAACAAGAAATATTTCACTTTCAGAGAACAAGAAAAATAGGTTTATTTGCATGACGCTTATTTGTGCAGTTATTCAGTGTCTGGTAAGTTAATGTTCAAGAAAACTATTAATTTTTATTAAACTGTTCTATTATTTTATGTTAATGATTACTCATTTATTTCAGCCCTTTGTATTCAGCATGTCTCTATCTAAATAAACCTCCGTTTCTATGAAAATTGAAGCTTTTGTTTTTTTGCAGCCCACATAAACTTAAACCTTGTTTATTTGGCCCGTGTTAGCCTTTGAGTTTGACATGCTTGGTGTACAAATTTTGAGACCCTTTTTTCAATTTTGGGGGGTATATACCCGGTAGTAGAATTGCTAGATTATATGGTAATTCCATTTTTAACTTTTTGAGGAACTGCCAGCACTGCTCCGTTGTATATTTCCAGTGATGGTGCATAGGGTTCCAGTTTCTCCATATCCTTGCCAGTTCTTGTTATTCTGATTGGTGTCAAGTGGTGTCTCTTTATAGCTTTGATTTTCATTTTTCCTAATGATTAGTGACATTGAGCATCTTTTCGTGTGTTTATTGGCCTTTGTATATCTTCTTTGGAAAACTTTTTTTAAGTCTTTGCCCATTTTTTAAATCTGGTTGTTGTTTTTCTGTTGTTGAGTTTTAGGCATTCTCTATATATTCTGGATATTAACCCATTATCAGATATAATATGCAGATACTTTCTCCCGTTTTGTGGATTTCCTTTTCACTATTTATAGTGTCCTTTTTTTAAAATTCTTTTTCAATTACACTTGACATACAATATTATATTATTTTCAAGTGTACACCCCAGTGATTAGCCATTATATACTAGTAACTTACTAACTGATCATTCCAATAAATCTAGTTCCCATCTGACACCATACATAGTTACTACAATATTATTGACTGTATTGTATATGCTGTATTTTACATTCCCATGACTATTCTGTCACTACCAATTTGTACTTCTTAATCCCTTCACCTTTTCCACCCATCCCCCAACTCTCTTCCCATGTGGCAACCATTAGTCTGCCCTCTGTATCTATGAGTCTGTTTCTGTTCTGCTTTTTCTTTTATTTTGGTTTTTAGATTCATTTGTTCATAGATATGTATTTATTGCCATTTTATTTTTCATATTTTTTATTTCTTCCCCCTTCTTCTTCCTCTCCTTAAAGAACACGCTTCAACATTTTATGTAATACTGGCTTAGTGGTAATGAACTCCTTTAGCTTTTTCTTGTTTGGGAAGCTCTTTACATGTCCTCCGGTTCTAAATGATAGCTTTGCTGGATAGAGTAAGTTGGCTTACGTTGGGGAAAGAAGTCTCGTAACTAAAAGTTCCGAAGCAGGGCTGGCCCCAGCTGGTTCTAGTCTGAGCTTCATGCTGCCATCTGGGGCTTGTGCCCTACCTCCGTCTGCCTCCCTCTGTCAGTGGGTTTTGCAACCAGCTCCCTTGGGAATAGAGGACAAAATGACAATGAGTACAACATATTTTCCCCCCACACACTGTCTGAAGGATGTGTTCCCTACATTCCCAGCAGTACAACTTTTAAATTATTGTTTGCTTATTTCTGATTGGTCACGTGCCTCTCTCTGTACCAATCTTGAATTAAAGGGATGAAACACGCTGATTTGTTTTAAGCCCGTTGGGACCCAAAGATGGAGTGGCTTTAGTCCCATTCAGACACATCATGGTTTTAGTTTTTCAGGATGCTGGTAACAGGAAGGTGTGGGAGGCGGAGGTGGATGCTAAGTGGCGAACAGCAGACGTCACTGTACCAGCTGTATTCCAGAATGTCGTGTTCTTTTTCTTCCTCCAGTTCCGTTTCCTTTTTGATAGAAGACAGCAGGGAAAGTCAATCAAGACTGTAGCCTTATGTTACCTTGCAGTAGTGTCTGAAAAAGACCGGCAGATTCCCGTTGAGAAGTTCTTCAGCCGTGTCTTCGAAGTTTTGGTACTTAGCAATTGTGCTGTGTCTTTAAGATTATGACTTTGAAAAGTCATACTTGATTTTACTGGGTAAACATTTGGCACATGTCTAATTTTCTGTTTATGTTTTAATGAGTACAGCACAAGAGACAGACTGAAAACGGTAAAATAAAAACACGTGGACCCTTTTTAAAAAATACTGTGTTCTTTTTAAGATATGTTTATTTGTTCAGTGCTATTGATTAAATAAATGATAATACATTCACATAGTACATGAAGCCAGAAAAAAGTAGGGTGAAGGAGCTCTCAAATAAGTGGAAAGAGCATAATGCAGAAAGTATATCTATTTTTTGTGTAGATTTTGCTATAAACTTGATGTTTCTTAATGAAGCCAACCTAAAATTACAAGGCAAAATAGCACTTATATCCAAAATTCATAATGTAGTAAAGTAACTCTAACAGATAACATTGTTTGAATCACAAATAAGTGGCATTATACATTTTCTGTCAAAAGTTAAAAAAAAAAGTTAAAACAAGAAGCAGAACCCGCATTCCCACACAGACCTGGGGCGGTGTGTTGTTCAAGCTCAAACTGCAATTCCAGTCTCATGTTCACACCTTGGCACAGTGGAAAGGCAGCTTCCGCATCTCAGAACCTGTTTAACTTCAGCTGAGATGCTTCCCCCTAACGTTAGCTTGGGAATGATGCATCTGCAATATAATGGCATGCTAAAAGGCAACTATCAAGAGAAGAACCCAACAGAGTTTTATAAAAGCCTTCTAAGAATTACTGTGTTCAGTCAAACTCATGCCTGGGGATTAATATCAGTAATTTGGCAGTATATTTGTGTGAAGACATTTTCAAAGATGAAATACATAAAGTCTTATTATAAATCAGCATTAACAGGCAGTTAAGTAAGGAAGAACTAAAAATTACTCTTATTGACATACTAGATGCCTGGTGCATGAAATTCGTGCATGGGTAGGGTCCCTGGGCCTGGCTGGCAATCAGGGCTGTTCTGAGGAGCGACTGGTGGGGCGACTGGGGGCCCCTACTGGCACCAGCCTTGGCCGGCCTGCCACTGCCCGCTTGCCGGCCCTGCCCTCCACTGCTGCCACCAGTCACCTCCCTCTGCGGGACGACTGGTGGGGCAATTTGGGGGCCCTCGCTGGCACTGGCCTTGGCTGGCCTAGGGCCTGCGGGCTGGGGGCAGCTCCTGCACTGAGCATCTGCCCCCTGGTGGTCAGTGAGCATCATAGCAACCGGTCGTTCCGCCATTTGGTCTTTTTGCTTTTATTATACAGGATGACATGGTCTTATATATAGAAAACCCTAAGGAATGACGCTAAGAAAATTTTATTAACAATAGTGTAAAAAAATTAAAATACTTGGGAATAAATTTAACAAAAAATGTTTAAGACTTGCACATTAAAAATAAAAAATGTCATTGAAAGAAATCAAAGAAGACCTAACAAGTTGAAAAACACCCCACGTTCATGATCAGAAGGTGTAATAGTATTCAGATAGCAGTACTCTCCCAACGACCTGCAGGTTCCACACAGTCTATCATAATTTCAGCTGCCTTTGTTGTAGAAATTGGCAAACGGATCTTAAAATTCATATGGAAATGCAAGGGATTCAGAATGGCCTAAAAAATCTTGAAAAAGAACAAAGTTGGAGAACTCACACTTCCCAATTTCAAAACTTACTACAAAGCTCCAGTAATCAAGACAGTTTGGTACGGAGAATCTAGAAATCTTTATATTTATGGTTAGCTGGTTCCCAGCAAGACCGTTCAATGGGGAAAGAACAGTCTTTCAACACAAGGTGCTGGGACAGCAGGGTAGCCACATGCAAAAGAATGAAGTGGGATTCCTGCCTCATGCTGCATACAAATATTAGCCCAAAATGGACGGTAGACCGAAGTGTAAGAGCTAAAACTAAAAACCTGAGGAGAAAACGTAAGAGTAAATCTTCATGACTTACATTAAGCAGTGGTCTCTTAGATGTGGCCCAAAGCACAAGCAGCCAAGGAAGACGGCGACACTAGGTTTTATCACAATGAGAAACTCGTGTTTCCGGAAAATGAGAGACAGCCGCTGAGTTGGAGACTACTTGCCAGTCACAGAGTTGATGAGAGATGTGCATTCAGAACAGACAATTCTGAAACGGGCAGAAGATTTGAATAGCTATGTGTCTGAAGGGCCAACAAAGTTATGAAAAGATGCTGAACATCATTAGTTCTTGGGGAAATCACATCCATGATGAGATACCATTTCACACCACTAACAAATGTTGGTGAGGATGTAGAGAAATTGGAACCCTCATACCTTGCAGGTATGTAAATTGTAAAATAGTGTAGCTGCTTTGAAAAGTAGCCTGGCAGTTCTTCAAAAGGTTGAGCATAGTTACCATATGACCCAGCAGTTAGAGAATTGAAAGTAGATGTCCATACAAAAACTTGTATATGAACATTTATAGCAGTATTATTCATGACATCCAAGAGGAAACAACCCAAATGTCCATCAGTGGATGAGTGGATAAACAAAATGTGGTACATCCATGCAATGGAATATTATCCTATATTATAAAAGCCTAATATGCAAATCAACCGAACGGTGGAACTACTGGTGGAACGACCAGTCGCTATGGTGCACACTGACCACCAGGGGGCAGACACTCAACACAGAAGCTGCCCCCAGCCTGCAGGCCCCAGGCCAGCCAAGGCAGGTGCCAGTGGGGGCCCCGCCGGTCGCCTCACAGAGAAAGGTGACCTGAGGTGGTGGCGGGGGGTGAGGGCGGGGCCAGCGCCAGGCTGGCCATGGTGGGTACCAGCAGGGCCCCACCAGTCGTCCCACAGATCGGCCCTGATTGCCGGCCAGGCCTAGGGACCCTACCTGTGCAAGAATTTCATGCACCAGGCCTCTAGTTCAGTCATAAAAGGAAATGAAGTACTGACATATGCCACAACATGGATGTGTCTTCAAAACATCACACTAAGTGAAAGAAGCCAGACATACATTGTATGATCCATTTACATGACATGTCCAGAATAGACAGTCCATAGAGACCGCGGATTAATAGTTACCAGTGACTCAGGAGAGTAATGGCAAGTGCTGCTAGTGGGTGCAGGGTTTCCTTGTGGGACGGTGAGAATGTTCTAAACTTAGATGGTGGTGATTGTTGCATAACCCTGAGAATTATTCTAAAAACCACCGAATAAATACACTTAAAAGAGTAAATTTGATAGTATATAAAGTATATGTCAATGAAGCTATTATTTAAAAAATGAGCATTAACAGGTGAACATTTGTAATTGATTTTGATGATAGAGAACACTAACTTAGAGCCCTGATTAAGCAACTGTTATTTATCCCAAAAAGAATTTCATTTTTCTCATTAGCAGACCAGTGTTACAAAAAATGTACTGAATTATATTTTGAATTCTATCAGTAAATGTGAAAATTTAATTTCTCTCTCTTTTTGAGTAAAAGTACCTCATTATCCCCTTGATTTATCCTCTTGACCCATGAAGTTTAAAGTATTTACTATTTTGCCTTTGGAGAAAAAGTGTGCTAGCCCTGGCTTCAGCTCATTGCTTCTGCCTGTTACTCCCCTCCTTTCAGTGCCAGCTCCTCTCTTTCAGACGCCGCTTCCGTGACCCTTCCTTCTGCAGGAAGCCTTGCTTAAACCAAGCCAAGGAACAGTGCGCCTCTTTTGTTTTCCAAGTGCTTTCCACAACCTTTCCAACAGCAGCAGCCATGCATCGTTGTTGCTCCCAGGTCTTTATCCCACACTGGACCCTGGGGATCTGGCGGCAGGGACTAGCTTGTGTGCATTCTCGTAATCCCTGGTGCCACAGGAGGGAGTGGCAAGAAATACTCACAGTGATGAATAGCAAGGACCTGCAGCCAAGATTACTCTACCCAGCAAAGCTCTCCTTTAGAATTGAGGGTCAGATAAACAGCTTCACAGATAAGAAAAAGCTAAAGGAGTTCATCACCACCAAACCAGGATTACATGAAATGCTGATGGGTACTCTTTAAGAAGAGGAAGAGGAAGAAGGAGATGGAGAAAGTAGATAAAAAATATGAACAAGTTGCAATAAACAATATCTATCAACAGTTGAATCTAAAAATCAAAATAAACTAACAAGAAATCTAATGAACAAAATAAACTGAATAATAAAATAGAATCAGCGGCATGGAAACATGGAACAGACTAACAAATCTCAGAGGGAAGGGGCATCGAGGGGTTGGAAAAGATTAACCAGAGATCATACATGCATTTATGCATTACCTGTGGACACAGACAATAGGGTGGGGAAGGCTTGGGATGGGATGAGAACTGGGTGTAGAGGAGTAATGGGGAGGGGGAAGGGGAACATCTGTAATACTCTCAGCAATAAAGATTTTTTAAAATATACATGTTTAAGATGTTTGGTCTTTGTTGTCAGGCTGCCCTCCAGAAGAACTGACCACATGTCCATGTGAATTTTGGGGCCGGGGGAGGCGTGCAGGAGGCAGCTGATCAGTGATTCTCTCTCATATTGATGTTTCTCTCTCCCTCTCCCTTCCTCCTGAAATCAATAAAAATGTTTTAAAAAAAAAAACAAAACTATTAGGACCTTTGAATGTGTGCTACCTCTGCTGGGCTATAATATAGCTTCAGTAGAGAAATCTATAATAATAAAAGCATAATATGCTAATTAGACCAGACGACCTTCCAGACGAAGCCGGGACTGCGAGGAAAGCCCAGGTCCCAGGTGCCTGCTGGCAGCCAGAGGGAAAACCGGGTCCCAGGTGCTGGATGGAAGGCCAGGTCGCGGGTACCAGAGGGAAGCCGGTGCCGGCAGCCGGGGGAAGGAAGGCCCACTCTTGGACGAATTTCGTGCATTGAGCCTCTAGTAAGGCTCAGTAAAGAGAAAGCCAGTCTCAAAGCTCAAACAGAAAGGATTCCTGCTTTGAATAATTACACAAATAACTTCTCTACCATGTTTTATGCACTATGAACAACAGAAAACTAACAGTTCCCCTGCCTTCAGAAGCGTGGAATCTCCATGGTTACGGTTCGGTCCTCTGTTCCTGTCGAAGGCCAGCCCTATCTCCAGAAGATATCATTGATAAGAATCGCAGGTTTCAGGTGCAGCCCCGCCGAACACGTCAGATGGTGGAAACATACTGATAGTTCTTCCTTGGCCATCACACACATTTTCCCTTGGAAAATGGAATAGACACCACTCAGCCAGAAAAGATGTTTTTTAGGTCGTTAAACCTGCAAACATGCCTAAGAAATTAAGTCAAAGGATGCTAATTCTGATGAGTGTGGAGGAAGGATGGACCTTCTTGCACTCCTATCTGGTGGCATAAAAGTAGATTGTATTGTTTAAAGTAAAAACTGGTTTAGACAGTTGATGGTATATTATTTGATCTTAAAAGATCTTTTGAATGAATTGTTACGCTTTTCCTTTATTCCATCTCATTCATTTATATCTATTTCCTCAGGGCCCACTGGAGGCCAAGTACTCTTCTAGATAATATTCTTAATTTTGACATTGTGTGTCTCTCTTATCTTTTTTTCCCTTGTCTCTCCACTGGTTTTACTCATAATTTATCAAATAAAGGCTTTTAAAAAGACAGAACAGCCCTGGCTGTTGATAAGTGGTTAGAGCATCGGCCTGAGAGCCAGAGGGTTGAGTGTTTGAATCCTGGTCAAGGGCACGTACCTGGGGTGCTGGTTCGATCCTCAGCCCTGGTTGGGCACATGCGGGAGGCAGCCAATCTGTGTCTCTTTCACATTGATGTCTGTTCTCCCACCTCTCTCCCCCTCCCTCCCTCCGCCTCCTCCCTTCCTCCCTCCTCCACTCCCTCCCTTACCCCTTACACTCTCTCTAAAAATCTGTGGAAAAATATCCTCAGGTGAGGATTAACATCAACAACAAAACAAAGCAAATCGATTAAAAATATTAAATTTTGACAGTCCCAGTCTAAGGAAATAGCTAAGTAAACCTAACATCTTGGAATATTATGTAGCCCCAAAGAATTTGTAGTAACATGGGGGTAATGTTCACACTATAATAAGTTAAATCAAATTAAAATTACAAATAGTGTGAATTTAACTCTGTGTTTTAAAGCATAAGAAAACACGAGGTGAAGCAGACCAGATTGTTGTAGTGTTCACTGGCGGTAGGTCATGGGTGATTTGCCTGCTTTCTTCCTACTTTTCAGATTTTCTTCAGCTTCTTACAATGGGCATAAAAATAGAGGGAAAAATAAACTTTAAATACTAACAAAATATTTTGTATCTGTTTTTTTGTTGTTAATCCTCACTGGAGGATATATTTTTTCCCCGTTGATTTTTAGAGAGAGTGAAAGGGAGAGAGGGAGGGGGAGAGAGAAAAGAACATCAATATGAGAAAGACACTTCAAATGGTTGCCTCCTGCACACAACCTCACCAGGGATCAGACCCACAACTCAAGCACATGCTTTGACCAGGAATCAAATGTGAGACCTTTCAGTCTTCAGGCGATGCTCTAATCACTGAGTACACCTGCCAGGGCTGTATTTTTTTTTTAAGACTACAAGAGATAGGGATTTAACTGTTAAATCCTGAGCACTCACTATTGAAGAGTGGGAATTACAGAAGAGAGGACACTTAATTGTGTATATAGTTATGGACTCATACTAAAATTTAAGTAATACTTGAATTTATATACAAACTAGAGGCTCGGTGCACGAGTTTGTGCATGGGTGGGGCCTGGCCAGCCCGCCCCGATGGGGGGAGGGCGGGGTCGGCCGGAGTTGGGGTCGTGGGCAGTTGGAGGGCTGGCCCTGCCCCCTGGTTGAACTCCTGGTCGAACTCCTGGTTGAGGGGACAATTTGCATATTAGCCTTTTATGATATAGGATGTCTGAGTTGTTTATTAGCATTTGCTATAAATATGTGGGTTAGATTTAGTAAGATCATAAATAATAAATCATAAGTAATCAGTAATCTTAGGCGTAGATACCAAACCAATGGGTCATCCTGAAGTGTTGTGATTGATAGTGTTCTGTGGTCACTTGGTTAGTGTGTACCAGTTTGTGAATTAATATGTTTAGTAGGGGATGTATGTGTAAGTATGTGCGAAATAGTGTATGGAGCTTGTTATTTATGCTTGGTCATTGAAACTTGTCCAATCTTACTTTAGGAGAATGACATCTTCCTGGGCTGGGAAAAAGGAGCTTACAAGAAATGGGGAAAGAGTAAGAAGAAGTGCTCAGATCTAACTCTGGAAGAGATGAAAAAACAGGCTGCTGTTCAGTGTCTTCGATCTGCATCTGATGAAGTAGGTTTATCTTTTTAAGAAGAGAAAAGGGTGTTTAAAAGTTTACAAGTATAACATCCTGACTCAAACCTTAGAAAAATTATCTACTTGTTATCTTACCATGTAACATAAACATTATTAGTTTTTCTTTATGGTATTTATATAATGTATTCTTTTATATGTATCATTGTAATTAGAGTATACACAAAAATTTTATATCCTTTTCTCCATTTAACATATAGAACATCTTGTTAATATATATCTTTATTCCTTTTAGTGTCTAAGTTATATTTCATGAAATAATATTCCAACAGCAATATAATACACTTTTTATTGCTGGATACTTAGCTTACTCTTGATTTTGTTGTTGTTGTTATGCTCTCCAGGATATTTTCATGTGTGACTTTTTCCTTGGTTTATATTATTTCTTTTTCAAAAAATTTTTTATCCAAGGGTATCTTATATAATAAAAGGCTAATATGCAAATCAACCAAATGGTGGAACAACCAGTCGCAGTGATGCACACTGACCACCAGGGGACAGATGCTCACTGCAGGAACTGCCCCTGGTGGTTAGTGTACTCCCACAGGGGGAGTGCCACTCAGCCAGAAGCCCTGAGTTGGGCTCATGGCTGGTGAGCACAGCAGCGGTGGCGGGAGCCTTTCCCGCCTTTGCAGCAGCGCTAAGGATGTCTGACTGCTGGCTTAGACCCGCTCCCAGACTGCGAGAGGGCACAGGCCGGGCTGAGGGACCCCCACAAGTGCACAAATTTTGTGCACCGGGCCTCTAGTATATATATATTTTCTAATATACTTTTGTTGATTTCAGAGAGGAAGAGAGAGGGAGAAAGAGATAGAAACATCAATGATGAGAGAGAATCTGAGAGAGAATCATTGATCGGCTGTCTCCTGCACGCCCCCATTGGGGATTGAGCCCACAACCCAGGCATATGCCCTTGAACGGAATCGAACCCGCGACCCTTCAGTCTACAGGCTGACGCACTATCCACTGAGCCAAGCCGGCTAGGGCTATATATATATATTTTAAATATATTACTGATTTTTAGAGAGAGAGGAGGGGAGAGGGATAGATAGAAACATCTTTAAGAAGCATCTTTAATCAGTTGCCTCCTGCACGCCCCCTGCTGGGGATCAAACCCGCAGCCTGGGCATGTGCCCTGACTGGGATTTGAACCAGTGACCTCTTGGTTCATAGGTCAGTGCTCAACCACTGATTCACACCAGCTGGGGTATGTTTTTTTTTTTTTTTTTTTTTTTTTTTTTTTAATATATTATTACTAGAAGCCCGGTGCACGAAATTCGTGCATGGAGGGGGGTTGTCCCTCAGCCCAGCCTGTACCCTCTCCAATCTGGGACTCCTGGAGGGATGTCCGACTGGCTGCCTCCTGCCGCCCCCCGCTGGGGATCGAGCCCACAACCCAGGCATGTGCCCTTGACCAGAATTGAACCCAGGACCCTGCAGTCCACAGGCTGACACTCTATCCACTGAGCCAAACCAGCTAGGGCAAGGATATGCTTTTTTGCTTTAAGAGAAAGAGAAAGAAACATCTATGTGAAAGAGAAACATTGATCAGTTGTCTCCCATATGCACCCTGACTAGGGATTGATCCAGCAACATTTTAGTGTACGGGATGATGCTCTAACCAACTGAGCCACCCGGTCAGGGCTATATCATTTCTTTTGCATGTATTTCTAGAAGTGGAGTAACAGTTCTCTAACGTTTTAAAAACTCTGTATTTGCTTCTGATTTATAAATTTTTGTTTGTATATTAGAAAATATTGTGATTATTTTATTAGTCTTTTAACATCCCATATAATAAAGAGGTAATATGCAAATTAACGCTCACGCCGACACAAGATGGCTGTGCCCTCAGTGGAGGTGGGTTCCCGTAACACAAGATGGCTGTGCCCACAGCAGAGGCAGGGTTCCCATAACGAGCCATCAGCAGGGACCTGAGGCTGTGTGGTGCTGGGCTGGGGCAGGAGACCTGAGGCCGCGCCCCCCACCAGCGGAGCTTGACAGGGGACCTGAAGGCACGCGCCGCCCCCCCCCCCCCCCCCCCCCCCCCCGACCAGCGTGTGCTGGGGGACCTGAGGCTTCACCCCCCACCCAGCAGGGCTTGATAGGGGACCTGAGGCTGCACCCCCCACCCAATGGGGCTTGATGGGGGTGGGGCCAGCCAATTCTGGATCTCACCCAATGGTGGGACCGGCAGGGTCTGGGTCTCAAGCGATTTCGAGGCACGTGCGGGTGGGCGGGGACTTGACTCTGAGTCCCACGACTCAGAGTCCCAGACTCTGACAGAAGGAAAATTTTCATATACATTTTACTAATTTTCTTTAATCTCTGACACTTTTACTATAGAGAAAGGGCAAATAGCAATATTAAAATATTTCCTCTAATTAATTCCCTTTTAATGTGAACAAATTTCATGCACCGGGCCACTTGTTTCATATAAAATACTTCTCATTTCCTTCAACATTCTGAAATAAAGTAATTTTAGAATATAATCATCTATTTAAATTAGTACTGTGAATTATTGTTTTATTACTCACTGTATGATGCAATCTCTGAGATCATAATTACTTAAAAATTATTTTGCTTTACCTTTGAGGTAGTGTAAAATACCTTTATAATGCAAACGTTAATGGAGAGTTAGAAAAAGCAATTCTTTTTTTAAAAAAATATATTTTATTGATTTCAGAGAGGAAGGAGAGGAAGAGAGAGAGAGAAACATCCATGATGAGAGAGAATCATGGATCGGCTGCCTCCCACACACCCCCACACTGGGTATTGAGCCCGCAACCCGGGCATGTGCCCTGACGGGGAATCAAACCTTGACCTCCTGGTTCATAGGTCGACGCTCAACCGCTGAGCCACACTGGCCAGGCGAAAAAGCAGTTCTTGAGTTAAGTGGTAGAATGTTAGCATTTTTTCCACCTCCAGCATGTTCTCACTAAAAATGGGTATAATTTATTTTATTTCTTAAGTTACTCTAAGCTTTCAATATTCTTTTTTTTCCTGTACTTTGTAGTCTGTTTCATTGAATGATTTATCTGTCACACACCAATACCTTAGCATTTTACTTTGTGGTCTTTTGTTTTTGTTTTGTTTTTTAATATATTTTTATTGATTTCAGAGAGGAAGGGAGAGGGGGGGAGAGAGAAACAGAAACATCAATATGAGAGAATCATTGATTGGCTGCCTCCTGCACGCCCCCTACTGGGGATCAAGCCCAGGTATGTGCCCTTGACTGGAATCGAACCTGGGACTCTTCAGTCTGCAGGCTGACACTCTGTCTACTGAGCCAAACCAGCTAAGGCTACTTTGTGTTTATGTCTGTTGTTTTTGTTTGGTAGTATTCCATACTTCCTTCTTCTGTTTCCTTCCTCCCTCTCTCTCTCTCTCTCTCTCTCTCTCTCTCTCTCTCTCTCTATCTATATATATATATATATATATATATATATATATATATATATATGTATGTGTGTGTGTGTGTGTATATATATATATATATGTATACATATGTACATTTTAATTGTTTCAGAGAAAAGGAAGAGGGACAGAGAGATAGAAACATCAGTTATGAGAGAGAATCTTTGATCAGCTGCCTCCTGCATGCCCCACAAGCCGGGCATGTGCCCTGACCGGGAATTGAACCATGACCTCCTAGTTTATAGGTCAACGTTCAACCACCAGCCATGCCGGCCGGGCTGTTTCCTCTTTTTTTTAAGCTGTGTGACCTGGTGTGGGATTTTTGTGTGCGGCTACCATTATGTTTATAGGAAACAAAGTTGCGTATAGTACTGTAGTGTTCTTTTTCCTTTGAGTGCATCTGCTCTTCATCTTCCTTTGCCAGTTCGGATTTTTATCCCCTCCCCTTTTATGTTTTTGTTGCCACAAATTATCCCTGTTTATGCTGTAAGTTTTTTGGTGATTTTATTTGTAGTGTTGTGATCTTATGTTCTTTATTTTAGGTAGAATAACTCCCTTGAATATTTCCTGTAATGGAGGTTTTCTGGTGATAAAATCCCTCAGCTTCTGTATGTCTGTGTCTGAGAATGTCTTTATTTGTCCACATTTAAAGGATAATTTTGCTGGATATATTATTCGTGGCTGGTAATTTCTCTCTTTCTGACGTTTGAATATTTGGTTCCACTCTCTTCTGGCTTGTAGGGTTTCTGCTGAGAAGTCGGATGAAATTCTGATAGGTTTTTCTTTGTAGATCACTTCCTTCTTTTTCCCTGGCTGCTTTGAGAATTCCTTCTTTTTCATTAATTTTTGGCAGCTTTAATACCAAGTGCCTTGGAGAGAGCCTTTTTGGACTGAGGTAACTAGGTGTTCTGTTTGCTTCTTGGATTCGAGGCTTTAATTCTTTCCATAGGTTTGGGAAGTTCTCACCCACCATTGTTTGAATAGACTCTCCATTCCATGCTCCCTCTCTTCCTTCTCCAGAATTCCTATAATTCTAATGTTGCTTTTTCTGATGAAGTCAGATAGTTTTTGTAGAGCTCTTTCATTTTTCTTTATGTCCAGGTCTCTCTCTCTTCTTCCCTCTGTGTCATTTCTAGATTACTGTCTTCAATATCACTAATTCTTTCCTCCATCTAGTTGGCTCTGTTTTCTAGTCTCAGTAGTTCATTCTTAATCTCTTTAATTGCATGCTTCATTTCTGAGATTTCTGATTGGTTCTTGTTAAGTTTTAATCTCTTTGGTAAAATACTTTTGTTCATTGATCTGCTTTCTGAGTGCATTGAATTGCCTGTCTGTATTTTCTCGAATTGTTGAGTATTTTCAGAACTGCCATCTTGAAATCTCTGTCATGTATAGCACACATTTCCACGTGTTCCAGCTTGCTTTCTGGGGAGTTTTCATTTTCTTCCTGATCATCCTTTTTACTGTGGTTATTCATGGTATTTGGTTCTGCTTTGCTTTTCTGTCTATATTAACGAAGAGGTCTTTCTACTGCTTTCCAGTAGATGGTGCTGAATCGCAAGATTTTTTACTCTGTGACCTCCTAGTCTTCACCTTCACAGCTTCCCTAAGACACTCTGCTTGGTGGGGCTTGTTTTACCTTCCCTGTAATGGTGACCCCTGACCTCCATGGTGCCCCAAGCACCCCTCCTGGGCATCAGTCACAGAGGGAAACTGCAGTTCTCCTGCAACAGCTCCTGGTTTACAGATAATACGCTCCGGGACCCAACTCCAAGGACAGCGGGAGGCGAGGGTTGGGAGTTGAAGCAGGGGCGGGGCTCTGTGGTCTGTTTTTGTTAGAAACACGGCCGCCTGGCCTGGCATCGGAGAGCCGCATGGCAGAGCCGGTGCCCTGAAAGGCATCTGCTGATCAGACCGTGTTTGCTCCCTCGCAGCTCGCCCTGCTCGGCTGCCTGTGCAGCGCTCCGTTCCTCCCGGGCCGCGAGCTCCAGGCTGCAGGGCTGTGTCTGCGGGCCGTCTGCGCTTTCCTCTCCTGGTTGATTCCCGGGTGCCCACCTTCAGGGGTTTCCATGCACGGGTCTCTCAGGCGTGCTTCTGTGTTGAGCAGGGATTTCTCTGTTGAATTATAGTTGATTAACTTGTTGACATTTCAGTAGGAGAGGCCAAGGGCTCTCTCACGCCGCCATTCCTCTGAGGTCACTCTCGCATTCTTGAATGCCCTGTGGATGTGGTATACTATTAAAATGTAATTTTTAAGATTATGTAATAGTTCATATTATAATTGGGAAAGCAAATAAAATTTCTCATTGGAGCTCCAAATGGACAGTTCGGAGCTCCTGCCAGGATGGGAGGGGACGATGCCCTTTTTGCTTCTCCCTGGCTATTACGATAGCCCAGGGGTCGAATGATTAACACGCACACACACGTGGGATGTTGTGATGGTCAAGGACAGGAAACAGACGCCTGGTGGGTCAAGCTTGCTTTTTCTTTTTTTTAAATATATTTTCATTGATTTCAGAGAGTTAGGGAGAGGGGAGAGAGAGATAGAAATATCAATGATGAGAGAGAATCATTGATCAGCTGCTTCTTGCATATGCCTCACTGGGGATCGAGCCCACAACCCAGGCCTGTGCCCTTGACTGGAATCGAACCCAGGACCCTTCAGTCTGCAGGCCAATGTTCTCTCCAGTGAGCCAAACCAGCTAGGGCTGGAGCTTGTTTTTAGGCACAGAGTTAAGCAGTAAGTTCATTGTTTCTTTGCCATTAAACAATGAGAGCAAGTATATATACTTCTATGTTGTATTACTATCCAGGACAACTAAATTACAGGTGTGTGGAGGAGACAAGCATGAGAAAGAATATCTAGTCCCTCGTTGTGTGAAGGTTGTAGCGTGCAGACTGTTAAACTGCCAGCAGCCTTGGTGCTGAAGGCAGAGGCGGAGGCGCCGCCTGAGGCTCGGTGCTCTGCCCTGGGACTGGCACTGGCTTCAGAAACATAGTGACATAGGCCTGTGTGCAGAGCAGCGTGCAGCGCGCGTGTGTCAGCTGACGCTGGGGTTAGGTTCATGATCTGGAGGAAGGGGAATAAAACGGCCATCCTCATCCCACCTTGAACATTAATTATGGTAAGCAGTCTTTCCAGTGGCATTGTGTAGGAGGAGCGTGTTTATGACTAATAGCTGCGATGGGCTGTGAGTGTTTTTAAGGAAAGAATAATTCTCTTTTGGCCCATTTCCCAGTCTCCCTCCGTCTCGTCTCCCTAGTGAAAGCTGTGAACTGATGTGGATAGAATGTAATTATCATCGTTACAATTAACTGTTTTCATGTAATCTTGCTGCTTAAACTGCTCACACTGTGTAACGCCCGTGTTTCTTGCTTAGGATGTCTGTAAAACTTGTGCTGAGTCATTCTGAGTGAAGTCAGCGGGGCGAAGTTCTATTCTTAGCCCCTGCAGGCCCAGGCGGGCGAAGGGGGAGCAGTCCCGTGCACCTGTTCGGTGCTGCCCACCTAGGGAGACTCAATTCCCGTCTAAATACTGCGGCCACGGAATACGGACAAGGTTGCTACAACATACATTCACTTTTCTTGTATATGGTGAAAGATTTTTCTTTCCTCTAGTGAGAAATAGAGAATTTTTTTAAAGTTTAAAAGTTTACATAAGTAAAAGGTTATTTGCTTGTGCCTGTTTGCAACATTCATTTTTCTTTAAAATTGGCTCTTATTCTTACCCTCCCAATCCCCTCCTCCCATTTTACCCTGTTTCTGCACAGAGACTAGCATCTTGCCCATGACCCTGAAAGGAAAACGGGCCACCCGTGCCGGCCTGCTCTCTGCTGCTCCTCGTGCAGTCATGAGGGCTCGTTTCGGAAAGAAAAATCACCTTGTTTTCTTCAGAGCATGAGCTCCTCAAGGACTCAGATGAACTTTTTGTGATTTTTCTTTTTTAAATGACTGACGTGTTTTCATTTTCTTTTTAAATTGATTTTAGAGAGAGGAAAGGGGAGAGAAACATCAATTGGTTGCTCCCTCACACGCCCCAGTCGGGGATGAAACCCACAACCTGGGTATGTGCCCTGACCAGAAACCAAGGCCTCTGGTATGTGGGGGGAGCCCGCTGGCCAGGGCTGCGGTTTTTCTTCATATGAATTTAGCACAAGACCTTGTGACGTAGGCAGTGAATATGATGGTGACTTTCAGCTGTACGGAGGGCACTTAGGTCCTTAGGCTGCCCATCAGCAAGATGCTATGCCCCTGGGAGGACAGAGTGATTTTTTTTCAGTAAGTGCCATCGAATATACTTAATTAGTAAAATATGAATATTAAATTGGGTCTACAGATGTATAATGTTTAAACTTTTGTGTTCATTTAAATATCGATAATGTATTTCTTTTGGAACATGGAAAATTAATTTCTTTATAAAACCTTCATATTAAAGCAAAAGAATACAAATACCCGGTTTCTACATACCCGGCAGCAAATGAATGTGAATTTTGTTCCCACACAGAGCTCTGGAATCGAGACGTTAGTGGAGGAGCTCTGCTCCCGCCTGAAAGACCTGCAGAGCAAGCAAGGTGAGTGCTGCCCCAGGCCTGTCTGCGCAGGCGCAGCGGTCACCAGGACGGGGCGGGGGCGGGCGCGGAGGGGGGGGCTTAGGATGGAGCCAGCAGGAACCACAGCGGTGGAGAGTCTGTGTCCAGTGTGTCTCCAGGCTCCGCTGTCACCTGAAGGGAGACCCCTGCTGCTGAGGGCACGGGCCTGCAGGTGCCCTGGGAGAGAGGAGCAGCACTTCTCTTCCCGTCCTTGTGCCCTGCTCATAACTCCCTGCTGACACCAAGGCCTTCTTAATTAGGTGTCAACACTGAGTACCTCAGCTTTGGAGGAACTCCTACTTTGACTCTTGAATTTTGCGGGGAAGGCAGGCTTGACAACCTCAATAAGCCATTTGGACTCATGAACCCTCATCACGTCTTTTCCCAACTTTTCTGTAAGCCCATACTAAGATTAAGCACCTTTATTTTCCTTGTCCTCTTCATGCTCATTTTGCTGCCCACCAAGTCTTGACCTTCCCGTGGTTGGTTGGCTTGTGATTAATTCCTGGCAGGATCTTGAGCTAAGCTAAGGGACTAGCCCTTTGATTCTGTTTTAGTGAAAACACAGCCCTCAGCCATCTAGATGCTAAGTGACGGATTGCGAATTGTGATTAAGAATTTTCTGTTCAGATTAGCATTAGTCAAGGCGAGTGGGTATAGAAAGTCCGTGAGTGCAGAATTTTGTGAGAAAATATTTTTGGAATCTGAACAGATGTTCTCTCTTTCTGGTGTAATTAACAAGTACCCAGGGGATTGCAGTTTCTCAATCAGGTGCCTCCAGAGCACTGGCTCGGTGATGAGACGAACAAGTCTCACCTCAGCCGTCTTCACGGGGTATAGCCAGAGACTTCCCGCTGGCACACTGCAGAAATAGGTTGTTATTACCAAGATAAACTGCCACAGAAGCCTAGTAATTTCTATCAAAGTTCGAGAAATGTTTAAAAACATGACAAATCTTGCTCAATTTTTGTTTCCCAACAGAAGAGAAGATTCACAAAAAGTTAGAAGGGTCTCCCTCTCCAGAGGCAGAACTATCCCCGACAGCAAAGGATCAAGTGGAAATGTATGTAAGACTCGTTTAGCCACAGAGTGCACATTTGTTAAAACCAGAGTAAGAATTGCTGCATGGTTTACAATTAAAGTTTTGTTCATCGTCTTGTATGTAGTTTCATATTTTATAATTCTGGGAACATTGAGCACTTACTTGCATATTTGACACAGAATTCAAAGGCGAATAAGATTTTATCCTTAACATACATGTTGAATCGATATTTGTGCAGTGACTGAAGGAAACAAGGCGATTATTTGCGGTCCATTCGTGTCCTGTGACCATTGAAGCTCCCACCATCCTCCGCGGCAGCGGAAAGGAGCTGTGCTTATCCTTGTTGCACACACAGGAAACTAGGTGCCACTGCTGGCTCCGGTCATGGACCTTGCCAGACTTGTTTGCTGAGGGCACTTTTAGTTCTTTCTTTGTAATGGTTAGTATTAAAATCAGCTGCATTATAAGCAGACTGCTTTATTATACATTTTATTTGAATCATCTGAGCCGCTAAGACTTAAGGAAAGAGTAGCATTGGGTTGGCTTGTGTAAACCTGCGATGTCCACCACGGTGGCCTAACCCACGTGCGGCTGTTGAGCCCTTGAAATGTGGCCACTTCAAAACGAGATGTTCTGTGAATCTAAATGCCAGCAGATTTCAGGGACTTCGTGTAAAAAAGAATGTAAACTATTCTGTTAATATCTTTTAATACCAATTACATGTTGAAATAATGTTCTATATCATGGTTATATTTGGTTAAGTAAAATTTATTATTGAAATGAATTTCACCTGTTTCTTATACTTTTAATGCGACTCCCAGAACATTAAAAATACATCTGAGGCACACAATATATCTCCCAGCTCTGCTGCGGACTGAGCGGGAAAACGCCGCACGGGCCCTTTGTGAGCGTGGCCTTTCGTTGCTTCACGCGTGACCTTGACTTTTGCACCCAGAGCGACAGTCCCCTTGGTAGCCAGCCTGCCCCAGAGTCTTCCTTTGCATTCTGTCTCGCTGTGAACTCTTCTGGGCTTCCAGTTTCCTAGCAAACTGAAAGCTCTTCTCCCACTTTTCCGGCCTCTAAAGCCCTCCTCCCGAGGTCCCATCTGCACCGCAGGGTCGCTGTCTAAGCAGGCTCCAGTCCGGGCACATCTGTGACCCCAGGGCCCTGCACCTCACAGGTGTCCTCACTGCACTGCTACCTCTCTGGACCGTGAAGGCGCACTGTGGTCCACCTTCTCTGATTGTCCCAGGCCTCGCTAGCACCTGGTTTGCACACTTGCGTACCATAACCCCTGCTAATTCTGAGGGTCTCCTTAATGCCGGCATTGTGCTGTCTCCTGAGAAAAAGCAGTAATGACAACAGTCACTCAAGAAGATGCTATCAGGACTCATTTCACATGCTAATTCCTTACTCCTCATAACTCTGTGAGGTAGATACTGTTATTAAAGCGACATGCTTGAGGTCACACAGCTAGAAATGGACAGCCAGGATTTGAATTCAGGAAGTGTGGCTTCAGAGTTCATGCTCTCACCTCCTTGGCTATACAGGTTTTCAACTTCATCCACTCCCAGCCTCACAAAGCCTGTGAGGTAAGTCATGTCATCACCACTCCACAGCTGAGAAAACACGGCCGCGGCGTAAATAAGTAGCTTAAAGCCGCGGCATAGTGGGTCCTGAGCTGAGAATGACATTCAGGCATCTCTGATCAAAAGATTACATTTTTCCACGATATCGTATATTTCACTTAGTTAAAATTCAGACTTTCAAGATAAAACTGTCATTTTACATATTTTAATATTCTTATAATGCTTATCTCGGTACTTGGTACATTGGACTAACTGTAAAGGCTATTTTACTGTGTTAGTAATTATTTAAAAGTTAGTGATTCATGGATAATGTAACCATTGACTGTTAAAATGGATGTCCCAATCTTGCGTTTGGTCATGTTGTTGACTAGGGCCAATCCATCTCAGTGCCCTGCCGAACTCTGCGCTGTCTTGCAGGTACTACGAAGCGTTTCCCCCGCTGTCGGAGAAGCCAGTTTGCCTGCAGGAGATCATGACCGTGTGGAACAAGTCTAAAGTCTGCTCTTCCTCCAGCTCCTCGTCATCGTCCACCGCGCCCCCAGCCAGCACAGACACGGCGTCCCCCAAGGACTGCAACAGTGAGGGCGAGGCCAGCGGGGACAGAGGCGAGGCGGTGCCCACCGCTGTCCACGCGAAAACCCTGAGCAGAAGTAACAACGAGAAGGAGCACAAATTTGGGAACGGCACAATTGAAGAGAAGCCTGCTTTGTACAAAAAACAAATCCGACACAAACCCGAAGGCAAGGTTCGCCCTCGCTCCTGGTCTTCCGGCTCCAGTGAGGCAGGCTCCAGCTCGAGCGGCAATCAGGGGGAGCTCAAAGCATCCGGGAAGTGCGTGAAAGTGAGGCACAAGGCGCGAGACCTCCGGAGCAGGAAAGGGCGGAGCGGGCAGAGCAGGCTCTCGCTGAAGCAGGGCGAGAGGGCCGAAAGGAACACGCACGTGGGCGGCGGCTCTGGCAGACAGCTGTGCAGGCGGGCGAAGAGACCATTGAAAGAGGTGGGCAGGAGGGACGCGGACGGCACGGAGGACAGAGACCTGCACCTGGACAGCAGGAACGACAAGGAATACAAAGAAGAGCCACTATGGTACACCGAGCCAATTGCAGAATATTTCGTTCCTGTGAGCAGGAAAAGTAAGCTGGAGACCACGTACCGGAACCGACAGGATGCGTGGGATCCGACAGCGGAGGTGGTGGGAGCACTGTCTGACTCGGTGCACGGTCTTTGCATCAGCAGCAGTGACGTTCATAAAGCATACCTCGCAGCGGGTACTTTCATCGATGGTCACTTTGTCGAAATGCCTGCGGTTATAAATGAGGAGATTGACCTCCCTGGGACCTCGTTCTGTTCTCTCCCGGAGGACAACAGCTACTCGGATGATGTTCATCTGTCAGAGTTAACACACTTCTATGAAGTGGACATTGATCAATCCATGTTGGATCCTGGTGCCTCAGAAACAATGCAAGGAGAAAGTCGGATTTTGAATATGATTCGACAAAAAAGCAGAGAGAGAAGCGATTTTGAGGCAGAATGCTGCCTAGTGTTAGATGGGATGGAGTTACAAGGGGAACGTGCAATATGGACAGATTCCACCAGCCCCGCGGCCACCGAGGGCCAGCTCCTGCAGGGCCTGGGCAGCCTGGCGCAGTTTTGGGAGTGCTGCTCATCCAGCTCCGTGGATGCTGACGGCGAGAGCTTCGGGGGAGAGTCTCCGATCAGACTCTCTCCCATCTTAGACGGCGCAGCCCTCAGTCCGCATCTGCTTGCTGGCAATCAAGAGCTCTTCTCAGATATTAATGAAGGATCTGGTATAAACTCTTGTTTTTCAGTGTTTGAAGTGCAATGCAGTAATTCTGTTTTACCATTTTCTTTTGAAACACTCAACTTGGGGAATGAAAATACAGATTCTAGTGTGAACACGCTTGAGAAAACACAGTCCAGATTGCTAATATGGACCAGAAATAGTGCCTTTGAAGAAAATGAACACTGTTCTAATCTTTCCACAAGAACCTGTAGTCCATGGTCCCATTCAGAAGAAACTCGTTCAGACAATGAGACGTTAAGTCTCCAGTTTGAAGAATCCACGCAGTTTAATGCAGAAGATATTAATTATGTAGTTCCTAGAGTCTCGTCAAATTATGTAGATGAAGAACTTCTAGATTTCTTGCAAGATGAAACTTGCCAACAAAACAGTAGAACTTTAGGAGAAATTCCTACTTTAGTTTTAAAAAACAAATCGAAGCTAGAATCTGTCTGTGGTATTCAGCTAGAACAAAAACCAGAGGACAAAACCTTTGAAACGACACACGTGCGTTGTGGGAGCAGCCCGGGTGGAGACGGCTACAGCCCAGGGGTCATGAGAGACATCTGGACACAGCTGGCGGAGAGGGACTCCGTGGCGCTGGTGGAAGTCGAAGGAGCTGCTGATGAGCTCTTCTCGACAGACGTGAATAACTATTGCTGCTGTCTGGACGCTGAAGCCGAGACGGAGCCGCTCCGGGAGCCCAGCAAGGCCGTGCAGAGGTCGGAGTACCACCTGTGGGAGGGGCAGAAGGAGAACCTGGAGAAACGAGCCTTTGTTTCGGGCGAGCTGTCCAAGGTGGACGGCGGTGACTACACCACACCCTCCAAGCCTTGGGACGCGGCCCAGGAGAAGGAGAACGCGTTCATTCTCGGGGGCGTGTACGGAGAACTGAAGACCTTCAGCAGCGACGGGGAGTGGGCGGTGGTGCCGCCCGGCCACGCGAAGGGGAGCCTGCTGCAGTGCGCGGCCTCCGACGTGGTGACCATCGCCGGCACAGACGTCTTCATGACGCCGGGAAACAGCTTCGCCCCCGGCCACAGGCAGCTGTGGAAGCCCTTCGTGTCCCTGGAGCAGAGCGACCCGCCGAGGACTGGGGAGGGCGGGTTAAGTAAGGGGTTTTCCTTGGTCTTCCATGAAGACTTCCTGGG
Organism: Ia io; assembly: GCA_025583905.1. Taxonomy (NCBI): domain Eukaryota; kingdom Metazoa; phylum Chordata; class Mammalia; order Chiroptera; family Vespertilionidae; genus Ia; species Ia io. The sequence goes on along the minus strand of JAJQQW010000002.1, from coordinate 2,771,416 downwards.
AGCTTGTGGCAACTTCCAAGTTGACGATCCGGGACTCGAATATTCATTCTCTTCCTTCGACTTAAACAATCCGTTTTCACAAGTTCTTCACGTGGAATGTTCCTTTGAACCTGAAGGGATTGCATCTTTCAGCCCTGGTTTTAAACCGAAATCCATCCTCTGCTCTGATTCCGACAGTGACGCGTTCCACCCCAGGATATGTGGCGTTGACAGAACCCAGTACAGGGCCATTCGGATCTCGCCTAGGACTCACTTCCGCCCCATTTCCGCATCTGAACTGTCCCCTGGAGGGGGGAGCGAGTCCGAGTTTGAGTCTGAGAAAGACGAAGCCAGTATTCCCGTTCCTCCTCAGGCTGATGCATTCGAAGATCCACAGGCAGATCTCAAACCCCTGGAAGAGGATGCGCAGAAAGAAGGCCATTACTACGGAAAATCTGAACTGGAGTCGGGGAAGTTCCTGCCCAGGCTGAAGAAGTCAGGGATGGAGAAGAGTGCGCAGACGTCCCTGGACTCGCAGGAGGAGCCGGCGGGGCTGCCGGCGGGGAAGCAGGCCCAGTGCCTGGAGTGCGGCGGGAACGAGCCCCCGAAAACCAGGGCAGAGAGCTCAGAGGCAGATTGTAAAATAACGGCCCCGTGCGAGGAAGAAGTTAACCATTTCTGCAGTTGCAAAGCAGGTTGTCAGCTCCCTGCCTGTGAAGATGACCCGGTTCCTTCCGGACAGCTGGAGGAGGTATGTGTCCATGTGTGGGTGTCCGATAAAGGGGTTTGACAGACTTTACCCCAAGAACAGGCAAGGGAGGATAGCGGTAAATTATTGGGGAATGAGCGTAACTGTCTTAAAATTGATCACCCTCATGGTTTTACATAAGGACTTAAAATGGACTTGATGCTTATAAACTTAAACTAGACGTTTTATGCCGAGGAAAGACATTTAAAAATAAATTAGTGGGCCTAAGATTCTCATGTGCTGTCTTAACCTGCATGTATTTTGCTTAAAGCAAAACCTAATGTATAAGCGTTACAGCTTTCAAAGTTGATGAATCAGAGACAGGGTGGCTCTTTACTCTTCAAGCGGTTGTTTTGTTGGCAGCTGCGGGAGTGGCACCAGGTGCTGGAACAGTGGGGCCAGACCCCCTCGGTACTTGAGTTTGGCTGAAAAAGAGTTCAGAGCCAAACTGTAAGAGAGCATTGATTTAGAAACCACAGAGGTAGAAGTAATGTGTAGGAGAAATGTGCTTGGGAAAGAAGTTACAGAGGGAAAGCAAGGGCCTTTGGAGCTTAGGAGGAGGAAGGTGAAGGTGCCATGCTTGGGGGGTGGGGGCGGGGGGAGCACAGCTGTGCTCCCTGGGGGAGAGGTGCCGGGTCCTCATCCTAAGGGTTTTAAGGGCGGAGAGTGTAGGGGAGGGAGGTCCGAAGGGAAGTTCTCAATAGAATACTCAGCAGCTTTCCAGGTGGGTCCTTCAGGGCCAGGGTCTCCACTGGCTGATGGGTCGGCGCCAGGGCAGGGGGTCATTATCTAATGCAGCCGGTCCTGAGGTCAGCCGTGGGGTTGATTGTCTGGTTTTGCTGCTTTTCTGGCCCTGAAGCTAATATACAACTGAGGCCTAGATATTAGCCTAAGGAGGAAAGGTCAGGGGTCTCAACTGGATGACCAGAGGCATGGAAGGTCAGGGGGTCCAAACCGCATGAGCAGCGTATGACAGGGGAGGAAAGCTCACCCTGGGGAGGAGGTCCCACCCTACAATTGTCGGTTGCCAAGCACCCGGGGCTTTCGGCCCTGGTGACCTCTGTAGCTGGCCCATCGTCCTCGCTCTGCCCATGTCTAACTGCCCTCCACACTGCTCTGCAGAAGTAGCAGCGAGTCCCTCTAACTGCCTCTCAGCATCGAAGTCCATGGAACCTGTATAGCGTTCTCTGCATACATGTGGTGCATGTAAAACTAGCCCGCAGCTCACGTGCAACCCGACAGCTTCCATGGAACCTCTGCGCAGGCACCTCAGCTCACCCCTGCGCGTGTTCCCGAGGCTGATGAGTTGTCTGTAATCTGATGAGTGAGAGCAGGAGTCAGTTAATGGGAATCACTGTCCCCTCTGTGCTCCTAGGAGTGTTTGAGCTTAAATTCATTGTCCAGGAAATACCACTTAAATACCCCTGCTTCTCAAGAGCGCAGTGGTCTGCCCACTTCCGGCCATTATTCGGTAGAGCAGCACCTGGCCTGCGGGAGCAGCTGCTCATCCATGGCACCGGCGCCCGGGAGCACCCGCGAGTCGCCTTCCTCCCATGTGTCCTGCGCACTCCACCACCTTTGGCACATCTAAATCCTCCCCGTGCCGGAGCCCTCAGACCCTCCTCCTTCCCTGGCACATTCCTGAGCTCCTCTCGCCTCTCCCACTGCACTCCCCCGCCCCATCAGAAGCAGTCTCTCTTCATTTTCCCTGCATTGCATGCCTCTTCTTTTATTGCGTTTTCCATTCTTCACGAGTCACTGATGTACTTCCTCTCATTAGACTGGAAGCCCCTTTGCATACAGACCGGGTGCCTTCCTCATTTGTCCACCGGGCCTGGGTGTGGGCCTGGGTGCATGTGATGGCAGGAAGCCCCAGGTGACAGGAATGCTGCCCTAATAGCTTGCTGGATGTCCTTAGAGAGACTGAACGGAAACAGAATTCCTAACTTGCTGAGGACAGAAACAGGGTTGCTCGTCTTTGTTTACTGCCCACTTCTCCTCAAACATTCCTTTATGTACTTTGTATCTCACCTGGCTCCAGATTGGGAAGAAAGAAAAGGAGGGAAGAAGCGATTCCACATCAGCCACTACACTACCATATTCCTCGCTTGCTAGTATGTTGATGTATTTACATGTTATCAGCATTCTGGGTTTTCTGGAAGGTTCTAGCACCAGTACAGTCCTCAGAGGACGTGTGGTTGCCTGTCAGTGTAAGTGTTGTTGGTACCATCAGCCCTGTCTCTCGGCTGCGGCACCACAGGTCAGAGCTGTCTAAGCTCACTTCATAGACTCGTGAGGGTGGAGAGGGGCCTGAGAGACCGCATGGGGTCAGGCTGGGCGAGCCCGTGCCTGCTCTCACCGCCTGGTCAGCTTCGGAGCTGCTGCAGGGCCTCCCCTTCCCTGGGTGAGGACAGCCACAGAGGGTAGTCTGGGCGCCCCGCCAAGTCCGAGCACATGGGCTACACATGCAGGATTTCTAGTAGAATGGGTGCCCAGGAGCATGAATTACTATTCTTTTCCGAAGTTCCAATCAGCAAACATTCATCACATACCTGACAAGGCGCTGTCCCTGCCCCGAGGAGTCCAGCCTAGTCCAAGACCACTTTGTAAACAGATCACTTATTGTGGTTGAAGCAGGTCATTCATTCATTGGTTCAAGATCCAACCTTAGAGGGAGCGCACAGTGAGGGTCCCTCCCCAGCCGCAGCCACGAGGGGTTCTGGGGTCTCTGAGTGTGTTTTCCACATGTATACGCAAATACGAGGTCACATCTATTTCCTCCTATTTGTTCTTTTTACTGAAATGGCACTTTATTCTAATCCCCCTTCCTTTATTTCTGCACACTATTCCGTTGTGTGGATGTACCAGGATTTGCCTGGCGGGTCCCTTATCTTCAGGTAATTTTAGGCTGCATGGCCGGGGGCAAGGCGCCGGGAGCACAGGATGCCTGGGAGCCCAAGGCGCGCCCTCACCCCCGAGAATCAGGGAGGCGTCTTAACCTGCGGGCTCAGGCAGAAAGGAGGCCGGCACACGGGCAGGAGGAACGGCATGGGCGAAGGTCAAGAGGCTTGAAATGAACTCCTCAACATGTGCAGGCCCTGCCTACAGTAGCTCCCGGCTCCTGAGGGCCAGCAGAGTGTGTTGCAGGACACTTGTCACCTGCTTGATTGCCGCCTTGGTGCCCTGTACTTCGAAGCACGGAACCGAGGCGGAGGCCTCGGTCATAGAACAACACATACTCGTTTGGCAAAGGTCATATATGTCAGATGGTCACTAGACTTACCGTGGCGATCACGTCCTTGGGTCTATACATGTTGAATAACTATGTCGTGCAGCCTGCAGGAGCTTGCAGTTCTGGAGAGGAGGCCATGGGGCAGGCAGTGTGCCGGGGGCCAGAGGCTGATGGGGGTGGCGCCTGGGGCCGCCCCACAGGTGCCGGCAACCATGTGACCATCCCCGCTGCTGTGCACCGCATGCCCGCAGAGACCTGCAGCAGGTCCCCTGTGGCTGCCAAGGACACTAGGTCCAGGGGGGTAAGCACCTGTCCCAGATCCCTGTCTGAGGGACAGAGCCGAGTTCTCGCTCTGGTTTGCACTTCCTGTCGGTCAAGGGAAACTTCAGACAGCCAGTGTCAGGTCTGTCAAGTCTCTCAGACGAAGTCCCTCGTTGGTGCCTGTCGCTCTCTGCATCTCTTCATTTACATTTCCTCCTCCTCCTAAAGAACAAGGCTATGGGAGGCTTTCTTTTCCTTTTGTGACCCGCATAACTGAGAACAGACGGGCAAAGTCAGTCCAGAGCGCGACTCACAGAGGAACCCCAATCCTTGCTCTTCACTGGAACCAGGAACACGCAGCGAGTTTAACGGAGCCTGTGCCCCTTCCACCTGCTGAGCATTCCTGAGCGCTGCTCATGGCTGGCGGTGCGGGCTGGCTCTCTGGGTTCAGTTGGTCTCTCTCTCTCTCGTCCCTGTGAAGAGCCTGTGATGCCTGGTGCTGCTCGGTGCTGGCACAAGGAACAGCGACCGTGGCCGATGCTGTGGGAAGGGGGAGGGCTGGGTAAGGCTTGGTGGCAGGAGGAGGAGTGTCCGTCATAGATCTGGTGGCTGGCAGGCGTCCGGTGCAGGGCAGTTTCAGGAGAGGCCTGAGGGAGGACGCGAGCTGAGGAGCTGTCAGGAGGCGTGGAGGTCGGGCAGGTGCCGGCTCACCCAGGCGGTGTTCTCCCAGCCTCCTCCTCTCTTCCTCTCACTCGCAAACAAAACAGAAGTCGAGTTAATACATTAAACAGACTTCATTTAAACAGAGCATGGGCATCTCCACTGTGCAATCTAGAAGCTGCAAGCAGCTAAGTGGGAAGATGTCATAGAATAACGCATACTCGTTTGGCAAAGGTCATATATGTCAGATGGTCATGAGACTTACCGTGGCGATCACGTCCTTGGGTCTATCCATGTTGAATAACTATGTTGTGCACCTGAGACAAATATAATATTGTGTATTAACTATATATTTAAATATGTTTTTATTGATTTTAGAGAAAGGGGGAGAGAGAGAGACAGAGAAACATCAATGTGAGAGAGACATCAATCACACCCTCTCCTGCACACCCCCTATCGGGAATCCAGCCCGAAACCCAGGCTTGTGGCCTGACTGGGTATTGAACTGGCATTCTTTTGGTGCACAGGACCTGGCCGGAGCTTATTAACGATATTAATCAAAAAACAAATCAGGAGACAAGGCAGCATAAAAAATAACGCATGCACATTGATTATGTGTTCAGTGTAGCGTAAACAGGACAGAAAGTCCCTGCCATTGGGATTGCCACTCTAATGGAGGATGCAGAAAAAATTCTTCAAACTGGCAGAAACTGGCACGATCTTCACAGGTTTCAGCATGAGAGGGAGAGAGCGTGCTTGCTAACCAGGAGCTTTAGGCAGGGCTCTTCCGCGGGTCCACAGACCCAGTACCTACATGTGCCAGGTCCCCTACCTGACGCAGAGGTAAATAAGACCTGCTTCTGCCCTTAAGCGCACAGCCCGGCTCACTCGTACCACACCTCCGCCTCGCTCCTGCCGACGCAGCTCCTGGGTGGTGCCTGCACCCCTCAGCCTGCACACCTGGCGTTCTGTGGCCTCGTTTGCATTAAGCCTCGCCTGGGCAGTCCCTCTCGCCTTGTTTCTGTTGCTCTAATCGCAGTGCTAATGGTCATTGTTCGAGGAAGCTGCAGGAGGGGATAGTGACGGCCACCTGACACTGGGTGACCACATAATGCCTTCTGTTTCAGATCTAGGCACATTTCTGGCAAGTTATGTTAAGCAAAAGTGGAAGTTTGAAGTGTGTTTCCCATTTAGTTAAACAATAAAAAACATCCCGTTGCTAAATCAAAAAGTTGTAGGTCCACAAAGTACTTTAAGAGAGTAACAGTCCTGTTAGAGAATTGGGGAGTATTAGTTGCTAAAACAGATTTTAAACTTGAACACTAATAACTGTCTCCTAAAACAGTAAAGATGTGTGCAGTGTCCACAGGCCTGTGCCCTGAGCACATCTGTGGAGAGGGCTGGGGCTGTGGGAGGTGAAGACACCAAGGCCAGGCCTTCCCCGGGGAGAGCCAGTCGTCCGGCCCAGGGAAGGAGGAGCATGGCGGAGGGTTGCCCTGGCCACCAGCAGCCAGGATGCATGTGGGCACTGCAGCTGCCACAGACGTCGGATTGCCACCCCACGGACACCTGCTGCCTTGCCCAAGGGCCACATTGCCCAGGCAGGTGGGCGGGATCTGGCTGGGGCCTGAGAGCCGCACTGGTCAGGGATGGAGCCTGGATTCAGATTGGTCCCCTTGGGGCCTGGTGCCACTGTGCAGGGCTGGGAGATGCAGAGAGTGTATGGGTTTCCTGCCTCAGAATTCCCCCTCCACCATTTCCAAGGCCTTGTCCTGGTTTGAATTGGAATTGCTCTCAGCATTATTATTGGGTTTTTAGTCTCAACTTCCTTCTGGTTCTCACTGAGGCAAGTAATTCTGTTTTAAACACATTTAGGCCAAAAACTGGCTATAAAATTTCCTTCTGTCCCATTTCTTCTTCTTTGACTCCCTTGAACCTGGTGTGTGAAGAGGAGGGTCCCCCCATTTTCTCTAGAGCACCTACACCAGCAGAGACACCAGACCATCTGCCTGCACTTCCAAAGTCTAGAAACTTGCCTTACTTGGGGGTATTTGCTCTAATATGTTTTTGCCTTGTAAGAATTTTAGTGTGTGCATGTTTAAAGATTTTCATTCCACTTTCAATATACATGCTTCTTAAGAAAAACTCTTTACATGCTGTGACCACTTTGGCTTTTTTAAATCCACCTTGTCTAGAACAGAAAAAAAAAAACACTCATCAATTTAAAAACACTGGGTTTGTGGTCCATAGTTAATGCTTGAATGCTTCCTTTATCCCGAAAGCTTGTAAACCTTTTCTGTATGTGGTTGAATCTAAACAGTTTCCCGTGTTGAGCACTGATGTACAAGGAGTAAACAGAAGCCAAGAGAAGCAGACCTGGTGGGAGAAAGCCCTGTATTCGCCCCTTTTCCCTGCGTCAGAGTGCGAAGGTAAGGAGACACTGTTAGGTCTTCCCTTCACGTTTCTCATCCGTTAAGAGCAATACATGCTTTTGCTCTGAATGTCAGTCCGAAACAAATGAGGTGTCCATGTGGCTGGCATGTCAGGCGCTGGGGACACGGATGGAGGAGAGCCGGTCCCTGCTCTTACATTTGGCCACAGCCTGACGTGGGGAAGGCATGGAAACGCACCCGCAGCCCCGGCCTTTGCCGAGGCTGTGCCAGCCCCCAGGGAGCTGCGGGAGGAAGTCGCCCTCGAGGCCTGCAGGGAGGCCCAGGTGGGAAAGCCGGAGGCCAGAGCCTGAAAAGAACGGCTGCACAGAACCGAAAGCTCTGAGCAGGGCTGCAGCTGAGGCCAGAAGGGCAGGCAGAGGAGCGTGTCAGGTGTGGGAGCCCTGCTGGGTCAGGCGCAGCTGACCGTGCAGGAAGGAAGGCCACCCTCAGGAGTTCACTGGGTGTTGGGGCTGGGGTTACAGCAGTCCTAGCAGCAGGTGCAGATTTAACAGAGGCCGAGGGCCTGCGGTTCCTAGGCCCTCCCAGTGTGGCACCAGCGGGCAGCAGGGAGAGAACGGCTTCTGGAGGTTTGCAGAGGGTGCAAGAGTTTGTTGAGTGACTTGCTGTGAGGAGTGAACAGCAAGGGGGCGCTTGGGGAGACCTGGGGGAGGAGAGATGGGACCAGGAGGTTTGGTGAAGGTGGTTTTCATTTATGAGCCTCCTAGGTAGACACACCCAGGAGCCATACAGACCTCGTTCTGAATTCTGGGAGAGGTGGGCAGGAAGGAGGCACCCTAAATGGACCAGCGCCAGAGGCTGAGCTTGTCCGGTTGCTGCGTCTCCCGGCGTCAGCGCTGGTTTCACAGTCTCTTCCGTCAGCCCTGCGGCCACGTAGCTCATTTGCTAGCGTGTACATGTTCACGTCTTGTCTCCCAGCTGTTTGTAGTGTGGATGCAGCGCCGTCTGTCCCTCGCTGCCCAGATGCCGCGCCCCTGGGTGCTCAGGGCCTGCACTGGCCCTTCAGCTTGGCTTCTGCTGACGGGCAGGCCAGAGCGTGCTTGTCTCTGGCTGTGAGCACAGAAACAGCTTCCCAAACCCCGCCTCCCTCCTTCCCAAACCCCGCCTTCCTCCTTCCCAAAGGTTTGCTGAGTCAAAAGGGGAGCCCAGAGCCGGGGCTTCATTTTTAGCGTCTATTTTATTTTATTTAAAAAAAATTTTTTTTTTAAATATATTTTATTGATTTTTTACAGAGAGGAAGAGAGAGGGATAGAGAGTTAGAAACATTGATCAGCTGCCTCTTGCACACCCCCTACTGGGGATGTGCCCGCAACCAAGGTACATGCCCTTGACCGGAATCGAACCTGGGACCCTTGAGTCCGCAGGCCGATGCTCTATCCACTGAGCCAAACCGGTTTCGGCTTTAGCGTCTATTTTATTTGACAGCGTTTAGTAAAGGCCTGCTGCTTTACCAGTAGCTAATGTCTGGGTTGCCCTTTAATATTTACAAGGTGCTCTCAATATCTTTTCTGTTATATAGCTCCCACAGAAGCCTTGTGCAATGTCAGCCCCAGTTTTCAGGCGGGAAGCTAATTCTCAGATTTCATAACTTGCCCGGAATCCTGCACTAGCGCTAAGCTCCGGCTTGAGGCCAGCCGTCTCCCCGCCGTTCCAGGGCCTTGCTGTCCGCAGCCGGGGTCTGCGCTCGGTGTCAGGGAGACACTTGGGCGATAAGAGCACAAACCTGCCTCGACTAGTGTCTAGTCTGGTTCCCTGGGTGCGGGTTATGTCACCGAGATGCAGTAGGAGGGCCGAGTGCCCCCGAGCAGTGCAGCAGGGACCTCCTGGAGGGGCCAGGCCGGAGTGAGGGATGGGCCGCAGGCAGGCTGGGAGTCGAGGAAGCCCAGTACCTGTGAGGCTGACGGTGATTCTCAGACACACGGAGTCTTGCTTTGTTAGCGTGCCCTGCCCAGTTGCCTCTCACTAGCTAGCGAGGGACCTAGTCCTGGCTCTCACGCCGGGTCCTTGTGTCTGTACGCCCTCGGCAGGTGCTCACATGGTTGCTCGTGCATTTTCCCCGTGACGTGGCTACAGAGAAACTCTGAGTGGGTGCGGAATGGTGACCAGGCTTCTGAGTGATCTCTGACTCCCAAGTGTGAGTTAGCTCCTGCACAGCTGCCTGCAGTGGTGTTTGGAAGCGTCTTTCTTTCCTCTAGGGCAGTGGTCGGCAAACCGCGGCTCACGAGCCACATGCGGCTCTTTGGCCCCTTGAGTGTGGCCCTTCCACAAAATACCACGTGTGGGCGCGCACGTACAGTGTGATTGAAACTTCGTGGCTCATGCGCAGAAGTCGGTTTTCGGCCTGGGCGAGTCTATTTTGAAGAAGTGGCGTTAGAACACTCAAGGGGCCAAAGAGCCGCATGTGGCTCGCGAGCCGCGGTTTGCCGACCACTACTGCTCTAGGGAGTGGGCCTGTCATTTCAGGAGGTTGGCCAGGGAAGCACGTAGCCTCTCCTCCACTTGGCTGGTGGCAGCTCCTGACCCTCTCAGGCTGCTAATGATGACTAACAAGTTCATGCTGCTCCTTCAGGGGCTGACCTGGGAGCACTCAGCCTCCTGGGGAGGAGGGTCCTCCCACTCACAGTGAGGCAGCTTGTCCATGCGCCCAGAGCAGCGTGGGAGCCTGGCTGGCGTGCGCTCTGCCACCTGCCGGCCTTGCTGTGCATTCATACCCATTCAGCAAACATTCCTTGCATGCCTACCTGTGCCGGGCACTGTGCTAGGCACTGGGGGTCCAGAGGCCACAGACCGAGTCCCTGACCTGAGGAGCTGACGTTGGAGCAGGGACCCGAGGGAATAAGGATGCAAGCCCTGTGACAGCTGGAGCTGCTGCAGGGACAGGTGCCAGGCAGAGGCCCGGCTGGAGCAGAGTGCATTGCCGTGCCCCAGCATGCCTGGCAAGGGGGCCCATGCGGGACTCAGACCCCAGAGCCTTGCCGACTGTGCACGGCGTCAATCCTGCGGCGGGTCTGTCCTGGCTGCGATCCCAGAGCTCACACACTCGACTCTGAACTCATTGGCAGCGTTTGCGTTATTTTAGCCTAAAGGGAGCCCTGGAGGAGCCAGTGAGATAATAGCTAAGGGCTCAGGGGACAAAACTGAGTTGGAAGCGAGTGCCTACTACCAGCTGCTGGACCTTGGCCATGACCTGACCTCTCTGTGCCTCCATGGCCCGTATTTGTATAAAGAGGTGGGAGCTAAGCCTCCCTGACAGGGTAGCTGTGCAGAGAAGAGCCTAGAACAGGCCCGGCACAGGCACAGCCTGGACACGGCAGCGCCAACGTGAGGGTCGTGGAAACACTGGCAGTGATGACACGTCCTTCCTGTTGCGTCACAACCCCCTTTCGTCCATAGAGGATTCCTGAAGCCAGAGGAGAAAGCGAGGGGTCGGGCGGCATGGACCCTTGTCTCCTCTAGGTGTGTCCCAGTCCCTACCACTCAGCTCACCTGGTACCTTGCTGACCCGGGGGTGGGCCTGGGAGATGGGACTTGGTCAGGCCGCCCAGGAAAAGGTGGCCTCCTAGAGCGGGTGACGGGTGTCCCTGCGTCATCAGAGTGCAAGGCGGCCTCCCAGCTGTCCTGAGGCAGCCAGTCCCCGAGCCCGGGGCGGGGTCGTGCCCTTGGGAGAGGTGTCACTGGGCATGCCAGCGCTGCACAGGGCGCACCACCCGGAAACCTGGAGGTCCATGTGCTCCTGTGTTAGCGACGAGGGGCGGCTCAGAGTGGCCCAGCCAGCCTCCCCTCTGCCTCACACGTGGCCAACCAGGAACCAGCGGGGTCGTCTGTCCTGGAGCCTGGTTGCTTTCACAAGCTACACTCCGAATTGTGAGGGCCTGAAGCAGGCTATGGCGAGGGCGGTGTGCCAGCGCGGCCTCGGGGAGAGGCCAGGCAGGGCCCAGGTGGCCTTCCTTCGGCACAGGCCCCCCCAACCCCGGGCCTGTCCTCTGCTTCTGTGGAGAGGCAGCCATCTTGTTGAACACCTGGGGGCAGATGATTGGGGTGTCAAAGGACCTACACACACTGACTTCAAAAACGGCCCGAACCCAGGCCTGCCGAGGGCCCACTCACTGCATCTCCTCCAGCCTGTTCCACAGTCGTGGGAGGAGGTCCCCGCCCTGGCTGTGCATCAGCCCTCCCTGGGGGAAGAGTCAACTCTGACTGCAAAATTAAAGTCGATAAAAGGATATACAAACATAAAATACTGGAGAAAAGGAGTCCCTGGGAGCTTTTCTGGAAATGCTAATCCCCAGACCCTTCCCCAACCAGCTAGTCAGAATGTCAGTAGGCTGGGCCTCCCGCCCTCCTGCAGTCCCGAGTGTGGGCTCCAGGGCCCGGGGACACACGCCCTACTTGCTCTGACTTCAGCTTCCAGCTCCTCGAGCACCCCTCTGTGGGCCGCTACCCAGCCAGCGCCCTGACCCCGTTCTCCTCCCTCCTCAGATGAGAGGAATGTGTGGTAGTCGGTGTTGAGTTGCTGAAGAGCAAGCAAGGCCGTCCCTGCTTTGATTTCTCATCGCAATTCCTCCTGTCTGACCCCTCTGTTCATCTGTTAGACCAGCATACATGGGGCCCGTGGTCTCTCCCTCCATGCCATGCGCACTCTTTCGAGCTTGGACCCTTGCATCTTTATCATGTGTCCCAGGGCCCACGACTCTATGGCGTGATACAGGCACACCTCGGAGGTTCTGCGGTCCGTTCCCGCCACCGTGTGAAGAGCTCACAGTAAAGCGAGTGGGAATTGTTTTGCTGGCAGAGGGTCTCATTGTTGTTTTGTTGTTTTTTTAAAGTAAATCTGTGAAGCACAGTGAGATGAGGCGTGGCTATGTGTGTGGTTGAGTGGATGTGTCCTGGTAGGACAGCAGGAATCCAGGGTGATGCTGGCCTGGTTTAAAAACCCAGTCTGTGAAAAGAATGTTTCAGTTGCCTAGTGTTTGCCTCGCATGCCCTGGCTGGCTACTTAGTGACACGCCCCCCCTCCCACTCCCCGGGTTGGTAGCCCTAACTGATCTGACTTTCAGCAGAAAATGAAGCAAGGATGTATGTGTCATATCTGTGTCTTAATGGAATTTCCCCCTTTCCCTTTTTTCCCTTCTCCACTCAAAATGAGTAAGAATGTTATACAAATGCCAAGGGAGAGAATGGTATAGAAGAGTATCCAGATGCTAAAGAAAGGCCCTGTAACGAAGAGCGCCTGTTAGATTTTAATAGGGTAAGTGGACTGTCCTGCTCCTCACTGCTGACTCACCAGCGGCAGCCCCGCCCCTCGCCACGAGGCCGAGACCTGGGAGTCTGAGCTGCCCCTCGCCCTCCCCTCCTGTCACTGAGCTCAGGGCTGCGACTTTTCTCCTCTGTGGCCCTTGGCTTGGTCCACAGCGCCTCTGGCCTCACTGAATCCAAACCTGAGCCTGTCCCTCCCCACGTGCACACGGTGGGCACCCTTCTCACCTTTCCCAGCACAGCCCAGGGAGCCCGTCTGGGCCTCCCAGCCCTGGTCCAGCGCAGCAGCCATAGCCCTGCCTGCGTGTCTGCCTCCCCGCAGGCCTGGGACTCCAGAGGGCGGGCAGGCAAATGAGTTGCAGGAAGCTGCTTTTTCTTCCCAGTGTGCCTGTCAGTGTCAGTCCAGTGCTGTGAGAATGTTCTCCCCAAGCGCCCTGTCGTCTCGCGGCTCCTCCGCGTCCATGCTCGCTGCCATGGCCCCGCAGTCCCTCCCTCCCCGTGAATGCACCCCGCCCACAGCTTCTCGCCCAGCCTTAGGCATTCATCCCTTCTCACCTTCCACGCAGTCTGTATGCCAGTCCTGACCCCCCATCTCAGCCATTCCAAACCCTCTGCTCCTCGCGCTGCCAGGGCTCCCTCCACACCATGCCCTCCTGGTCAGCTTCGGCCTTCCCTGTCCTCCTCTTCCGCTGTGCCCCTCTTCAGTCTCCTCCACAGCAAGGCACATGACCGCCCTGGTCTGACCTGCCTCCTGTGGTCCTCAACAAGCCCATGAGGTAGGTGCTGTTACACTGTGCAGGAGAGGACACCGAGGCACTCAAAGCTCCAGAACCGTGTGTGTCTCAGCTCATACAGCTGCGCGCTGAGTGCACCCGGAGCCGGTGAGAATCCACACTCCTAGCCACTGTCCTCTGCCTTCTTAGATGAAACCCAAACCCTTGCCATGCCCCTGAGGCCCTGTGTGTTGTGTCCCCAGGTGCCCTAGCTGCTGTGACAGGTGGGCGGGTGTTGCTAGTTACTGTGACTGGGCGTTGCTATCACTTCGGGGGATGAGGGAAGCGTTACTACTTACTATCGGGGGTAGTATTGTTAGTTTACTATGATGGGGGGAGTATGTTGGTTACTATGACTAGGGAGGGGTCACCACTTACATGTGGTGTTCTGGGGCAGAGATACTGACCCTCTAGTGTGGGAGACAGCCCCACACAGCAGAGTCCTAAAAAGTACCAGATGGTGCTGGAGCCCTAGTCCGAGGCCCAGCCCCAGTCCCCGGGGAGCTTTGGCTGTGACTGTGGCTCCGCCTGCTTCTCAGTCCTCAGGCGAGGATGCCTCTCAGAGACCTGCCTCCCCCAGGACTCCTGTCTGAAGTGCCCCATGCGTCGCCGGTCAGTCTCCCACTCCCGCAGTGGGGGTTTTGTGGTTGGCGTGGTGGTCTCCCTCTTGAAGTGGGAGCCATGGGAGGGCGTGGCAGTGCGTGGCGTCCCCATGCCCAGCCCCACACCCACCTGGATCCGGGGAGAGGCTGCTTTGCTTGGAGACACTCAGACTCCTCACGTGTGTCACTCTCCACAGGAAATCACCAGTGTTTGTATTGGGCCACGTGGCCGTGGGGACAGCCTGTCTGACCTGTGGAACATGTTCCTTCCTTAGGTGTCTTCTGTCTATGAAGCGAGGTGCACAGTGGAGAGGACGCCCGGAGCAGCACCTCGGGGCGCCCACAGGAAGCGCTGCTCCAGCGCCAGCTCGGGCTCGGAGGACTCGGGCTCGGACGGCGCGGGCGAGTGGGCCGACCCCGGCGAGGAGGAGCTCTTCTCTCGAACTCATCTCTGACCGCAGAGAAGCGCCCGTTATTGTTTAAAAGGAAATGTGATGGGAAATGACCCTTTGTGAGGCCTGTTAATCTAAACAACTTAGGTTTCTTCTCAATAACTGAGTCAGATCAGTAATTCTCTTTCTCTTCTTGCTTATTTTAGAGTTGAGGACAGCTATCCTGTTGAAGATTTTTTTTCCAAGCTGTTAAATTCTTGGCTCTTTGAAATAGACTAGATTGTGTTGTCAAATGAAGAATGGGTGTGCATGTGCTTGTCTCAGAAATGCCACTGCTCCTGGCATCTCCCGCGGTCACTCCCCTCGGACTGTGGTCCGTCGCGGTCCCCATCTTAGCCCCACAGTGGCTGCGACCACTTCCGCCCTCCGGAGACTTGAGCTCGGAACGCTAGGCTTTATTCTCTGAGAACCAGGATAGAGCCGTCCCCGCAGTCACCTCCCGCAGTGGATCGGCGCCGGGTGACCCGAGCGGTCTTCCCCGTGAGATGGCATGCACGTCGGAAGTGGCAGCCACAGGGCGTGCTCTCAGAGACTTTCAAGATGCTGTTTTCCCCCTTAGGATGTCCCGTGGAGTACCGTGGAAGATGCTATGGTTGGGACTTTCTTGCTAACTGAAGAAGCCAAGGATTCGGGGTGGGGTAGTGCGTGAGGCACGTGGGGTGGGCCCCGGCGTGTGCTGTGCTGTATGTACTGACACCAGAACACCCTTCAGGGTTCTGTGGGGCAAGTCTGACAGTACCGGGTGAGGATTTTAGTTGCAAATTACGATTTCCTCAGAATCTACATTGAACCGAAAGCCTAGAACTCAAAATCGTAAACATCTGAATGCTTTAAAGGCCACCCCATCACCCCGAGGAAACCTTGGCCGCTGCAGCTGCCTGTCCTGTGCTGTGCTTTGTGTAGCTTAGCTCTCCTGTGTGTGAGAGAATGCTCGGGCAGTGCCGTTGGGGGGGCGGGCAGGTGGAGGATCGGTTTCTCCCGTACCTGTAACCGCCTCCGGCCGCCTCCCCTTCTCCGCGGGGCCCAGGGTCAGTGCGTCCCTTTCGCCTCCTGACGCTTCACGCGGCTCTGCCACGGGCGGAAGTTAGGAGGAGTAATGTCTCAAAACCTAAACATTCAAAATTGCTTTTCTTTTTTAAACAACCCATTAAAAACACACAGCTGATGTGTGAAATCAGTTTAGCATGTCTAGCCTCATGCAGGAAAGCCTAACATGGACAGGCGGCTTCGCCACGGGCTCCGGTGAGCAGTAACGTAGTAGCTCCCCAGCAGGGCACGGGCTGCTGGAAATGTGGGGCTTGCTCTGAGCGTGGGGTTCTGTTGCCTTTTCCTTAGTTGATGACAGAAAACTCCCTCTGAGGCTGTGGCGTCCTCCCAGGCTCTGCACGCTTCCTGAGGGCCCGGCTGGTGCAGCGGCTTCTGACACTTTAAAGTGGGTTTGTGAGTGTGCGTGCGTGTGTGTGTGAGCGTGTGTTTGTGTGTGAGCGTGTGCGTGCACGTGGAAGGTTTTACGTTGCTGTTATTTATTTACAGATTTTATAAGGTTTTACGTATTTTTCTTTCTTCCAGAGCTTCCTAAAAATTCATTAGCACCTGCACTGAAATATAATTTAACAGCAAAGGCAAAAAAGAATTGGATGTTATAAATTCCTAAAATCACTACAATGATAATTGTCCTAGAAATCATTGCTTATGTAGCAGAGACCAAATAACTCTCTTTCAGACACCACCTTTAGTTCAGTTGATGGACAGCTGCTGCTGATCAGAGACAGCTCCAGGTGGTGGAGGGCAGCCTCCCCCACGCCCACGCGGGAAGCTGGCTGTGCCTTCCACAGGTGGGGATGGACGACCAGTGGGCCAGGGGTTAACAGGTTATGTATTTATTTGTTTTCATAGCTAAGTGGCTGAAGCCGGAGGCTTTCAGCTACAGAATTGCAAGTGTGGTTTTTAGTTTTGTGAATGGATGATCACAAAGATAAAGCATCTTTAAAAAGTTGGCAAAACGCTGAGACGCACTGTGGTATGAAGCGCATTGCACATCCGTAGCACTGAGTGTCCGTGTCCGTCCCGGGCCGAGGTTTCCCGCGGTTGTATTGTTCTGATTTCACGTACACCGGAGTAAATGAGTTTTTGTTTTCTTGTGGAGTTAACACCAAAATAAAAAATTTAAAAAAACAGGCTGGTCATCTTTATTTGTCATAGTAATTATGATAATTATGCACATCATTCCAAGTGAAGGTTATACCTTACAGGCCTGAAAACGCAGCCTGCTGCTTTGCTGGAGGAGAAAGGGGTGGGGCCTGCTGAGAAAGGAGCCCCCAGCCCGCCCTCCCCCAGCCGCCACCTCAGTCTTGCAAAGGACAAGGCATTTGTGTCCCTCGGTGGCAGACAGAGCTTAGTCCTTTCCTTGTGAAAGAAGTGTGTATACTTTCTGTATTAACAGACAATATTCATTGTAAAAAAGAAACCTTGTAAAAAATAAAAACTATATATTTTTTATTGATTGGCTTTAGAGACAGAAGGGGAAAGAGAGAGAGAGAGAGAGCGAGACATTGATTAGTTGTTGTTCTGCATATTCATGCATTCATTGGTTGGTCTTGTATGTGCCCTGACTGGGGATTGAACCCAACACCTTGGCGTAGCAGGACAACACTCTAAGTGAGCCACCTGGCCAGGGCCCACACCAGTGTATTTTTAAAGACATGAAGGAAGACATATCTGTACTTCATCACTCTGAGATAGTAGCTTCTGGCATTTGTGCAACACACTCCTTGGCGGCCGAATGTATCCATGACCGTATGTACGTAGAGAAATTAACGTTAATGGTTGAGCCACAACGGCTCTTCTGTAAGGTCAGAAAAAGGGTTTTATCCGTTGTCTTCGTGTCTGTAATTCTCGACCTACTTAACTTTTCAAGTTGTGTTACTGCATTATCTAGACTCAAGTTTTCCGTTGAGGAGCGCTGTCTGCAATGCTCTGAGTGGCATGTCGGTGGGCCTCCCTGTGTGACCGCTCCCGGGGAATTGCCAGCCTTGGGAGTGCCCGCTGCTGCACGTGCCAGGGCTGCCCAGTCCTGCAGAGCGGGCAGCCCGGAGGCCTTGTTTGAAGCTGGACGTCCAAAAGCTGATGTCTCTGCTGACTTGAGGCAAGTACTTTTTTCCAGTTAGTGTTTGCTTTCATCTGGGCAGAGGAGAGGTGGACTCCATACAGAAGGATTTAAATTGTATTCTGTTCCTTTTTTAATACGTTTTTTTAATTGATTTTTTTAGAGAGGGAGAGGGAGAGAGAGAGAGCAGAATCAGTGAGAGAGGAACATCATCGACCGGCTGCCTACTAGGGATCGAGCCCAAAAACTGGGCGTGTGCCCTGACCTCTTGGTTCCTGGGTCGATGCTCAGCCACTGGCTGGGCTTCTGTCCGTTTTTTGATTTGTGGTTTCTGGGTTGTAGGCATGTTTTTCAATGTTTTCTCCGTCTGTACGAGGATAAAACATTTTCCCATAGGCCCAGCTAGTCTCACTCAGTAGTTGAGTGTCAACCTATGAACCAGGAGGTCACAGTTCAATTCCCAGTTAGGACACATGCCAGGGTCACTGGCTCAGTCCCCAGTAGGGGGCGTGCAGGAGGCAGCCAATCAATGATTCTCTCATCACTGATGTTTCTCTCTCTCTCTTCCTCTTTGAAATCAATAGAAATATATTTAAAAACAACTGTCCTCCCATGTTTTTCTAGAACCCAGGTGCTTTGTGTCGGGCGGGTTAATCTTTGAAGCATATGTATTGTATGCAAGAAGTGAGGCCTAAGGATCAGCTTCACTTTTCCCCAGCTCGCTGGCCATTCACCAGCACTATCCTTCTTTGTGTGTGGGGCGAGCACGCTCGCAGTCCCCCACCACCACGAATCACGCAGCCGAGTTCCCACACTTGGGGAAATCGCAGGGGTCAGCACGTGCGGAGTGCAGTGGATAAGCCTCGCTGGGAAAACCACCTTCCTGAGCGTGGCGACTCCCCTGCCAGGTGAGTATAACCAGCACTGTCTTTATAGAGTCCTCATCGCCCCCCCTGACTCCCAGTGCCAGCCGTGTCGGCTCCTGCCGCTGGAGCCCTGGCCGGCCGCTCGCTGGCCTTGTGACCTTGAGTAAGTTACAGCAAGTCTAGGGTTTAAGGCGGCGCCTCGTGCCTTCAGCCCCCTGAGCGAGCTGACTGAGCAGTCGGTGGGCATCATTCCGGGTGTGTCTTGGGGTGAACTAAGTCATCCCCCCTCCGGATGGCCACTGCCTGGTTGGGTGGGAGGGGGCACAGACGCTGCCTTCCTAGAGGCACCTGTGGCAGGACTGGCGGGCGACACTGCGCAGGGCGGCCCCTGTGCGATGGGTCACCCGAGGAGGTTCCTCTGCTGTGGGTTGCCTCCCGCCTTGGGGGTGTGCCTGTGGCCTCGCTGCCGTGGCTCCCCTGAGCTCTGGCTCTTTAAGATCCGTCAGCATCACCGCTCACAAGTGCCACAGCTCGGGAGCAGGACACACTCGGCCCTCCCCGACAGCCCCGCCGACCCGTCCCCAGGCATTCCGCTGTCACAGCCAAGTGCTTTCTGAACAGCCCAGGGTCACTGCTG
The DNA here is from genome assembly GCA_025583905.1 of Ia io. NCBI lineage: Eukaryota > Metazoa > Chordata > Mammalia > Chiroptera > Vespertilionidae > Ia > Ia io. The sequence goes on along the minus strand of JAJQQW010000002.1, from coordinate 2,752,394 downwards.
CTGCCACCCAGCGGCTCTGGGCACCTGGGCCAGCTGGTGTCCGCACAGCAGTCCAGGAACGGAAAGGGCCCAGCCCCGGTTTCTCTGGAAAGCAGCCGAGCAGATGGCATCACGCTGGGCACTGTTGCGAGCGCAGACCAGGAAATGCGCCTCTGCTCGCAGCCCGCCGTGGCCTTGCGTCACTGGGGTGGGTGGCCGGTGGCACTTCGGACGTTGCCTCACTTTACCGAACTAGCACTGACGTAATGCCACCAGCATCTAACGTGGGTGGTGTCGGTGTCTGTGCTAGGAATAGTCACAGCTAACGGGCTCGCCATTGCCACGCGTTAGCCGCTAACTAACAAACGATGAGGTAGGTGCGGGCACCCCATTTCACAGATGGGGCCGCTGAGGCACTGAGATGTTAAGCACGTGCTCCCACTTGGTGACTGGTGAGCCAGGATTTGAAGTGGGCATCGTAGCTACCGAGCCCATTGGACAATGCCCGAAGCTCCATCGTGCCCAAACCCACTGGCCAGGAAGGTGTGTGCTGGGGCTGGAAACTGCTGCCAAGCGGTCTCTCGTCGTGAGTTGTGTTGTAAGGGCGTCGTCCGCAGAAGTCCTGCTGAGCCAAGTGCCTGGCACGGGCCTGCTGCTGCCACCCTGGCCCTGCGCTCCTGGGCCAGGCCGCTCACCCCCATGCCTGTGCCCTCGGGCATAAACGGAGGTCCTACCAGGCCCCCCTCTCATGGGGTTGGCTGCACAGACGAAACGCAGCCGTGCAAACGCCTGTGTGCAAACCCAGGATGTGGCCCTGTCCTCCGAGACCCGCCTCCCTGTGGCTCCTGGACGGGGAACAGCAAAGGCGGAAACGCGAAGGAGAAGTTGCCACACCCCAGTCCACTAACTCGCCAGAAAATCACGTCTGCAGCCGCCCTCACTTCCTCTCCCCTCCTCCTGGTGGTAGCAGAGGCCCTGGCCTGGGGGCCAGGTCCGGCAGAGGCCTGCGCCACGGTGCTGACCACCGTCACGTGGTCCTCATGTGGCTGGCTCAGTCCTCCCCTTTCACCTTGAAGTGAGGTCACTGTCCCTCCTGTGCTGGCCAGGCCCGAGGGCAGAGGCCAGGGGCAGCGGCAGAACCCTGTGTCCCATCAGAGCCCAGCCCTGTGGCGTGAGGTCCCTGGCCCTGTGGGGAAGGAGCAGGCTGGGGGCTGCTGCAGCTCAGACACGGCCTGAGCACTTCATGTCACGGTCCCAGGGGTCACCCGGGGGCCCTGGGGCTGGGGAGGCCCTGGGGCTGGGGAGGCCTGTTTGGAAGGGATGGTGCTCCCCGTGCTCCCTTCCAGACGGCTCCACGGAGCACTGGCTCTCAGTGCTCTCCGTGCGTGCTGGGAGCTGGTGGCAGGCCTGCCTGGCGCTAGGGCACTCCTGCAGCCTTCGTGCCCCTTCAGAAGTGGAAGCCCTCCCCACCAGCTGTGACCTGACCGGAATGGGCACACCACCTGCTCCCTCCCGCGCAGGCCAGGCCATCGGTGCCGTGCCGTGCCGGGCAGGTAAAGCTTCCATCTCGCCTGGCGTGAGGACAAGCTCCCGAGTGCACGGTGCCCCCCCCCAGCCCCCCCGCTCCTCTCCCTCTGCACACGCTTGCCCTGCCCCCACGCAGCCCTGCATCCTGGGGCAGGTCCAGCAGGCTGGGACCTGCCCGCCACCCCACCAGGAGCTCCTGCTCTGATAACGGTGCCTGGCCAGAGCGTACGCACCACATGCCCACCGCCTCGGGTGCTGCCAGCCATCGGGGTGTCCATTGGAGAGGCCGCTTGGCAAGTCTCAGGGCGCGTGCAGGAATGCCTGCCCACTGTGGTGAGCTGGGCCTGCTGTTGGCTCATCAGTCCCAAGGCCAGGGCGGCCGCCACGCCGCGGCTCCTTCCCTCCGCCCTCAGACCTGCAGAGGAGCCAGGACTGGTGCTGGATTGTGGGCTCAGGGCCCTCGAGGGCTCAGTCCTGGCCCGGGGTGGTGCAGGCTGGGAGCACGGCAGTGGCACAGGCACCCCGCTGGCCCAGCCCTCCTCCCAGCTGGAGCAGAGTAGCGTGGGGAGCAGCCTGAACCACTTGCCATGAACCCCAGGCTTATGGGGGCCTCTAGCAAGTCCTGGTCCCCTTCATCCAGGGGGGCTTGGCTCAGCTCCTCTTCTCCAGCACAGGCCTGAGCACTGGCTGCCTCTGCTCAGGACAGTTCCTGCTGGTCCCAGTGTCAGACATGACCATGACGCCCTGCAAGCTGGGAGCCAGCGATAACGGAGCTGCCCACTCGGCGGCTCAGGCCCCGGCCTCCTGCCGTGGGGGTGGGGTGGGAGTGGGGGCGGGGGAGCCTGTGCACAGACTTGGGAACTGCTTATAGAGGTCAGGGACCCCACTCGGTGCCGCTCATAGTGGCAAGCCCTGGCTCAGCTCCAGCTCTGCACTGCGCTGGTCTTGGCCCCCCGTACCTGCCCTGGTCACTCCCACACACAGGCAGCCTGTGCTGTCTCGGTGCCCCATCCCTGGGAGCCTGCAGTCTGGCCTGCTGGCAGCACCCACCTCCCCCCATAAAGCTGCACCAGGGGTGCCAGTGAGCCAGCCACCACGTGGTCAGGTGATCCCCTGGGCCGGTGGTCCGTGGACCACCCGAAGGGTTGGCGGGTGGTCAGGTGATCCTCTGGGCCGGTGGTCCGTGGACCACCCGAAGGGTTGGCGGGTGGTCAGGTGATCCTCTGGGCCGGTGGTCCGTGGACCACCCGAAGGGTTGGCGGGTGGTCAGGTGATCCTCTGGGCCGGTGGTCCGTGGACCACCCGAAGGGTTGGCGGGTGGTCAGGTGATCCCCTGGGCTGGTGGTCCGTGGACCACCCGAAAGGTTGGCGGCCGCTGGTTCACGGGAACCTTTGGTGGTCCTCGGTTGGGCTCCTCACTTCCCTGCCTCCTCCTTCCCAGACCAAGCCCCCCCTGGGCCCCCCCCCCCAGGCTGGGGAGGAAGTGGGAGACTTGGCCTTCTGGGTGACTTTCCCACACTGAACTGACGTCACCGCCCCCCCCCCCCAAATGCTTCTCCCAGACTTGGTGGTGGTACACCTGGCAGGTGGGGGGTCTGTTGAGGCTCCGGGATTCTTCATGTTGGCGTTCAACTGCTAGTTAGGAGGAAAAGGGGCCTCGGCTGCTGGCAGAGTCTATAAACACTCACTCATTCAGCAAACACGTATCAAGAGCCTACTGTGTGCTGGGTCCTAAACCTGGTACTGGAAATCTTTATGTTTCTAAACCAGTAAACCTTCCCGGCCCTGGTTTTCTGGTAAGACGACATCACAGTCCCCTCGGAGATAACCTCCGGCCGGGGGCTCCCCGCACCAAGCCTGCGGGAGCTGCGACCGAGCCGACGTCTCAGGACTTAGAAGGGAAGGCCTGAAGCCCCTGCAGCCCCTTCATCGGAAGGCTCTTCCTCATCTTGCCCCAAATGTCCCTGCCTGGCAGCCCCTCAGCCCCTCCCCACTCGGGGGCCCTGGGGGGTAGGCAGGCTGTGGTGCAGGGTGAAGCCTTCGGGGTGCGGCTCTGCCCTGACCAGGGCCGGGGCATCTCTGGGCCCGGCAGGGGCAGGAGGAGGCGCAGTCATGGGTTACACACAGGCGAAGTGGGAAGCCCTCCGCAGAATGGGCCGCACCCTTCCCGGGCAGAGGCATGGGGTCCTGCCCGGCACCTGACTGCAGACTGGCCTCCACTGTTCCCCCTCCTCCACAGCGGCAGGTCGCCGCAAGGGTGGAAACCGATGTCGGCACCGCCTCCCGGGAGGGGGAGGCCGCCGGCTCCCAGACCTGTGAGGAGGACCTCAAATTCCTGAGCACCCCGTGTGCCATTGCTAAGCTCCAGGCTCATGGGCAGAGCATCTTAGAGGCCGCTGACCCAGACCCAAGGAGGCTATGTCCAGGGGGCCGGGAGAGGGGAGGGACGCTATGGGATAAAACCAGGCTGGCTCGCCCTGGCCGGTGTGGCTCAGTAGATAGAGCCTCTGTATGTGGACTGAAGGGTCTCGGATTTGATTCCAGGTCAAGGGCGTATGCCCGGGTTGCAGGCTTGATCCCCAGTAGGGGGAGTGCAGGAGGCAGCCGATCAATGATTCTCTCTCATCATTGATGTTTCCCTCTCCTCTTCCTCTGAAATCAATAAAAAACAACGAGCCGGAACCGGTTTGGCTCAGTGGATAGAGCGTCGGCCTACGGACTGAAAGGTCCCAGGTTCGATTCCGGTCAAGGGCATGTACCTTGGTTGCGGGCACATCCCCAGTGGGCGGTGTGCAGGGGGCAGCTGATCGGTTTCTCTTTCATCGATGTTTCTAACTATCTCTCTCCCTTCCTCTCTGTAAAAAGTCAATAAGATATATTTAAAAACAAAAAACAATGAAAGCAGCCCAGCTCAAATCCTGCCTGTGGACGCGGAAGCTGTGGGGCTGTGGGTGGGAAGGTTCCCCTATTGGAGCCTCAGTTTCCTCCCTGCCACGAGAGCAAGGATGTAGGGAGCACACACACATGCAGGGCTGGGAGGCTCTGCTGTCATTCCTCCTCTGTGGCCCGGGCTGCCTGCGAGGGCCCTGGGGGCCTCACAGAGACCCCGCGAGACAATAAGGTGCCTGGGAGGTGGCCCGGAGGTGGCTGGAGCCCAGTGGCAGCCTGGGGGGTGGGGTTGTGGGGTAAGAATTAGGATGATGTTCTGGGGTAACATTTTGAGCCACCACGGGAGGGAACTAGGCATTAAAGGAGGAAGCGAGAGCCTGGTAGAGGCAGGGCAGGTGTGGTGACGGGGATGTGGGAGTTCGGGTGCTCTGGGCACAGCAGGGAGTTCTGTGGGGCTGGAGACACCTCAGCCCCAGTGACAGAGCCTCACGCATGGACAGGTTCAGTGGGTCATCCGGTGTTGGAGCTGCGTGCCCCTGCTCACCTCCACCCTCCGCCCCCACCTCCCACGACTTCCACGTGAAACCTGATTCCTGTTCTGATGGTGGCAGCAGCAGGCAACTGGGAGATGCCTTAAAAAAAAAAAAAAAAAAAAAAAGGCTCTTTGGAAAATTCCACTGTGGTGTGCTGTAACGGGGGCCCACTCCCAGCGCTGTTTCTTTATACCTAGAGCCTGAATGCCGCCAGCACCTGGCACCTCTTAGCAACCAGTGAGCCACAGGCCACAGGAGTCCCCGCCCTCCCCGTGCCCTGGGCTTGCATCTGTCCGATTCCTTGTAACTCACTTCTTCCCGTCAGTGACTTGGGAAGCTCTGGGAATGAGTGGCCCTTGACTTTGGGCCAGACCCACCTGGATTCCAGCATTCCCAGTAAAATGGGGCAACGATGCAGCACATGGGGGTCCCTGGGGCAGTCAGAGACGCTGTCAGTCTCAGGGCTCTGGTCAGCACTGTGTGTCAACAGCAGGGGTTTGGCCCTCATTGGTTACCAACCTCTGGGAGCCTGAGTTTCCCCATCCACAGAGTGGGAACAGCTCTTGCCTCATCTCGGGGCTCCGGTGAGAAGGGCCAGGGACTCAGAGCCCTCATCCCCTCCTACACGGGCATAGCAGTCTGACAGGCGACATCTCCGCTGGTTACGCAAACCATCATCCTATATTTGGGTGCACTGTACTTATTTTTATCCCGGATTTCCAAGCGCTTAAGGGGACAGTAATCCGTTTCACCCTCCCGTCGTCTCCTAAATTTCACTTGGTGTCTCTTGAAGTAGGCCTTACCCTTGGCAAGTTTAACGAACCCCCGTCCTGCAGAAGAGACCCTGTCGGCAGCTCCCCACCGACCTGCAGGCCCAGCACAGCTGGGGGGCAGGGAGAGGAATTCCACACTCTTTGGCTTTATACTTTATTTAAAATTCGGTATCACTCTTATAACTTAAGCATTTCCTCTGTGCTAGCTATACAATAAACTCTAAAGTTTTTTTTAAATGGCTCCATTCCGTTAACCTTCCCTCACTGTTGTCAATAACCGGGTGGTAACGTCCTCCCTTACAGGCAGTCTGCCGGGATTTGGGTGGTGGTAGGGGCGCTTTGGACCACGGGGATTCTGAGTGCTGTAGTTCTCCCTTCTGCTTCCTTCTTTGCTGAGGCCACGCCTTCTCCCCGTTTGAATGTGCTCCTTCAGGAGTCCCGCCTCCCCGAATTCACGGATTTGACCTAGTGCAGGTGGGAGACAGGTAGCTGTGCCTGTTGAAACAGTGGAGACAAGTTGATGGCTCTGGTGGGAGGGTCTGTGCTGCTTCCCGCAGCCACGGGCGGAGGCTCCCTCCTGGCGGCCGCTCCGGGTGTTGGGACGCTTTTCCAAAGTCTGTGTCGCCGGCTCTCTCCCGTGTGCACGACCACACAGCTGAGCTTGCTCAGTGTGTTTTTAACTTTGTGACGAGGACTTGTCTAGAGCACTTCTGGGTGCCGGTGACAAATCACGCGCTGAGGGCCCAGGAAGGCTCTGGGCCCAGTGAAGTGGGCACGGGATGGGTGGGGCGGCAGGATGGGGAGAGGGTGAGGCAAGGGCAGGCGGAGGGCGCCAAGTGCAAACCTGTCCACCACAAGCTGCTTTTGGTTGTGGACTCAAGTCCGCGGTTCCTTGTCATCGTGGGGTTTTGAAACCCTAAGACTCAGGATGAGGGCCGGGAGGGTTTGTGGTCCCAGGGAACGCGGCAGGAGCAGGTTTACTAACCTGGCGTACCTTCCCGTGTTTTCTCAAAACAAGCTGAAGGAGACCTGGTGTTATTTTCTCTTCAAACCACCGAGAAACTGAAGCGCTGGTAAAGCCGCTCTTCTGCACCAAGCCCTGCGAGGGTGTTCATGGAGCCTCCTGAGCGCTTGCCTGCTGCAAGTTCTCACCCCTCCGGCCATCCTAATAGGTGCCAAGCGTTTGCAGAGCCGTGACAGCCCAGCCCGCAGGACCGTGGCCGGACAAGGGACTCTCCCACGGCAGCGTCCGGATGGTCCCTGAGTGTGTGCGGGGGGGGGGGGGGGGGGGGGGGGGTCCCTCCCCTTCCCGCCGCACACTCGGCGGGGTCTCTGAGGTTTCCTCCCGGGTACTCGGCCCGTGGCAGCGCTCGGGCTCCTGACGGGTGCGATCAAGGGCGCTCCGGCTCCGGCTCCGGGCCCGGGCGTTTCCTCTGGCCTCGACGCCCCGGAATATGATGGAATATGATGGAATATGATGGAATATGATGGAATATGATGGAATATGATGGAATATGATGGAACATGATGGAACATGAAAGGAGAAGTGCTGCCGTTGGCCAGGTGCAGGGAGCAGAAGAGCAGAGGAGCAGCCAGGCTCCCTCAGGAAGCCTCCATTCCAGGGCAGGGAGGACCAGGAACTACCCCACCAAAGCTGTGCCAGGGGGTCTGGGCGGCCGCGGCTCCTGACCCCGCCCAGCCACCGGCGGCCCCGGGCCCTCGGCGCTGGCCGCAGCCCGGTCCCTCAGCCTGTGCAGCGCTGGCCGCAGAGGATGCTCGGGCTCTGGGCCAGCGGCTCCCACACTTGTCCGTACTTGACACACTCCCGAAACCGCGCCTCGCTTCCAGGCCCGCTGCCGGACGGCCTAGGGCTTGGCACCCACCATCCCAGGCGCCGGCCCGAAAAGCCCGTTTCACCGGAGAGTCTAAGGCCGGGCGGGGCCCAGCGACGCCCCCGGGGCCGAGGTCGGGCGCGGGGTTCGCCCACGGAGGCCTCCGGCCAGGTGGGGGCGGGACCCCTCCCCGCACACCTGCCCCGGGGCGGGGCGGGGCGCCCATCGATGCGCTCCGCCGCTCGGCTCCCCACGCCTGGTCCCTGCCGCTCGAGCCCCTTCCCCCTCCCGGCCGCTTCCCACTTCCAAGATGGCCGCGGGTGGAGCCGACCAGGTAAGGAGGCCCCCGGCGGGTGTCCGCGGGGGCCCCGCGGCCACCAAGGTGCTCTCAGACACGCCTCGCGGCTCCGCCTGGCCCTCGGGAGAGACGGGGGCCGGGGGGGCCGGTCGGGCCCTCGGCGGACGGGCGAGCGGGCCTGAGGAAGGGCTGCGGGGCGAGCGTCCAGCCCCGGGAGCGGCGGCGGCGAGGCGCGGCGGGCGGCGGCAGCTCGGGCGGAAGAGCGGCCGGCAGGGGGCGGGGCGCGGGGCGGGGCGGGGCGCGCGGGGCGGGGGCGGGGCGCGGGGCGGGGCGCGGGCGGGCGCGCGGGGCGGGGCGGGCGCGCGGGGCGGGGGGCGGGCGCGGGGGCGCGCGGGGCGGGGGGGCGCGGGGGGGGGGGCGGGGCGGCGGGGCGCGGCGGGGGCGGGGCGGGGCGCGGGCGCGCGGGGCGGGGCGCGGCGGCGGGGCGGGGCGCGGGGCGCGCGGGCGGGGCGGGCGCGCGGCGCGGGGCGCGGGGCGGGGCGCGGGCGCGCGGGGCGGGGCCGGGCGCGCGGGGCGGGGCGGGGCGGGGCGGGGCGCGCTCCGCTGTTGCCGAGGGCGGCTCGCGCGCACCTGCTCTCGGCCGCCGCCGGCCGCGCTCCTGGCGTACTCGCCGCGCAAGTTGCGGTCCCGCGGGACTTGGGGTGCCGGCCCCCCGGCCCCGGGATGGCGTCGCGGCCGAGCTAATTGGGGTACTGGGGGCCGTGGCGGGGGCGGGGCTGGGAGGGAGGGAGGGACCCGGCGCGCGGGCGCTGCCACCTGCTGCCGCGCGGGCCGGAGCGGGAGGCGGCCTGAGGCGGGCGGGAGGGCAGCGCGGGGCGTCCTGCCCGGGCGCCCCCTCCGGCGCCGGGGAGCGCGAGGGGCCCGGGGGACATTGCGGCGCCCGGCGGCACTGGAGCGCCGCTCGGTGAGACGCGCTGCTTTTCCCGGAACTTGGCGAAAAGTTCCCCGCAGATGCGCGGGGCTCGCGGGCCCGGAGCGGACCCGCCCCTCGCGGCCGCCGCGACCTTTCCTCCTCGGGGCCCCGACCCCCGGCACCTTCCACCCCCCGCTGTGGAGCCCCTGGCCCCTTCCTTCTTGGGATCCCGCCCCTGGGCCCCGACGCCCTCCTGGGATGCCTGTCCCTCGGCCGGGACCCCCTGCGCCTCGGTGGCCCGGCTGGGAGGCCCCGGTGTGTGTCCGGGCGCTGCCAGGCGGCCCCGGGGGCAGGGAGCCGCGTGGAGAAGGAAGGACGGCTGGCGGCCGCGGTGAGGAAGGCCCCGGGAAGCGGAGCCCTGGCCCTGCGCACCGCGCCGGCGTTGTGGGGCAGGGTCCTGCCTGGCCCCGGGAAGCCGTTTCTGCCCAAACTGCCCAGGGCACCGTGTCCACCGGCGGACCTGGGAGCGTGGCTTTGGCAAGGGGCCTGTGCGGGAGGCCCCGGGGCCAGGACCGCGGCCGCTCGCGCCTCACGCTGCCTTGGCGGGGCGGGGCGGGGCGGGGGGGGGGGCGGCCGCGGGTGGGTGCGCGTGGCCCCTCCCGGCAGCGGGCACTTCCTCTTGCCCGCTCTCAGGTCTGGGTGTGGCTCTTCCCACCTTCTTACCTGCCCAGGGCTTGTCTCCCCCCCCCCCCCCCCGCGGAGCCGGGCTGCCTTGGTTGTCCTGTGTGTTTGACCCCTGGAGGCCCTGGGCTCCCCCGGACCCCAGCCCTGGGAGAACCCCGGGCACTTGGGGTTGAGTGAGTGCCCCTCCGGGAAACATTAGGGAGGCGCAGTAACCGGTGGAGGGAGGCAGAGGGGGGCCCGGACTCGGCTCCCCTGGGGTCCTCCATGCCCAGCAGGGGGAGGTGGCCGCAGGTCCCCGCCCAGCGCTTCGCTCTGCACTGAGCTGGGTTTGCTCCTCGTGTGTGGACAGTGTTCCCAGTGTGCCCCAGCCTCCCTGGCGTTTGCTGCTGGGCGCCCTCCCTCTGCCTCTCCACCCCTCCAGGCCCCACCCCTGCACCTCTGCCCCACTCCCCTCTGTCCAGTGGGTGGGTGTCTGTCCTTCATGCCCCCACTTCCTCTTGCGGGTGCTCTGCCGAAGGCCTATTGGTGAGGACCCAGCTTATCAGAGCAACTGGTTTTGGAGTCTGTCTGTCCCCTGTTGGTGGGCACGTCTGACCTTCCTGTCGCCACCTCAGCCCAGGGGTTGCCTGCCCGGGGTGTTGTGCTTGCCGGTGGACCTTGGAGACCTCGGTGGTCATTAAAACAGACATTTACTGGCGTGAAAGTGTTTTAGGGAAATGAATGTGTTGTTAATGTTTGTTTTAGGGCGGGCACAAACTTTCTAGGGCCCCGGCTGTTTAGAATTCTAGATTGTCAAGCTGGCAGGACCCCAGGTAGATCAGCTGGGCCAGACTTCTCATTTTACAGATGGGGAAGTTGAGGCTCAGGCTCAGTGGGTGCCACGGAGCAAGTGCGAGGAGAGGTGTGAATGGCAGGAAGAAGCTGCACCGGGAGGCAGTGCAGACAAATGAGCTGCTAAAATAGAGGGCGGAGCTGGCTGGCCCTCTCTGGGGCCCAGGAGAGAACACAGCCAGCTCTCCTGAGGCTTAACTCGAGCCTGGCACCGAGCCTGGCACCGTTCCGAAGGCTTCCCGTGGATTTCTTCCCTAATCTCGTCAGCTGCCAGAGGAGATAGGGTCTATTATTGGCCCCGTTTTACTACGTAGAAAGTGAGGCATAGGACAATTAAGAAACTAGTTTAAGGTCATGCAAAATGGAGGAGCTGGGATTTCAACCCAATCTATCTTCAGACCCTGCTGCACCCCCCCCCTTTATTTTATTTTTAAAACTTTTCTATTGAAGCTAACATACATACAGAAGAAAATTATTAACTGTTTAGCTTATTGATTGTCACAAAATTTAGGGCCTGTGTTCTTAAGCATTCCAGCAAGCCATATATGTGGGCCTTGATGCCAGGCCTAGTTTGAATCCAGTTTCTGTCGCTGTGTGAACTTGGGTGAGTTCCTTAGCCTCTCTGAATCTCAGTTCTTCACTGTACTTGCCAGGCGTGTGATGCTTGGAGCATGTGATAGTAGCTAGCATGCTTGGTCATGGTAAATGTTTGGTAAGTGATTTCTCTTAAAAAAAAATATTTTTATTGATTTCAGAGAGGAAGGGAGGGAGAGAGAGATAGAAATATCAATGATGAGAGAGAATCATTGATCAGCTGCCCTCTGTGTGCCCCACACTGGGGATTGAGCCTGCAACCCAGGCATGTGCTCTGACTGGGAATCGAACCGTGACCTCCTGGTTCATAGGTTGACAATCAACTACTGAGCCACGCCGGCTGGGCTAAATGATTTCTCTTATAAATAACTAGAGGCCTGGTGCATGAAAATTCCTTCACTGGAGGGGGGGGTCCCTCAGCCTGGCCTGCCCCTCTCACAGTCCAGAAGCCCTCAGGGGCGGGAGGCGACCCAGCGATCAGGGGAAGGTGATGCCTGCATCACACCTCTGCTGCTGTCACTGCTGGCAGCACAAGCCTCGGCTGGCCCTGGTTACCTGAGCCTCAGGTGGTCCTGGGTGGCTGGGCAGCTGCCATCCAAGGCTTGCCTGTGCCTTGGGCCGGCCCTGGGGGGCTGGGGGGCTGAGGGGACTGGGTGCCGCCATCTTGTGGCTGTGGGTGCCACCATCTTTGAGGGCGTGACGGTCAATTAGCATATTCCCTCTTTATTAGATAGGATTGAGATTACACATTATGTTGGCTTTGTTCAGTGGTCTGAATGTCTTCCTAACCTGTCAGTTGCCTCTTAATCACATGGATACTTACATGATGGCTGGTTTGGTATTTCACTAAATGTAGCTGAAACATTTTGGGATGTGCGGAATCCCCCATGCATTGAGAGTTCTTGATTGAAAATGTCCCCCCGTGCCTTTTGAACATAACCACCTTTGGGCAGTATAACTCCAATGTCTGTTCCCCAGGGTTGTAAAGGAGCGTTTGGGAGCCTCCACAGTTTAACCCCCGTTTCCCCCTGGTTTGCTGATGGATCAAAACTTATTTAAACACTAGAGGCCCGGTGCACGAAATCCGTGCAAGGGGCTGGGCCCTCTCAGCCCCAGCTGCCTCCCGGCCCCACAGCCCCATGGCCCCACAGCCCTGCAGCCCCGCCCACTGGTCGTTCTGCTGTTGGGCCTAATTAGCATACTAGCTCTTTATTATATAGGATTGTGTTAAATGCCAGGTTCCTAAAAGTTGCCACTCACCCTGCAGAGGACTATATTGAGCTTTTAAGAAATTCTTTATTTTAGGATTTTTTTTTTTTAAATCCTAAAGAATAACACATTTAAAAATTCAACTATAAAGCTCGCCATTCTATGTATGACCCCAGCACAGCCACTTTATTACATGTTACATATATCTTCCATGCCTCTGTCTTCCTGTCTGTGGGTGGTAATGACAGGGTCGTTGTGGGGGTTATACCGATGGTGGGTGTGAACATGGAACACAGGGCCCAGCGTGTAATGCACACTTGGTGAGCAGAGGCGGCTGCTCCTGTTAATTGTTAATTGTTAATGCTGAGGCACCTGAGACCTGGAACACCCTGTGCCTTTCTTCCCAGGAACCTTCCTGCCTGAGCCAGGACCTGGATGAGCAGGAGAGAGATGGGGGTTGGTGCTGGTCAGCCCTCTGGAGAGGCTCTCCCACGCTGGACTGCCACACAGATAGCAGTGCGCTCGATCGGAAGAGTAAACTAGGGGGCCAGTGGCGGAGCTGGGTTGATGGGAGGCGTGGCGGCGAAGGTGAGTGCACGCAGTCTCCTTGGAGGACAGCAGTGTCCCCATGCTGAGCAGGTGGCTCTCCTCTGCAGGACCCAGACAGGAGCCTGGATAGGGAGGGCTGCGTCATGGACGGGAGGAGCTAGAGGATGTCTGCGTGGATGGGCAGCATCCCTTCTCCTCAAAGCCACCCATGAGGGCTCCCCCTCCCGAGGGCATAACGAAGTCATTTGGTTTTAGCTTCATAAGCTCTTCTTTTTATTTATGAAGAGCTAGCCAAGACTTAGTCCTGTTGCTCTTTAAGGCGGATGAATTAAACTGTTGCTTCAAGATGGACCTGTTTTTGAAAGCCTTACTGGAAGTCACTGGCAGAGCCGCTGCCCGCTTTCTGACTGTTAAACCTCAGACGCGGCCCGTGGAGGGCAGGGTGTGCCAGTCTCTCAGGCGCTGATCTTATTTGCGACCTCAGAACTCAGTTTGGGGCAGGCAGGTAACCTTCAGACGGGCTTGCTGCCTGAACTTAATCCTCCGCGTACCCTTGGCGTCTGGTGTGCTTCCTCTTGCCTGGGAGGTGAGGGCTAGTCTTTACACCGTCCCCCGCGCTCCCATGGCTGGTGCCGGCTGTGCCCAAAGACACCGAGAGCCTGGGGTGCGCCCCCGCTGTGGGGGCCACTGCTGCAGGGCGGGGGTGCTCGGCCACAGCGGCTTGGACTTGGCGAAACAAACCTGTGGAGGGAGGAATTGTGCTTTCCTTTCCAACACCATCGCCTGCTGACAGGGTTCCTCGCCGGCTAGTCTGGCGGCAGCCATGATGCTCAGGGTGGGCACCGCTTCCTTGCTGTGTCTGTGGTCCGTTCATATGCCAGGAGCTCCGGGGACGGATTTTCTCCCTCTTCTTGTTACCTCCACTGCTTACCTTGTTTTTGGGACATAACCCAGCTCTCAGCAGATGTTTTTTGGATGGACTGTTCCTGAAACCTGCCCACTTAGAACATAGCCGTTAGTCCTAATTAATTCAGCAAATAGGTTTTTGAATCCTTAGTCCATGCCAGGCCTTTGGCCAGGCAGTGTGTGCAGGGTCTGTGAGTGCCGTGCCTGCCTGACGCTTAGAAGCCTGTGCGAGGAGACATGGGGTCAGCTGTAGATCCAGTTGTTTCAGGAGGAGTGTGGCCAAAGGGGCCGGGAAGAAGGAGGGCCTGCGGCTTCCCGGCCGAGTGAGGAAGGCTTCTCAGAGGAGGTGGCCTTGGAATGTCCCGGTGTGTCTCCTGATGGCCCCTGTTACCAGCTCCCCGGGCGCTGAAGGCAGAGAGGACCTTGGGCACGGCGCCGCGGTCCTGGGTGTTGAGAGAACCGAGAGTGGCAGCGCGAGGCTGGCGAGGCTGGCAGGGACGGATCGGGAGGGCCCTGTGCCAGCTCAGGGAATTGAGGCTTATTGTCTTTAGAGAACGTGTGACTTGGAGGCGGGCCGTCGGCAGCTGGCCTCCTGGCGGGCTCCCACAGTCCCCCCTGCAGCCTGCCTTGGAAGCACGCACTCTGAGCGCAAGGCAGGGGCTCTGAGGGCGGCTTCGGCCTTCTGGCACTGGTGGCACCAGGTGGCAGGGTGTGAGGACAGGCGGCCTTGGCCCTTGCAGATTTTGGTTTTAGAGTGTGTTGCAAGCGGAAGTACTGCTTTCCTTTTAGGTTTATTTCCCCGAAGGCTAACACCCTGTTCCTGAGGTTTAAGGAACTTAAACTGGACTTGGAACCAGCGGAGGCCTCAAAGGTGGCTCAGCGTCTCCCTCAGAAGGGCCCCTCGGCTGCTGTCCGTGGCCCCCACGGCCGAGGGGAGACGGGGCACCGGGTGTTCCTGCCATTCGGGTGCCAACATTTCAGTTCATGTTCTGGCAGGGACTGGAGCTTTCAGTGTGGCTAAGGGAGAGGAAAGGCAGTTTATTGGGCACCTACTGCGTGTCAGTGCAGGGTGTGGTGTGCTGGCGCCTTCACCAAGCCTCGTGTCGTTTATCCTCAGGCTACCTGGGATTTCTGTGGAATGGCCCCGTTGTCCTGCTGGGAGGAGGGAAGTTGAGGCTCAGAAAGGTTGAGCATCTCCCCCGAGGTTGCCCCAGCTGCTAAGGGGCAGAGCTCTGCTGGCCTGAGGGCTTCCTCGTGGGGTCAGCTTGGCTGTGGGAGTGTGGGGCTGTGGGACTGTGGGGCTGTGGGAGTGTGGGAGTGTGGGGCTGTGGGAGTGTGGGAGTGTGGGGCTGTGGGAGTGTGGGAGTGTGGGGCTGTGGGACTGTGGGGCTGTGGGAGTGTGGGAGTGTGGGGCTGTGGGAGTGTGGGAGTGTGGGGCTGTGGGGCTGTGGGGCTGTGGGGCTGTGGGAGTGTGGGAGTGTGGGGCTGTGGGAGTGTGGGAGTGTGGGGCTGTGGGAGTGTGGGAGTGTGGGGCTGTGGGACTGTGGGAGTGTGGGGACTGTGGGAGTGTGGGAGTGTGGGGCTGTGGGACTGTGGGAGTGTGGGAGTGTGGAGTGTGGGACTGTGGGGCTGTGGGAGTGTGGGAGTGTGGGAGTGTGGGAGTGTGGGGCTGTGGGAGTGTGGGGACTGTGGGAGTGTGGGGCTGTGGGGCTGTGGGGCTGTGGGACTGTGGGAGTGTGGGAGTGTGGGACTGTGGGAGTGTGGGAGTGTGGGACTGTGGGAGTGTGGGAGTGTGGGAGTGTGGGGCTGTGGGAGTGTGGGAGTGTGGGAGTGTGGGGCTGTGGGAGTGTGGGACTGTGGGAGTGTGGGACTGTGGGAGTGTGGGAGTGTGGGAGTGTGGGAGTGTGGGAGTGTGGGAGTGTGGGAGTGTGGGAGTGTGGGAGTGTGGGAGTGTGGGAGTGTGGGAGTGTGGGAGTGTGGGAGTGTGGGAGTGTGGGACTGTGGGACTGTGGGGCTGTGGGAGTGTGGGGTGTGGGGCTGGGGAGTGTGGGAGTGTGGGACTGTGGGAGTGTGGGGTGGGGGGACTGTGGGAGTGTGGGAGTGTGGGGCTGTGGGAGTGTGGGAGTGTGGGGCTGTGGGGCTGTGGGGCTGTGGGAGTGTGGGGCTGTGGGAGTGGGGGCTGTGGGAGTGTGGGGCTGTGGGAGTGTGGGACTGTGGGGCTGTGGGAGTGTGGGAGTGTGGGGCTGTGGGAGTGTGGGGCTGTGGGGCTGTGGGGCTGTGGGAGTGTGGGAGTGGGGCTGGGGGCTGTGGGGCTGTGGGAGTGTGGGGCTGTGGGAGTGTGGGGCTGTGGGAGTGTGGGGCTGTGGGAGTGTGGGAGTGTGGGGCTGTGGGGTGGGGGAGTGTGGGGCTGTGGGGCTGTGGGGCTGTGGGGTGTGGGAGTGTGGGACTGTGGGGCTGTGGGAGTGTGGGAGTGTGGGGTGTGGGAGTGTGGGGTGTGTGGGAGTGTGGGGCTGTGGGTGTGGGGCTGTGGGAGTGTGGGGCTGTGGGACTGTGGGGCTGTGGGGAGTGTGTGGGAGTGTGGGGCTGTGGGGCTGTGGGACTGTGGGACTGTGGGGCTGTGGGACTGTGGGGCTGTGGGGCTGTGGGAGTGTGGGACTGTGGGGCTGTGGGAGTGTGGGAGTGTGGGGCTGTGGGAGTGTGGGAGTGTGGGGCTGTGGGAGTGTGGGGACTGTGGGAGTGTGTGGGGGACTGTGGGGAGTGTGGGACTGTGGGAGTGTGGGGCTGTGGGGCTGTGGGAGTGTGGGACTGTGGGGCTGTGGGGTGTGGGGCTGTGGGGCTGTGGGAGTGTGGGGTGTGGGGCTGTGGGAGTGTGGGAGTGTGGGGAGTGTGGGGCTGTGGGGGCTGTGGGAGTGTGGGGCTGTGGGAGTGTGGGTGTGGGACTGTGGGACTGTGGGAGTGTGGGACTGTGGGACTGTGGGGGTGGGGCTGTGGGGGACTGGGACTGTGGGGCTGTGGGAGTGTGGGGGACTGTGGGGCTGTGTGGGACTGTGGGAGTGTGGGACTGTGGGTGTGTGGGAGTGTGGGACTGTGGGACTGTGGGAGTGTGGGACTGTGGGAGTGGGGGTGTGTGGGGCTGTGGGGCTGTGGGGCTGTGGGACTGTGGGAGTGTGGGGGTGTGGGACTGTGTGGGCTGTGGGAGTGTGGGGCTGTGGGGCTGTGGGAGTGTGGGGCTGTGGGGCTGTGGGGCTGTGGGGAGTGTGGGAGTGTGGGGCTGTGGGAGTGGGGCTGTGGGACTGTGGGGGTGGGGCTGTGGGAGTGTGGGGCTGTGGGAGCTGTGGGGACTGTGGGGCTGTGGGACTGTGGGAGTGTGGGAGGTGGGGCTGTGGGGCTGTGGGGCTGTGGGGCTGTGGGAGTGTGGGGCTGTGGGACTGTGGGAGTGGGGGTGTGGGGCTGTGGGGGTGTGGGGCTGTGGGAGTGTGGGAGTGTGGGGCTGTGGGACTGTGGGGCTGTGGGTGGGGGACTGTGGGAGGGGGAGTGTGGGACTGTGGGGAGTGTGGGACTGTGGGGCTGTGGGGTGGGGGTGGGAGTGTGGGAGTGTGGGGGTGTGGGGGCTGTGGGAGTGTGGGAGTGTGGGACTGTGGGCTGTGGGACTGTGGGGCTGTGGGGGTGGGAGTGTGGGGCTGTGGGAGTGTGGGGCTGTGGGAGTGTGGGGCTGTGGGAGTGTGGGGCTGTGGGAGTGTGGGAGTGTGGGGCTGTGGGGCTGTGGGAGTGTGGGGCTGTGGGAGTGTGGGAGTGTGGGAGTGTGGGAGTGTGGGAGTGTGGGGCTGTGGGGAGTGTGGGGCTGTGGGAGTGTGGGAGTGTGGGAGTGTGGGGCTGTGGGAGTGTGTGGGGCTGTGTGGGGCTGTGGGGCTGTGTGGGAGTGTGGGGCTGTGGGAGTGTGGGAGTGTGGGGCTGTGGGGTGTGGGAGTGTGGGGTGTGGGAGTGTGGGGCTGTGGGGAGTGTGGGAGTGTGGGAGTGTGGGAGTGTGGGAGTGTGGGGCTGTGGGAGTGTGGAGTGTGTGGGAGTGTGGGAGTGTGGGGCTGTGGGAGTGTGGGGGAGTGTGGGAGTGTGGGGGGGCTGTGGGAGTGTGGGGCTGTGGGAGTGTGGGGCTGTGGGAGCTGTGGGAGTGTGGGGCTGTGGGGGAGTGTGGGGAGTGTGGGAGTGTGGGAGTGTGGGAGTGTGGGAGTGTGGGAGTGTGGGAGTGTGGGAGTGTGGGAGTGTGGGTGGGGAGTGTGGGAGTGTGTGGGTGTGGGAGTGTGGGAGTGTGGGAGTGTGGGAGTGTGGGAGTGTGGGAGTGTGGGAGTGTGGGAGTGTGGGAGTGTGGGAGTGTGGGAGTGTGGGACTGTGGGGTGTGGGAGTGTGGGAGTGTGGGAGTGTGGGAGTGTGGGGTGTGGGGTGTGGGAGTGTGGGAGTGTGGGAGTGTGGGGGGTGTGGGAGTGTGGGGCTGTGGGAGTGTGGGGCTGTGGAGTGTGGGAGTGTGGGGCTGTGGGGTGTGGGGACTGTGGGAGTGTGGGAGTGTGGGGACTGTGGGAGTGTGGGAGTGTGGAGTGTGGGAGTGTGGGGCTGTGGGAGTGTGGGGCTGTGGGAGTGTGGGAGTGTGGGAGTGTGTGGAGTGTGGGGCTGTGGGAGTGTGGGGAGTGTGGGGCTGTGGGAGTGTGGGGAGTGTGGGAGTGTGGGAGTGTGGGGACTGTGGGAGTGTGGAGTGTGGGGTGTGGGAGTGTGGGAGTGTGGGAGTGTGGGAGTGTGGGAGTGTGGGAGTGTGGGAGTGTGGGAGTGTGGGAGTGTGGGAGTGTGGGAGTGTGGGAGTGTGGGAGTGTGGGAGTGTGGGAGTGTGGGGGTGTGGGGTGTGGGAGTGTGGGGTGTGGGGGAGTGTGGGAGTGTGGGAGTGTGGGAGTGTGGGGCTGTGGGGAGTGTGGGAGTGTGGGGGGTGTGGGAGTGTGGGAGTGTGGGAGTGTGGGAGTGTGGGAGTGTGGGAGTGTGGGAGTGTGGGAGTGTGGGAGTGTGGGAGTGTGGGGCTGTGGGAGTGTGGGAGTGTGGGAGTGTGGGAGTGTGGGAGTGTGGGGCTGTGGGGCTGTGGGACTGTGGGGCTGTGGGAGTGTGGGGCTGTGGGAGTGTGGGACTGTGGGAGTGTGGGAGTGTGGGAGTGTGGGAGTGTGGGAGTGTGGGAGTGTGGGAGTGTGGGAGTGTGGGAGTGTGGGAGTGTGGGAGTGTGGGAGGTGGGAGTGTGGGAGTGTGGAGTGTGGGGCTGTGGGAGTGTGGGACTGTGGGAGTGTGGGAGTGTGGGGCTGTGGGAGTGTGGGAGTGTGGGAGTGTGGGAGTGTGGGGCTGTGGGAGTGTGGGAGTGTGGGGCTGTGGGAGTGTGGGAGTGTGGGGCTGTGGGAGTGTGGGAGTGTGGGAGTGTGGGAGTGTGGGACTGTGGGAGTGTGGGAGTGTGGGAGTGTGGGAGTGTGGGGAGTGTGGGAGTGTGGGAGTGTGGGAGTGTGGGAGTGTGGGGCTGTGGGGCTGTGGGGCTGTGGGAGTGTGGGGCTGTGGGAGTGTGGGGCTGTGGACTGTGGGAGTGTGGGGCTGTGGGAGTGTGGGAGTGTGGGACTGTGGGGCTGTGGGAGTGTGGGAGTGTGGGGCTGTGGGGCTGTGTGACTGTGGGACTGTGGGAGTGTGGGAGTGTGGGGCTGTGGGACTGTGGGGCTGTGGGAGTGTGGGGCTGTGGGAGTGTGGGGCTGTGGGACTGTGGGGCTGTGGGAGTGTGGGAGTGTGGGAGTGTTGATGGTGTTTTGATAATTCTAATTACCTTTGACATCGCCCGAGATTAGCTCTTAACCATGCGCTAAATATGTTCCTTTCCATATTTTCCTTTTAATTAAAAAAGAAAAGAACTTTCAGGTTCGTGTACGTTGGGCTCACTTGCTGAGTGCCGGTCTTATTTCAGGGTTTCCCCAGGGCAGGCTCCGAGGTGGCTTGCTGTGGCCTTGCCCGGGGGTGGCTCCCGCCCAGGAAAGCGGGGCCGTGTGAGCCGCTGCGCGTTTAGAATGTGCTCACAGCGGGGCCGGGGCGCTCAGACCCTTTCGGAGGATGCACTGAGTTTTTGCTCTGTAGGTTGGAGAACACTTTATAATTTCATTTTTGTATTAAACTCTAATTTTGTCTGTAGCACAGTGTGGTTCTACCTTCCAAGAGAAGTTGGTAACCAGTTAGCATAACATCATGGTTAGATCTTCCTTCCTTCCTCCCTGGGTCACAGTTCAGGCTTTTATATGTAGTGCAGTCTGTTTCTGAATTCTGCATCTCGATTTATTCCTTCATATTTCTACTCTTCGCTCCAGAGCTGTACTGACTGGTTCCTTCCATCTCTGGGAGGGAGAGTAATCTCTCCTCCCTTTTCTGCTCTTAATGACTTTGCTTTTGCTGTGTTGACATTGAGAGGAGGGCCAGGCTTCTGGAAGGGGAGCAGGAAGGCTCTTTGTAAAAGCTACAACGGCACCCGAAAGCAAGAGAGTGGTTATCACTGTTCTGCCGGCTCCAGAACCTTCAGCTACGCGCTGTTTGTGCCTGCCGGGGGCCGGGGGCCTAGTGAATGCTGTTCTCCTGGTGCTTTATTTCATTTTCCCAAGGCAGGAAGGTAGAGCTGGGAGGAGAACCCAGGCATGTCTGGGTCCAGAGTTACGTTCTCTGGGTTGTTCTGCTCCATAGGTCATATTTTTATAAAAAATATATTGATTTCAGAGAGGAAGGGAGAGGAAGAGAGAGATAGAAACATCAATGATGAGAGAATCATTGATCGGCTGCCTCCTGCACGCCCCCTACTGGGGATCAAGCCCACAACCCAGGCATGTGCCGTGGCCAGGAATCAAACCGTGACCTCCTGGTTCATAGCTCAGTGCTCAACCACACCAGCCAGGCCATAGATCAGATTAAAATGCAGCACCAGGTCTCTTTAGTTTTGAAATTTTAAAGGACAGTGGAAGGTGACATAACATGTGCCAGGGTCCTCAGTCCTCTGGGGACTGTGCTGTCCAGGCTGGTGCAGCTCTCACCCCCTCTTCCCACCCCCGTCTTAAGCAGAGAACTGACGGCAGGGCTCTGGATGTGTGTGTCACTGGTGGCTTTGACTCTTCCCACTCAGGTCTTTATTGCAGGGTTATGGTATTTACTGTCCTTTATTGTTTATCCAGCTTCACTGAGCCAGCCTTCTGACCTGGTTTTCATAACTGCAAACTAAGCCATTCATCCACTAGGAATGGCCTACTTGGGGGTTAGTCCCATAGATCCCAGCCCTGCCGCCAGGTAACAGTGTGATCTTGGGCCTGTTTCTTAACCGCTTTGAGCCTCAGTTTCTTACCTCGAAGTCCTGAGTGAGTTGACTGAAAAATTTGTGGAGGGCATGCTAAAGTGGGCGTGGCTGGGGTAATCTCACTGCATGTGGCACATACAATTTACCTTCTCGTTTTCTAAAGCAAATTGATTTTTATGCGGTCTCAGAACAAGTAGAACCTTGACTTCTATATGGGTTATGAATTCACACACTTCCGACAGAGGCAGCCTGTTTACCACCGAGAAAAACACACACATACGAAAAAGCAAAACCCTGCCTCTCCTGACGCAGTCCTCCTGCTGCCGCCGTGTTCTCCTGGGGGTCGGCGGTGTGACTGATGGGTGGTGATGAGGATGGCAAAGATGACATTTTATATATTTTTACCCTACGCGTATCCTTTGTGTTGTCTTCCTGTTATTTTACATCACGATCGTTTATGTTAAAACTCTAGCATCTGGTCCTGAATGAAAAGTTGGGTCTGTAGGACTTCTTCCAAGGGTTCCTTCTTTAAAGGGGTGTCAGGACATTCGAGCTGTGCAGCAGAGGAGTGGCGTCTTTGGCTTTTACGTCCACTGCCTAAATTCCCATGTTGATGTTTTTTCTAGTTTCTCCTTGGACCAAGATGACTGATGGAAACCTTTCCAGCTCTACAAATGGCGTGGCCTTGATGGGCATTCTGGATGGTCGGCCAGGAAACCATATTCAGAACCTGCAACACTTGAATCTTAAGGCGCCCAGATCCCTCTCGTTGCCGGAGTGTGGGTCCAAGCTGAAACTCGGGGCTCTAGACCAGCACAGCCTGCAGTCCGTGGACTCAGGCATTCCTACCCTAGAGATCGGCAACCCGGAGCCCGTCCCCTGCAGCGTGGTCCATGTGAAGAGGAAACAGTCTGAGTCGGAGATAGTTCCTGAGCGGGCCTGCCAGAGCGCATGCCCGCTGCCATCCTACGCGCCACCAGCTCCCACCAGCGCCGAGCGGGAGCAGAGTGTGCGGAAGTCCTCCACGTTCCCCAGGACGGGCTATGACTCAGTGAAGCTTTACAGCCCCACCTCCAAAGCCCTGAACCGCAGTGATGATGTGTCCGTCTGCAGCGTGTCCAGTCTCGGCACAGAGCTGTCCACCACCCTGTCCGTCAGTAATGAGGACATCTTGGACCTCATGGTCACGAGCAGCTCCAGTGCCATTGTGACCCTGGAGAATGACGATGACCCGCAGTTTACTGACGTCACCTTGAGCTCCATTAAGGAAACCCATGACCTACACCAGCAGGACTGTGTTGATGAAATTGCAGAGGGAAGTAAATTGAAAAAATTGGGACCATTTAGTAACTTCTTTACAAGGTAATGCCATCTTTGTTTCTCCAGAGGATCAAGGTTGTTGCATTCAGACCAGTTGAACTGTTCTTGTCTGAAACGTGTGTGTGTTAGGAAACCCTGTTGAGCAGGCCCTGTGTCAGGCAGGTGAGCAGGCCTTTCCCCAGTAGCCCAGAGTCCTATGGGGTGTTGCTGGACTGGTCTGTGGGGATGCTGCTTTTTGATTCCTCGCTGTTAGCTGTCACTTCTGTGTCCCTGGCGCTCTCGCACAGTCTGTTGTCACTTCCCACCCCTGACCTGCTACGGCTGAGGGTGACCCATAAGTGGTCTGTGTT
The DNA here is from genome assembly GCA_025583905.1 of Ia io. Classification (NCBI taxonomy): domain Eukaryota; kingdom Metazoa; phylum Chordata; class Mammalia; order Chiroptera; family Vespertilionidae; genus Ia; species Ia io. The sequence continues at coordinate 2,729,880 of JAJQQW010000002.1, read as the reverse complement.
ACCAAATCAGCAGCCTTTGTCAGCCTGATTCTCTGAAGGGCCCTTTTTGCTAATACCTGGCGTCTCCCGGGCCAACCAGAGGGTGCTGATGTGGTTGATGTCAGAGTTAGTAACCCACATTTCTAACTCCAGCCCCTATTTGCATAACCCAGGCCTGGTATTTCTGGGTGTCTGTCGCTGCTGAGATGTGTGCTGTCACCTGTGTTGGCACTAGGCCATGCACCCTACTCCCCATGGTGCCCTATCACCCCGGAGCCAAACCAGGGCTGCTGGGGCGCCTGTGTCTTACCACAAGCCCTGTGGGGACAGCTCCTACTGCTTCGGCCTCTTCTCTGTGCTTTCGTGTTTTCATTCAGCACGTGTTCGTGTCCTAGGCTCTGCTCTTGGCAGGTAATACGGGAGTAATGCCGTGGTAGGAATGGTGATAAGTAATGACTGTCGGTGGGAGTAGGCACAACAGTCAGTCTCACAAGCAAGTGGGAGTGCTATGAGGAGGGCACGGCTGTGGAGAGAGTGTGCGGAGAGCGGCCATTTGCTCACAGCTGCTCTGCAGAGGGCCCTGGCCCAGGGCTTGGCAGGTGGGAGCATTCCTGCGGTCGACCCTGGCCGCCCCATGTGTGTGGCCCCAGCAAAACCCATGCTGGGCACTGCATACAGGGCGTTCCTTCCAGATGGTGCGATGTGCTGGCATCAGGCGTCTGTGACTGTGGGCACGCCCGCCAGCCTGCCGCTGCCTCAGGTGCTTCATCAGCTGAATGTGGGGGCCCTTGCAGATGAGTCCAGGACCTGTCCTGAGTGAGCCCCTGACCAGGGCTGTGTTTTGTGGGCACCTTTTCTCTGATGTGCTGACAGACAGGCATGGGGCTCCCAGGAGTAGCCTTTCTGGTCTCAGAGTGCATCACTCAACCATTGCCCTCATGGGGAGGGACCCGGGAACTTTAGGGGAGACTGTCACTCTCCCTGCTGAGGCCATGTCCTAAGGTGGTGTAGTGGCAGTTCAGTTTGGTGTGGCTGCACTGACCCCTTTACTCAGGCCAGTGTTTCAGCGTTTCCTGTTTATGGCACCCCCTGGGTGCCTGCTCCGGCTCCTCAGGATCCATCCCTGAACTCCAGAATCAGGACCTCAGCGAAGGGCCCGCCGGATAGGCTTTTACAATCCCTTGGGGTTCTTGGCAAATTTGGGAAACCTTGCTCACAGTGAGGGTGGCTGGGAGCTACACAGAGGAAAGAGCTTAGCTTTGGAATTCAAGAGACCTGTACCCCATATCCTAGCTGTGTGACCTTGCAAAAGTTACTCCACCTCTCTGAACTAGTTTTCTCATCTCTGAAATAACATTTTAAGTGCCTAGCACATGGTGCTGCTGTGTTCACATATGGTGTGCTCTTACCTTTGTCGTCCTCGACACCCTTGTGCTTTCTGTCTCAGCTTCCGCATCTGCAAAATGGGGGTTATGAGACCTACCTCTGTAGTCATGGGGCAGAAGTGGGTCACACATGTGAACAGTACAGACCCAGACAAGTGTGAACAGTACAGACCCAGACAAGTGTGAACAGTACAGACCCAGACAAGTGTGAACAGTACAGACCCAGACAAGTGTGAACAGTACAGACCCAGACAAGTGTGAACAGTACAGACCCAGACAAGTGGGAAGCGGTGCCGATGGAGCAAGCCTTGAAGTCTCAGTTGCTTGTGATTCTCCTGACTGCCTTGTCTCTGTCTGTTTCGGAGCCTCTTCTGTGCCATCGTTTCTAAAGCTGCTGGTTCTTGAAAATCTTTCTCAGCTGTTTGCTGCTGAAATCAGATGTCGCCTCTTTGCTTTATTCCTTGGTTCTTGTCTCCTTATTCTTGTTCTGATGGCTGAGACGTTATCGTGAGCCATCATTAAGTACCCGTGGGAAGATAGTGGAATATTAATGAGAAATGAATCAAATATGAAATCATGGGCATGTCTAGTGAGTTTTGTCCTAGAATCTTCAAGTATTAGAGGAGAGTGTCGATCTAGATTTCCTTTGAAGAGGAAAGGGCTCTGGGCCAAAAATGTTTGGAACCTACTAAACATTTTACAGGTGAGTAAATTTACAGGGGAGTTACAGAGAGGACCTGGCACACAGTAGGTACTCAGAGGACTGCAGGCTGCGTGAGTTTCTGTTGAGGGCAGGTCCTTTGGGGTTCCCAGCCCAGGCTCCTGATTCATCCTGTTTCTTCACTTTATCCCCTGAGCCCAAGCGACTCTCTCTACACTAGCGCCTGTCTGTTCTCCTTATCCTCACTGAGGCAAGTTCTAGGTTGTAGAAGGAAGCGTAGGCAGGATCGTGGGAGGCTAGTCTAGGACAAAGGGGCTCGGGGGGAGGAAGGGGTGGAGATGGTCAGGAACCTGTGGCCTGAGAAGCAGGCTTGTCGGTGACTCCGGCTGCTTGAGGAGGGTGGCCTGGAGGAGAGGGAGCAGGCGAGTAGCAGGAAGGCTGGCTTGGGCCTGGCCACTGCCAAGTGGAAGCTGCAGGCCCAGCTCTCATTTTTTTCTTTCATTCAGGCTGTGATAAGCATCCCTGTGGCAGACTCCACTCTGGGCTTAGAGATAGTCCCTGCCCTCAAGGAGCTTACTGCTGGTGGGGAAGACAGACCAGGCACTGTGGGGCAGGGCGAGGTCCAGCGATCCAGAGCACTGGGTCAGGAGTCAGGCTGGCTGGGTTCAATGTGAGCGCTCTTACTTAACAGCTGTGTGACCTTCGGCAAGTTACTTCACCTCTCTGAGCCTTAAATGGAGCATAAAACTACTGTGCAAGGTTAGAGATCAACTAGGTAAAGCATCCAGCACACTTCTTGACAATACCTAAGTAGTAGCCACCTATGATTCCAATAGAAATAATTACCATTTCTAAAAAACGTTTTCTAAAGCCTTTTCTAGTTCTTGTCCCGACATTGTGCTTACTCCAGTCCGTCCAGTAGTGAAAAAGTTGCCTCAAAATTTCTCCCCTTTGGCATTGTTGGCATTTTGGGATGGGTGAATTTCTGTGCACTGCAGGCTGTTTGGCAGCCTCCCTGGCCTCTGCCCACTAGATGCCCGTCACAGCCCCAGTTTTGACAGTGAAAAATGCCCTAGACATTGCTGAATGTCCTGGGGAGGGGGTCAGAACCCCCAGCCTTTGAGAACCACTGAGCTAGCAGGTTGTAAAATGTTGGGATTTAATTGCTTCCTTGAAGGAAATTTACGACTGTAATGCCATTTGAGCAGGATCCTCACCTTGGATAGAGGGGTCCTGTGATCCCAGTGTCGTTATCAGTATGTCTGTGGAAGCCCAGGCGGCAGCTATGAGAGGAGCTCAGCTGCACGCTTGTATTGCACAGGAGGCGGCTGCTTCTGAGAAGCCCAGGGTTTGGGCTGCTAATCTAATCGGCACTGGTCTGGAGGGTAGTGATTAGCTCTGACCACTCACGTCTTCTGTTGTGTAACCGTTTATTAAGCTCTCAGAAGAGATGCTCCAAGTACCCTTTGCTGACGAGAGATGCTAGGATGGAAGGAAGGGGCTTGCCAGGGGAAGACACAGGCTCGCCGAAGGCCGGGGGGGCGGGTAGTGGGGAGGTAGGGAGTGTGTGTGTGCATGCACCTGGCTGTGTTTAAAGAACTGTAATGATGCGTTTTTCCGGTCTGCTTCCTGGCTGGCTGAGGGCCCCTGGGGGCACGGTCTATGTCTGGTTCACCCTGGCATCGAGTTGTAAACCAGAGATAGAGACGAGGAGTGTGGTGGTTAAGAGCCGAGCTGCTCAGACCCAGGTTTGAACCCCAGTTCTGCTATTTTTGACCTGTGACATCAAGAAACTTAACCTCTGTATCCCCAGGGGTACAGGATGACATGGGTTAAATGTTCCTCTTATAAAGAGTTGGTGTGAGGGTCAAACGAGATAATACAGTAAAGCTTTGGGCACAGACCAGGAAGGCAGGTTGGATTTCTGGCCCGGCGTTCTGCCTTTGTAGGTTGGGGTTTCACATAAGAGTCCACTTTTTTAAAAAGGCCCTGCTATATGAAAAAGGCCCAGCTGTATGAACAAGTTTGAAACCATTGGCTTAGAAAATAAGTCTCCGACTTGTAGAGCACTTGCTGTGAAAGCGCTCAAGCAAAATTTTAGTTCCTGTACTGACCTGGGCGTTGGGGTGTGATTATTTGGGAGGTGACATGAGCAGTGCTAAGGGAGAAATGTGCTCTTTGCTTTCTTTTGAGGGGTGAGTTAGCTTACGAGCAGGTGGGTGCCCTCCGAGGTGTGCGGCAGCCAGAGCCACCTGGGGCTCGCCAGGTGCCATTCTCAGACTTTCACGTGGTCGCCTTGTTTCACTGCCAGCAGCCTGTGCGCGAGTGTGATGTGGCTGATCTGTGGGCTGGCTTGTTCATGCTCCCGACCGCTTTCCTCCGGGCGCCTCCTGCACTCTGCAAACCGGAGCCTTCAACACGTGCATTTCCCAAAGTCTCTTGCCGTGGCGTTCTGGGTGTGAATTGGGGGCCGTGTGCGAGGGATTTGTTTTCTTCCCCGCGGGCTGGTTCCTGCTATCCAGTGATGCTGGGGAGGCGTGAGGCTGTCCTGCAGCAGCATCCTGTGGTGACGCTGGGGTGGATGAATGGCTGCAAGCTGTGGTGGCTTCCTGACCTGCTGCACCCTGGGGTCCCTTAGTCCAGGGGCAGCTCAGATGCGGCAGCTCCCCGCTGCGTGAGGTCTCTATCCAGGGAGCCATCCCCGGGGGCCCAGTTTAGAGCTGATGACTTCAGCCCTTACAGTGATTTCCAAATCATCTAACTCCTTGAGTTCAGTCCCTTCCTGCTTGAAGTTCCTGGGGTGGCTTCTGTATCCGCACTGAGAGCTGGTGGGTTCAGGTAGGCACTGCAGATAATTCTCATTTAAGTGAGGAAACTGAGGCAGGGGTGGCCAAGTAGCTTGCAAGGGATACAAAAATGATACAGGGTTTGGGTCTTGAGCTTGTTTCTTATCTGGAAAATAGAAATAAGTTCATTTTCAAAGTGTTGTTGGAATTAAACAGGGAGGAAATGTACATGGATGTAAAGCACTGACATATGACAGGCATTTCATATCTTTTCTATCATTATTATTCTGCCTGACCGACTAGTTTTCTGCTATTTTGACCATTTTGGAATTATCATCAGTGAACTGAGGTGTAACATTGTAACTGACTTTTCTACAAAATGTGCTTGCTGATGTTCTTGGTGACTTTGCCCCGGTATCAGGGATATACAGAAAACCTGCTGAGTATCTGAGCTGCTGGGTGGTGTGTGTGCACGTGTGTACGCACCACTGTGCGTTCTCTTGACCTAGCGTTTCCTGGCGTGTGGTCTTGAGTGAGGCAGGCACTCGGCTCTCTGGGGCTGTGTCCTCATCTGCAGAGTGAGCTGCGGATACCCCTTACAGAGCTGTGAAAATGGAAGGAGATTGAGCTCCAAGTGCACAAGATGACGGTCTGCACAGGAGCTGAGGAACCTGGCTGCTGCAGGGGCTCCGAGCTGCCTGGGAGCAGCTCCCCCGGAGGAGGCAGCAGCCACCTGTCCCGCCGGCCCTGCACCTTCCCCGCTGGAGCCCTCACAGCGCTCCGTAGAGATGGTCCCTGCCCGGGAGATGCGGGAGGCTCACTGCACGGGCTCCCGATCGATGCCGAGCGGCCACTGGAACATGCGTTTGTCCGGCTCCAGATCCCGCCCTTTCTACAGAAGCCTCTCCACCGCCTCTTGTAAGCTGTGCCAGGAGCACCTCGGGGAGCGGGCTGGAGAGCAGGGGAGCGGAGCTGCAGCCGGCGCAGTGCAGGTCTGCGGGCCAGTGTCGGAGCTGAGGGGTCCTCTGCAGCGGTGGGCGGGAGAGGCTCCCCTTTCCGCCCTCGGCCTGGGTGACCCCTTCCTGGAATAGGTTCCATTTCTGCCCCTCACTGCCGC